>QPKB01000001.1:5978157-6578157 GCA_003546025.1 Camphora micrantha | reverse complement strand
AATTACGTAATAGTATGATAAATGTTGAATAAGTAGAAATTAAGGAGGGAACTAATCCTTCTATTTATATCTATCATCTTGCAAGGAATTATACAAAATTCTGACCTAAATATGTGAAAAAAAAAAAAGGTGCAGTAAAATATCGATATAAATCATCACTTGCAAAGAACTATACAAAAGCCTCATTTAAATATAAAAATGCAATGCATAAAAAGGTACGGTCAAATATGAATATCAACCATCAGTTACAAAGAATTATATAGAACTCTCACCTAAATATAAGAAAACGATTTAAAAAGTACAATTAAACATAATTCTTTCTTCCACAACCGTTTGCAAGTCACGCTATGCATGAAACCTCAGGCCACCTTTAATGTAGAGGGGCCCCTTCTACATTAACAACAGAGATGAGGATTCACACATGGGGGGACTGTCACAAGAGAAAATTTGGCATCTGAGAATTTCCAATACAAACTAAACAAACAATGATTAAAAAAATAAACTTCTTCACACATGGGGGGACTCTCGCAAGAGAGAATTTGGCATCTGGGAATTTCCAAAACAAACTAAACAGACATTGATTAAAAAAAAAAAACCAAACTAATGATAAGAAGAACAATCTCAAGAAATCAAATTGGCCAAAAGAGAGAATAAATAAATAAATACGGAGAAACTACGGAAATTGAAGGAGAAAAGCAATTTTCTGACCTGATCAAGATGCCACTAATGTAAGATTGATGCTCTTGAAATCTCTAATGATAATCCAAACACACATCAAATGCTCTAAATCTTAGAATTCCAATATGCGTTTCAAAAGCTTGCAAGTTAGAATTTCAATGGGATCCTTTCCAATCCATCTAGCTGAAAGTAACAACATCAAATAAAAGGTGTTGTCATTTATCATCATATAATCATTCAACCACAAAATACTCTACAAGAAAACAAAGTGCAACACTAAATTGGATACAGTTTTAGGCACCGGTTTTTTAGCACTTTATAGCCATTTTATGTATGTTACTTGTGTGTTTGAGATCCAAGCTAATCATCCGACAGTCCTATGTTGGTGGTCTTGATTCTACTGTTGACTACTTGAACCAAGCAAGCCGGAAATTGGATAGTCAAATATCATTTTCAGGGCTCATAAAGTTACGAAGGGGATCCTATGAAGTTGATTAAACACTCATATAAACAGATCCAAACAATCCTAAAATTTGTTTAAGTTGCACATTTTTCATGATTGAACCTTGGAGTAGATTTTCGTATCTTACACTGTGTGGTACTACATTAAATGGGACACATAAAACTGTCAAATTAATTTTTCTATACTCTATCCTTTTTTCTTTTTTTTTCTTTTTTTTTTTTGCAATAAGCCCAGATTTGATCGTGACCAGAATTATATTTATGGCTGGATTACCCAGACTGAATTGAGTGATTTCATTCTCCAACAAGGATTGTTTTTTAAGCAACCTCATCCATGGTGAGAAATTCCCATCTTGCCACACATCCTGATCATTAGTGTTAACAAGTGGGCCTTCAAAGCGTTTATACTAAAAGAAATTCCCATCTACAGAATGTCTCAGCAAAAGGGATTGATACAACTATAAAAAAATGAGAGGCACATGTGGATAGATAAGAGGTGCTATGTTTGGCATGTGTATGTTAATCCAATACAATGACTGTACCACAAATTGCAAGGATTGTAATATAATGGCAGGTTAGCTGTTTGCAAGATAACAATTTAAAGTGGAAACCACAGAAAAACAGTTATCAGGTCCAATAAGATTCTCAAATCTTCTATCCGAAATGCACAATGGATGGATAACCATCCATTCTACTGGAAATCAAACAAATTGCAGTTTCAGGTAGCCTACCCGAAATCACAAGTTGTTTGAGTATTAGGAAAAGTAACCTGCTCAAATAGGAAAGACCCGGCGGCTTCCACATCTATCAGAATTCACGCTGATAAATGCTCCATTGAGCAGACTGTCGCTGCTTGCGGGAGTTAAAATGCATTTTCATGAACATCGGACAAAATTTCGCTCCCAAAAACCACCAAATTCCCATCAGCAATAGTAATCCCAGCCCCAACAGTCGTCTTGGAATAAAACTAATTCACAATAAGACCCAAATGAGAGGCTAATCAAAAGCCCTGATAGAACATAACAGCAACTTTGGAAACAGAAATTCAATGCCTTGATAAAAACTCAGAAACTCTCCCAAATAGAGGGAAAAAAAAAAAAACCAAGGAAGTAGATTCAAAGCGTCAAAAAAGCACACAAAATTCAAGAAACAAATCCAAATGGAATTCAGAGAAGATTAAAAAAAAAAAGGGAATTCAATGAAATGAATGCAATTACCCATCAAAGAAAGAGGCCTTCATAGAGAAATCAGTTTGCAGTCTCATGGAACCTTCATCAATGTTGAAGTCTTGTTTGTTTGTTTGTTATGGAATTAGATTTAGATTTACAAATTTAGATATATTTAATTTTTTACTATCAATCAAAGTGCCCAAACAAACAAACACGACTTATCACAGAGCTTTGGTGAGTCTTCTGTCACAAAGCAACTCTGCTAGTACTGCACTTGTACTTCCACACTCATACCAGTTGATTCTAAAATGCACAAAACAGATTACCATCCCTATCAACATTTTTTTTTTTTTTGGGTAAGTAGCTGGCTGGATTAATTGAGTTTCTATATATGCATTGAAACCAAAGGTGATTTCCACAAGTACATCTAATTCAAATACCTTCAAATATAATTCTTGAAATAGTTCCCATCAAAACGAATTAAAAGATATAGATAGAACCAGATTGTAGGAGGAGAAATTTTCCGGTGACCATCATGGCAGAAACCAGTAGGTAAAACTGTAAGTAACGTGAACTTCCTAACAGTTTCGGTGATACCTAAACCAGAGGTCCACCTTCAGTAATCAAACATCGAATCATTCCATATAGTTGTTTGCACCCGTCGTGGATGTCCCACTTATTTCAACCCCTTCAATCATGTAAAGATGACCCATTTCATCAGGTGCCACTCCTAACTCCTAAAATGGAGGCTATAATTCATCTCCCTCTCTGCTTCTTCAAGAAAACATTACCCAAATCAGAGGTTTATTCAAATAGAACTCTGTCCCCCTTTTTTTCTAATGAGGTGTTATTCTTGAGGTCTTTGACCCAACAAGACTAATTTCGGCCGGGTCACAAGCGCACAAGCAAATATGCGGTGGCTTCAAACACAAGACCGAGGGAGAAAACTATGCCTTAAGCTATTCCACCAACTCTTAAGTGGGTTGAAATTATGCCCTTATTATCAGCTGTTAATTTTCCCCACAAATGGCTAGATCTAAAGCCCCTACTATGTGATAGATCCAATGGGCGGGGCTCACAAACCATGCCACATGTCATTCCTTTTAATCAGGTTGTGGAGAGGGGTTCTCTGGTGAATCAAATGACTAAAATTTCATGTAATCCCATGGACTACTAATGACTTTGGTCCACACTCTACTACACTAGACCCTAGAGAGAGAGAGTTATGTACATGGTGTAGTTCTGTGGTTGGACGAGAATCCTCTGCTTTCCAAGGCATGAGCTTCTTTGCCAACGACCGTGCCTCCTTCGCAGAGCACCCCGTTTTCTTCCCAGTACCAGCCGAAATCTCGGGTGCGTTACATTTCTCCTCTGACACGGAAATCTTAACAGCATCGGCATAAAACGCATAAAAGTCTTCTTCCTCTCTCAATCTCCCACCAAAGAAACCGTTCCGTTCCGTGCCGTTTCGTTTGCGAAGCACAGGCGTGGCTTCTCCTCCCCTTCATCTCCATCTCCATCTGTATCTGCACGCATATTTGCTCTGCAGATGATCTGATCCGTTCGTTCCCACCATCAGCTAAGGTCCTCCCCCTCGTCCTCTCCATCAATTCATCCAGGCCGTCCATCAAGGGGAATTTCCGCAGGCTGCTACGGAGGGAGAAGATTCACATCACAACACGCCCGATGCTCGCATTTGAGAGGACTGAAATCCCTCATTTCAGACCCAGAAGGAATTAATCCCTTTCAACTGAGCAAAAGGGTCCTTCTCTACCCAACTCATTTGTAACGCTATAGCAAACGAACATCATTAAACCACCAAGAACTCAGGCCTCACATGGACAGAACCAAAATTCCCAATCATCAGATGCATATTTCGTTGTTAAATCAGAAATACAAAGCCAAACAAACCCTAGATTTCCCAAAAACCTAAGATTCAATCCTTGCCAACTTATCAAACTAAGATTCAATCCTTGCCAACTTATCAAACTACTGAACAAAACACAATCAAGAAAGAAATCAAGAAAGAGTTTATCAAAAAGAAACCCTAAAATATTGGAGAAAGAAAAGATCAGAAACCCTACATACCTGGATTCTTTTGGCTTTGACATTGCTCTCGACTTCGATTAGGGTTTTGCAATGCGAGAAGATGCAAGAACCATGTAATTCTTCCAGCAATGCAGCAACGACCATTTCTTCAATCAGAAGATCCAAGAAAGAGAAGATCGATTTACTTTTGCTTGTCATCTTCGTTTGCCATGGATTTCGTCTTCCCTCTTTAGATAGAAGGAGGAGTCTGTGTGAGGAATTAAGGCGTGCTGGAGAAGCAAACTTTAGCAGCAGAGAATGAATAGTGTGAGTGAGTGGGAGAGGTCGTTTATTTATAAATAGCCATACGAGGGCGCGGAAACTTGCCGTTGTACGCGGCGAAACTTGCCAGATAAGTACGCGGGAATTTACAGCTGGCACTTTCAAATTAATTTGAAAAGGTGATGATGATATTTGCACGGTGGCCCACCAAATTTCGATCTTTCCCTTCAGATTTCCCAGACGGCTATGATTGAGATGATCTGTGGGACCCATTGTTGATGGTGCCATCATTGCAGCGGGCCCGATTCCTTGGTCCCAGCAGTTTACAAAAAATTCTAAAGGCGTGTTTGGATGTGTGGTGGAATAAGGTGAGGTAAAGCCTCCATTATCCAGATAAGAAAAGACAATGGGTTATATCAAATGTACATAATTTTAAAATTTCCTCAATTTTTTTCAAAAAAAATAAAACAAAAACATCTTTCCTCCACTAAAAGACAAAAAAGCTTCACTTTTCTATAAAAAAAAATAAAATAGATTCCATACCAAACAAATAAAAACAAAACACCATCATTAACACCTTATATTTTATTATCTCTTGATTTGATGCTTCACCTCACTATACTTCACTTCACCATACATCCAAACAGGCCATAACGTGGAGCCCACACATGGATAATTTTAATAGATCCTACCGTATGATTGAGCACATGATAAAAATGTTATTAGGAGATGACCTAGCATCAATGCTTATGTGGTGTTAATCTCAGTTTCCATCTTGGATCAATCGTACAATGGGACCCTTTTCCATTAGAATTGAAAGTTGAGAAAAGAGCTGACCATAAACCTTTCATTTGGATTACCAAAAGGAAAAATTCAATTGTTTGTTGTCAGCCAATGATGGTTGGTTATCGAGAACCATTGTGATTAGTGTGGTTTTTAAACTTTCAAGCATCAATTGTGGGTCTCGTTACAAGTATTGACTACTAACCAATTGAAAAGACAATAAAAGCAGTATAAACATGCACAATTTTATTAAAGAAGTATAATAAACTAGTCCTTTAAAATTAATTTAAAAGGGTGACATTGTTAAAATCAAAGAAGCTTCATGCTTAGTAAGAAGACTTTCGTAACCCATCAACACATTTTTTTGCTATTTTGGACTATAAGTAAGGGAGTAGTACTTTAACTTAAGGACCTGAGATCGATCCCTGGGCATGTATGTGAAACTTTAAATACACAACACTATTCAACTATGACCGTCAAGATTTAAACCATCAACATTAATTTTGATGTCGTAGTCAGGATCTTAGATTATTTAATACTTCAATCAAACAGAAATTATATCTATTAAAAGTTCCATATTATTTCTAGTAAACTTTACAATACAAGAAATATTAAATGGGATATAGTTAAGATGATTATGAGGAGGATGACAAAGATGGATAATAATAATCTCTTGGTTCTTGATCGAGCATCTCCGTGAGTTCCGCAAAGTCAACAAGGTCGGTGTCTCTCGGAGGAGCAATGTCACAACCCATATATGAAGCATTAGTCATAATAAGTTCTCTTGCAAGGTCCGTGTCACCCAGAGGAGTAATGTCACAACCCATATATGAAGCATAGGTACATGTTCTTCCAAAAGATTATCAAATAAGGGAACAATAGATTGGTCGTTTTCTTGGTTTCCATTGAGGGGTCCTTGTTGCAAAATAATCTCTTTCTTCTTGCCTTTTGTGTCTAATCCCTTGTAGAGTACAATGGATTGATGGTGCAAAAGGGCCCCCAATTTGTCTAACATTTGTCCAAAACCATCCAACTCTTTCTTGTTTTTTTTTTTTAGGTAAATGACTCTTTCCTTGTTAAAAAATGAAAAATGCACCATTCAATCTTTAAGAAAAAACATACTATATACATTTTTTATTGCATCAGAAATTGATCTAAAAAAGCCCAAGCAAATACGACGTCCAAACAAGATTTATGAAGAGTCTCCTAAAAGAGATTATTTAACAAGAAAATCAATCCTCAAACGGACAAAATCCACTTCATATCTACATATGTGCAAAGACACTGAAAATTTGCAGCCACGACCATTATCTGACATAGCTGGAGATCCAGCACTCTTTATTGTCCAGGGAGATCTACTTTCCATATTAACAAAATATGAAGGGGGCAAGTGTCTTTCCAACGACTGTCATTCAATCAGTATCCCTCTTATCTGAAGAGTGTCCAACTTTTTTGGTCTTCTGTAATACTTGAGCAACAGAGAACATACCACAACACTTACAGAGGAGGCCGCCATTGCTGCACCCGCAACCCATGGTGGGAGCCGAAATCCAGTAGATGGGAAGAGAGCTCCTGCGGCAATTGGGATGCCAAGGAGATTATAACCAAAAGCCCATATATAGTTTTGACGAATGCGAGAAAAAGTTTTTCTAGAGAGATCAATGGCTGTGATCACATCTTCTAAGTTGCTCTTCATGAGAACGATGTCAGCTGCTTCAATAGCAATGTCTGTGCCAGCTCCAATGGCCATTCCAACATTGGCAGCCACAAGTGCAGGTGAATCATTGATGCCATCTCCAACCATCGCCACCGTTAGGCCGGACATCTAATTAATTGTGAAGGTAACCATGCAGATAATATCAGCATCACTTGAAAAGGTTATAAACACAAGCATAAGGTAAAATTAATCATTATTATTAAAATAAAGATGAGAAAAATATGAGCATAATCTCAGAATAATTGAAGGCTCGTTTGCCTACTTTGATTTCAAGTCCTAGGAATTTATAGTAAAGGTGGTGTTCCATCCTGACCCAATTTAACCCTGATTAATGCTAATTAAGTGTGGTTTAGCTAAATTAATTGTGCTTAGTTGTTAATTATGGTAACTAGTGTTAATTAGCCTCTATAGACTGAGTTGGTCAGGCCTTGAGCCTTGGGTAGATGAGTTGAAACCGATTTGACTCCGTTGGTTAGAGCCAAGGGCTTTTCCGTAATTATAGGTTTTTTTGCATTTGGCATCATATGCATATCATCTTGGCGTCATCGCGTGTCTCTCGTTAAGCACGTCGATTTTCATATTCAGTTTTACCTCATTCGGCCAACATTGAGTTAGTGGCCCTTGTTTCACTCCTTACGATAATACTAGCAAATGGAGGGACTTTTTTTTATAAAAATAGAACCTTATCTCTTACAAACCCCCCTTCAATGAACCCATTCCTTTCATTTCCTTTACCCTTTCCTTTCTCTCGACTCTTCTTCTTCTTCTTCTCCACTTCTCTCCTCTCTCCTCTTCTTCTTCAATCACTATAGAGTGACAGTCATCTTCATCTTCACCTTCATCTTCCCCATTTACTTCTTCTTCATCTACTTGTGCTCGAGAACTTGTTTTTCCCTAAATTCAAATTTCTTCATAGGTAAGAATCAAACCCCATTCTTTTTATGCTTTTGAGTTGAAATGGAGTCAAGAGACTCATTTATAGTCATACATAAACATTCATGGCATTTTTCATTTGGATTTGTGGTTAGGGTTTGTTATTTGGGGTTTCTGTATCTTTTGAGCAAAAGTTAAAGAAAAGGGCTTGGAAAGCTAATTTGAGGCAAGTATAAGCTTTAATTACAATGCATGTTGTCTAATTCCTTGAGTTGTTATTAAATTCTATCTTTACTCCCCTTTCTATTGTGATTAGCCTTTTTGCTTAAATGGAGAATGAATATAATTGTTTGGGGGTTCGGTTGGAGAATGATAAGCTGGGTGGAATAATGAATGGGTGGAAGAGTGCAGGTGGAATAATGAATGAGAGGTGTGGAATACTGCCTGTGCATGTAATGTATAGATGGAATCTTTTATGCAAATTCCATGTGAAATGGGTGGTGATTAGTTATGTAAAATGCATGTGGGTGGAAGGTGTATATAAAAGTGTGTGCATGTGGATTAGGCAAAGTGTAGGTGGAGAGAAAAGCATGTGCATTATAAAATATGTGCATTATATGGATGGAAAAAGGTGTGGAATAGTGTGGGCGGAATAGTGCCTATGTATGTGCTATTGCATGTTGACAATGTAAGTGTAGGTGGGTTCTTTGAAACAATAGAAAAGAAGGGAAAAGTGAGGATGTCCATCGCTAGCGAGACCACCTTCTGGGTGGGTTCGCTATAGCGAGCCACAAGCCCGCTACAGCGAAGTGGGGTTCTGTGTTGGGTCTGGATTTTTGACAAAAAAAAAAAAAAAAATGCTTATTTTTGCACACTGAAGTTGACGAACACCTTATAATGTGTAATTATGAAACCAATTAGGAATTTTGGACTCCGAGGAACTTATAGGACCCTAGAAAATGGCACCTTTGACGAGATCAACGGACCAATGGTAATTAATCACGTTAGAGATTATTGAGGCTAAGATCATCTCATGTGAATTTTATCTTTCGCCTAACACCTTGTCATGGATGAAGCTCGGAGAACCCGGTACACCACACTTATACAAAGTGGCACCAAATTAAAGATAGCCATACACCGGATCTCCAAACTTCATCGTGTGAGAATGTGAAGGACGAGAGCCTAGTAAATGACCCTTGATTCTTCTTAATCAAGGCATGTGCATATTGAGATTTATTTTCCATTCACCTTCCAAACTCTAAATAATGATTTATATGCATACATTGTTTCGTTTCTATTCATTATACTTGTACGGTTATACGATATTCAATTGAAATTCGAGATGAGTAAGTTTATGTGTGAAATATTCTGAATATTAATGATTCGATTCGATTCAAATAAAAACAATCTTACTCATGTGTGCATTTATTCGATTTGATTGGTCTAGCACTACTGAGCTTCGATCTCGTAATACCCGACAGGGTTAAACTTGGTTTAGTTACTCGAGATCACTGCAGTAGATCACCTGGAGCACCGGAACTCTAGAACCGGGTAGCTAGTTAGCCTTTGATCGGGCCGTTGGTGACATCCCAACTAGATTCGCTCTCTATTTGAGAGGACGAGCTTAATGTAGTAACCAACTAGTGTGTTTTATTCTCCATTGATTCGTAAGATATGAATTATTCGATTTTGGCACAATTACCTAGTTATTACATGATATTGACATCTTTTAATTAATTGTCTATAAATTCGATTTTATACATCATGTGATTTATTATTAATGCCTATATTTGCCAAATCGTCGTATTCATGATGCTATTCTTGCATTCACAGTCACAGGTGTAGCTCCCTGTCCTGAGGAGGCCCAGGAGGGAGAGGAGGTTACCCAGGAGGTACCTCTAAGACTAGAAGAGTGGCCAGAGCCAAGGTCCGCATAGATTCTTCTCCCCGGAGTGCGCTGTATTCTTTTGAGGGCTTCTTTAGGGTGTGGCTAGCCCCTTTTTGTGTGGGCCACCCTTAGTGGGTAGTTATTCTTTTTATCATATCATTGGTAGTGTTGTTTAGGGTTCTTTTTACACCCTCTTTTGTAAACAATGCATATAATTGTATAATTCTTTTGTATTAAACTTGAACAGTGATTTGGACTGAATGGGAAATGATACCCTTCATATGTGAATTACAGCTTCCGCTATGATTTAAATGTCATTGATATGTTCTAGTGAGCTAGACTCACGTGTGGAAAAGTTACTTTTCTCTCCTTCGTGTGTTATATTTGGCTCGAGACAGGTACAACATCATGGGAGTACGTGTGCCGCACCTCGGGGATTACCTTAGGCCATGGTGATTCGGGACCGGGATGTGACAGGTGGTCTGGTGAAGGAATATCAAAGGGGTCAGGAGTGAAGTATATAAGGCGGAGATGAAGAAAGGACCCTCACTTTCCTATGATTCAATTTACTAGGGTTATGGCTGGGTTATCATTTCCCACCAACATGTAGACAATTTTATTGTCTTTTGTGGTTCTTGACCTTGGCTACCTCAATTCTAGCCCTACTGAAACGAAAGCATTGCTTTGAATTCCGAGTTTAATACAATTTAAACAAACAGATTATTATTTTTATCTTCTTTTTCAGAAGAACAAAAGAGACTAAACAATGTTCTTAAGATGCAGGTATAATTGGCTTCTAAACTATTATGCTTCATTTGGATGAACTGTTCAGTTAAAAATTCAAAACTTATTTTGATAATCAAGTACTGACAAAGTGCAGGGGGGTTCACTCCAATCCAACTCAGAAGTTATTTAATTGCAATTGAGAGCCTACCTGCTCAAATAATTACTTTATTTTATTTCTTTATAGTTACAATATTTGCTTCAACATGCATGTGCGAGTGCACAGTGCGCGCGCGCAGAGAGAGAGAGAGAGAGAGAGAGAGAGAGAGAGAGATGCTATTCTGGTACTTGCAATTTAATATGTATGTGGATTAATGGTTTTTTTTTTTTTTTTTTTTTTTTGACATATAATGAATGTTTAGTATGACATGTAAAAAGGTGCCTCTTGCATTAATGCATGATAAGAATGTAAGAATATGGAAATTACTATTTGCATTCTGTACCTGTAGCTCCTTTACTTTCTCTGCTTTGTGCTCAGGTTTGGCCTCAGCAAAAACATCAGCAGTTCCGATCCCAACCTCCTTGGCAATGGAATTTGCAGTACCCCAGTTATCGCCTGTTACCATAATGCTCTTTATCTTCATGGACTCGAGGATGGATATGACATCTTGGGCACCAGGCTTTAGAGGATCAGAAATGGATATTATTCCAGTTAGCTCTCCATTTATTGATACCAAAATACCTGTTTGTGCCATTGCTTCGGTGTCTGCTAGAATTTCATCAGCTTCCACTGGAATTTGAATTCCAGAATCTAACATCAAGCTCTTGTTGCCTACAATAATTTCTTTTTTATGAACTACAGCTTTAACTCCATGACCTGTGATAGAGATGAAGTCCCGTGCTTCTGGCCACACAAGACTTTCATCTTCTACTCTAATCTTTTTTGCATATTCGACAATGGCCTTGGCAAGAGGGTGTTCGCTATTTACCTGTTTAGATTATAGAACATTAACATTGTCAACTTTCCTTCATTTGTTCACTGGGCTCAGAAGAAAGGCAAGTCAAAATTGGAAACAGACCATGTCAAAATTAAAGAGTTTCTGGATCAACACAAATCATCTAGAAAAAGTAATTCATAAAACTAATATATATAAATGTTACATAACTGATGCATTCTGAGTGGCCACATTCATCATATTTAAGAGTTGGCAACTGTTTTCATTTTAGATGTCTTAAAGAATTGCAAAGCTTATACCTTTTCAACTCTATCTATGTGGATCATTTTTCGGAGGATGAGCCCAAAATCTTGCGGTCTATTTAAAATTGAACTTTTTATCTCTATTTTAGTTTTTTTTTTTTTTTTTTTTGATAGGTTATGTAAACAGAAGATTTTTCCAAAATATGAAAAACATAAAGAGGGATATTTTTTATTTTTGTTAAGCTAGATGACTGAGAACTAATGGATATCCAGCATTAAACTGGGGTTTTAGAAGATGAAATTTTTTTGTTTTGAGTTATTTCCTCTCTGTTTCTCTCCTTCTATTCTTCCTTTCAACATACAGTATTTTCTCCCTCTCTTTCTTATCTTCTATATCTCCTTTCTCATCCTCTTATTCTCTAAGGGTGTGAACCCATCTCATATTTCTCCTATTAATTACTTTATTCTCTTCTCTTTTCCGTTTTTTGTATTGATTTCAACTATAGACAAACCCTAGTTTAATCAACTCATCACCTTCACTGCGGAATGAGTCTATCTCAAGAATATTTAGGTGACTCAAATTCTAATTCAATTGCTAGCATAGCAATAGAATTTAAGGTTTGCATATCCCGATTCACGTCAGTTGTGTCAAAACCAAGTTGATACCAATGAGTGGCTTCATAAGGTATTGGAGCCATGCCAATTCATGTGGGATGCATGAAACACGTTCAGCCAAGTCACTGGGGCCTGTTTGAGACAACGGTTTCAGAATTCCAAAAAAAAAAAACGAGGAGAAGAAGGAGAGAGAGAGAGAGAGGAATTTCAGAATTCATATGAGCTGTGGAAGTAGGATTGTAAATCGTTGGGTCAGGTCAGATACACCCATACACACTCAATTGGGCACTGGTCAGCATCCAAGTCAGTCCTCAATATAGGTTCCATAATCTAATTGGATTTGGTTTTGATTTTGGTCCAAAGATTGTAACCTAAATAACACACTAGAATTAAAAAATGTAATACCATAATATTTTCATAGTCTTTAGGTCTTGCATTTGTAAAAGAGTGGGGGAATGATAAAATATGGGAATCACTTTCCCTCCCCTATTTCCTCTTCTTCTCCTCCACCTTTTGCTTTTCATTCCATTGAATCTAAGGCCCTAGTGCCAGACCTAGACACCACTCGTTTTTTTCTTTTTGCTATTTGTTACGGTCATAAATACTTATAAGACTTGATTTGACGCATTCCATCAGTCTTGGGGCTTTTGGTGTATTGGTTAGGTCCATAATATTTGGTATCAGAGCCGACCTTCACGCCTCTAGTTTGAGTCACGGAAAGGGCTACCTGGAGTTGAGTAAGAGCCGTCTAAAAAAATTTGGAAAAAGAGCTACCATTGACCAAAGTAAAAGCCACCGCGGAAAGGGCTAACCTAGAATAGAATGTGAGCCGTCCCAAGAGGGAAAAAGGGCTATAAGCCGCCGAAGACGTCGGCTGCGGAAACATGGTGGTCTGTTACGGTCCTAAATAGTTATAAGACAATGATTTTATGCATTCCATCAGTCTTGAGGCTTTTGGCATATTGGATAGGTCTATAACACTATTTGCCTTAGTAGAAAGGGAGTGATACTTCCAACCTAACTGTGAGGGATCAGTCTCTAGTTGTCTCTATGAAATGGGTATGCCTCTCCATGAAATGCGTGGCCAGAGCATAATTTCAAGCTGGATTAACTCCAAGAAGAGTGTGGGACACATATCATGGATACCCATATTTATTTAAAATTGTGACAAGTAGGGATTATAGCCCATTGGACAAGATCACAAGATGAACTAAGCAACCTGTCAGAATATGTCAATGACTTGATAAATGAAGCATGAGTAAAAGACCAAAAAACTACTGACGAGAACAAGCAATTGTAATGGACATCTGAAGTTCGAGTTGAATGAGTGAAGGTAGTGATTGTGATTGGAGAAGCGCCTAAATCATCGAGTGTTTTCTCACATTGGAAGTTTTGATCTAAACCGAGTATGGACATTTATGGAAGCAACTGAGAATCATCTTAGCTGTGACGAATGTCTTCTAGCAAATAGGGGCAAAATGCAGTATTCATTATAGGAGAAGATAACATCAACTTCGTCTAACATATAAAACAGCAGATGATTCTGCAGTAAATTCTTGTAAAGGTAACGAATGAGCCAGTGAACAATAGTTAGATTTCATAATCAAAAGTAGGAAGACAAGAAGAGAAAAGGGCATTTGTTTTTTTTTCCCCCAAACAACTAGCTATTTATTTTGACTCAGCAAGTCTGTCTTTGTCACTGGTTCATCTCATATGAGCACTGGTTTTGAAGACAATGCAAGTGAAATTCATGCTCCAAATTTACAACTTGGGGTGAAACTTTTAGTATCTAATTACTGGATATCATTTCATGACACCTATACACAAGTAACTTCTCTCAAATTGCTAAGGATAGAAAGCCTACCTCAGTAGCAGCAATTAGTTCATAGAAATCACGCAAAACCATATTTTTGAGGAGCCTTGTGTTGACAACCACAGGCTTTCCAACAGTGAGTGTCCCTGTTTTATCAAACACAATGCAATTCACCTGCAAAAAAGTTCATGTTAAAATATCACTACAGATTATTAAGTTGTTTGAAACCATTGAAAAAAAGAAAAAAAACTCTTAAGTTATTTGAGATTTACTGCAGAGTTGAATAAAAGGAACATGTTAAAGTCTCCATTCATTTGTATAGAAGAAAATTGTTATCCAAATTTTTGGACTTCCGTTAGCTAATCTAATCATAGGCCAATTATTTACTACTACATGTAAAAGATACCAAAGCATTGTATTCCTCAAAAATAGAGGGTTTCTAATTAACGGTAATTAGGTTCAAGCCCACCAAACTCCAAAAAATAATTAATAAAATCAGTTTCTAAGAAACACATCCATACACCTCTTGAAATGTAATGTAAAAACCAAGAAATGCATGACAAATCTGTCATACTGACCTTATGTGCACTCTCCAATGCTTGCCCACCTTTGATTAGCACGCCCAGAGTTGCACCCACTCCAGTACCAACCATGACCGCTGTGGGAGTGGCAAGTCCAAGTGCACATGGGCAAGCTATGACCATGACAGAGATGCCAAATTGAAGAGCAAGCTGAAAGCTATCCATCGAACGTGGTATCCAATGCTCAGGGTACACTCTAAACCTTCCAGCTAAAAACCATGCAAGCCAGGTGGTGAATGAAAGACAGATAACCTGCAAATTGAGAGATGATCAATTGAACTGAAAGTCCTCAATTATGCTATATATCGATCATGACTTAATTCTTGCTTTCTAGAACTCGATAGTCAATACTCATGCATGATTACAAACGATCCAGACTTTATGATAGAGATCTATCTTCTTATTTCTTTCCTCACAAAAATAAGCATTAAGAAGTTTTTTCCCCCTAATCAGTATAGTAAGAACAAAATGTATGGAAAGAAAGCATATGCACTTACAAGAGGCACAAAATACTTTGAGATGCGATCTGCAAGCTTTTGCACAGGAGCTTTAGCCATCTGTGCAGATTCAACTAAGCGAACAATCTGAGAAAGAGCGCTCTCTGATCCAACACGCGTTGCCTGAATATGCAAAACCCCATTTTCATTTACAGTCCCTCCTATCACACTATCACCCTTCCTCTTTGCAACAGGCCGAGATTCACCAGTGATCATGCTCTCATTTACATGGCTTTGGCCCCAAATAACAGAACCATCTGAAGCAACTTTCCCGCCAGGCACTATTTTAATCACGTCATTCTTCTGGATCAGTCTACTATCAATCTCTTGTTCATTTATCACATTTCCTTCACTATCAAGAGTCAAAAGCGTTGCAGTATCAGGTGCCAGGTCCATAAGCTTGGCGATAGCCTCTGAAGTTTTTCCCTTTGCTAATACCTCCAAATATTTACCAAGTAGAATAAATGAAATCAGCATTGAGCTGGTCTCAAAGAAATCCATAGACTTGAAATCATGTGAAGTTGCAGCTCTCAACACAGAGTAGACCGAATAGAAATATGCTGCATTGGTTCCTAAGGCAATTAGAACATCCATATTTGGAGACCCATGCCGCAATGCCTTGTAGGAACCAGTGTAAAAACGTCGGCCTATGATAAATTGGACAGGAGTAGATAGAACCCATCTCAAAATCTCCCCAATAGTCAACATGTTTATTACTTTGGTATCTAGTCCGTGTTTAAGGCCCGGGATATACATAAACACCATGGAGGTGAGGAAGACTGGGATGGTGAAAACCAAACTCCAAAGGAAGGATTTATAATATCGCCTGATCTCCTCTTGCCTATGAGGTTCCCTTCCTCCTCCATCAGGGAATATTGTAGCTTTGAAACGCCCAGAACCTGTAGATTCAATCACTTCAATGAAATTTCTAGGTCCTGTTTGATCTGGCTTGTAAGAGACGGTAACTTGATGAAACATGGGATCGATGTCGATGTCTTCAATCCCAGGGAGTGCTTGAAGTGAACCTTCAACTATCCTCATTGATCTCTCTGTACGAATACCCTCTAGCTTGAGTTGTATCTTGCTCCTATCTTCTCCTGTACTGACAAGAATAGCTTCAAAGCCAGTGTCTTCTATTGCCTCCATTAATTGCCTGTAGCTTACTAGCTTTGAGTCATATCTAATTTCTGCCTCTTCAGTTGCTAAGGCAACTACAGCATTCAGTACACCATGAATTACTTGCAAAGCAGATTCAACAGTTCTCGAGCAAGAAGTGCAAGTCATGCCTTTTATGCGTATGCGACATGTCAGCATCGAAGTCTCATTTGACTTCCCTTCAATTAGTGTGGCTTCAAATCCAACATCTTCAATGGTTTCTCGAATTGTCTCCTCCTAAAGGATTAACAATCACATGGAATTCAAGGTCGTAATAGAATAAGGGAATGGAAAGGAAGGCACAGTGTCTTTGAAAATGCAAACAGATCTAAGGTTTTCAAATATATAACACAGAAAAACGTTGTCATAATCTTAGGCATACTGAGGTGGAGTCTAAAATTGCTTCATCTGAGAATCAATTTTCAGGCCTCCCTCTTGTAGATCAGCTGATACTTTTAAAGCTATGAGGGTCCTTGTTATCAAAAGCGGACGTCTATTTTTTATCATATTCCAGGAAATTGGAATGTGGAGGAAACACTTGTAAACAGAAGGGTTCTTTGAGCGGAAATGATCTCAGGCAGATTGTTATAATTATAATCTTTTTTTGCTTTTTTTCTATCTGTCCATCCTCTTGTTGGATAGCTTGGTTTTTCATACAGTTTGCTTCCTTTTAAGTAAGACCATTTTTGTTGCTTCTCAAATAGTTAAAAAGAAAATTCTTAGGCACATTCTACCAATATCTACAGTGACAAACGGTGAAACTAGGCATATTTGTTTGCATGAGGAGAGGAGTTGAGTAAAATAAAGGGCCAAATCAAAAAAAAAAAAAAGAGACGGGATTCAATGTAAAATATACTAAATAACAAAAAAACTATTCTTAAAGGGCACTGAATGGCAAAAAGCTATAGCTTGGGGAGGAGTAACTTTTTGTCATTTAGTGTCTTTTACTCTTAACCCCCTTCTCTATACTTTTCTCTCAACTTCAACCTTTATTTAACTCCACTCCTCCCGGCATGCAAACAAACATGCCCACTTGGCTTAGCCCCACCTTTCACTTTCTCCACTACCTAACAGGCCCTTTAATCATCATGTTTGGTAAACGTCCTCAGAGAGGATTTCTGGCAACTTTTCGCGATCCCTTGGAAAACCCACATTTGGATCAGCGTGGAAAAGGGCATGGAGGATGCAAGGATTCTTTGTTTCCAATTATTTAAAGAATCGGAAACCCCCCCCCCCCCCCCCCCCCCCCTTCTCTAAAATATTAATTTTTTTATTTATGTAGGCCCCCTTTGCATGATCTGAACCGTTCAAATTATCCGAAGAGCCAAAAATGGCTATGGGGTGAAAGATTAGACCTTGATTGTTCATGGATTATGAGAAATTGACAAAAAAACCTATGATTGTTGGATCACACAATGCATAGACTCCAGGATTCCTCTCTTCTACCAAACTTGAAACTATCTTCTGGAAATTCTCTTTGAGGATGGCTTGGTTCCAACAGAACAATGGAATCCTCTAACTAGAGAATTCCTATGGGTTTGCCAAACGTGCCCTTAAGGCTTAGAACTTTTCTCTTGGCTAGCATCTCGTTTGCCAGTCAAGTAGGGAAACATTGTTTGAATCTTCATGATTGTCGTCTTTGAGAACTTTTTTCTTGACTACCCACATTTCTATAGAAGTTTTCCTTTGTACGCTTTTATTCATTAAGGCTAAAGGATTGTAGTTCTTTGGTTGATCTTTGGACCATTTAAGGATCTAAATAGCAGTGAAAGATTTTGGTTGTTCTACAACACTACGGGGTGTTGGGGGGAAGAAACAAGTATATCTTCAATTTTAATTTTACAGTATACAACTTGAAAACAGTTTGGGTATATGGAAAGTAGAAGAGTGAGTTGTTTCCTTCTTTTCAAATTCGCAATGAGCCCCATTAAGAGGGACCTAATGGGAGGTAGACTGCTGGGTAGTTGGAGGCATTGATGATGCACATCCTGTAGCGTTATAGGTATGTCCCTCCCTGTCCCCCAAACTTTATTATTAAATTAAACTCTTAACACTATTTGAAGTTCTGCCAGATTGATGACATCCCATTATGTTTGATATGTGTTGAAGTCCAAAATGCTATAAAACCTTACATTCCTTGACGAAATTATTTCTCAAATAATATGTTGGCTAATGATTGTAAGAAGATCTCATAATAATTGGCATTTACTTTCCACAATGCTATACTTGTTGTTTAGTCACCATTAAACATCCAGTGCCTTCCCCATCCTAATCAATGCTTTCAATTATGCCAACCAAATGCTATCACCTAATTTAAGTCAGACGGTGACACCTAAAAGAACCTGTTCTGGAAGAGTGACCACAGATTCAACAGAAGTTGGATTGGCTCTTGATGATGTAAACTCAAGAAGGAATAACCCCTAAAATACGACCATGATAGAATCTTTGACACAAACCATCTAAGAATTCCATGTAGGAGCCCATATAAATTTTATCTGATTCTACTCCCATTTGTACCTTTAATTGCACAAAAGCATAAGATTCAACTGATAATGCCAAACAAAAAGAACAAAATAAAGAAAGTGCAAAAAATAAGAACCTCCAAGATTAGATGCAGACTATATCTAGAGTCAAACAAATGCTTTAAAAGATAACCTCATGGAACTCTTTGATGAAGAGGAATTAGTTCTACCAAAAAATATATATATATATATATGTATATTTAAATTTCATTCATCATATATGAACTAACATGTCATAAGCATAATTGAAACATACAGTCAAAGTTGAGTGTTAAGTCTGTAATATAATTATTTTTTTTTTCATTTTATAACTGCATTTAAGAAATTTAAACGGATAGCTCCGTGGTGAGGCATCTCCTTCTCCACACGGCATGAGTATTTTTACCAGAAAAAAATATATATACAGGGCAATATAAATTGGAACTTACCCCATATTGCAGAGGAATAAGCAATTAAAACACAGAATTCCATCAAGAATGAAGTAAAGCAATAGGATCTTACTCTAAAAGCATGGATGTTCAAGTATCGACCATAAACCAAAAAATTAAATTTCTTCAGCTAGCCATTTCTACCAAAACCTCAAGGCATTAGTAGAGGCAGCGGAAATACTTTTTAATATTCCCCCTTGGGTAGAGCCCCCTCCTCAATATACAGAACACCATGTAGTCTCAATCAATGAAAATTCAATATCTCATGTATGTTCAGTGACTATGAGACAAGAATCTCCCATAAACAAGGGAACAAAGGAAAAAAAGCACAATAGCTGGCAAACCAATTTGTTTTTCTTAAGAAAACATACATACCAATCAAACAAAAAAGAGAAACAGACAAGAAATGGGAAAGCACCAGATGATAGAAAAATGGCACCATAAACAAGTGAACAAAGGAAAAAAGCACAATTGCTGGCAATCCAATTTGTTTTTCTTAAGAAAACATACATACCAATCAAACAAAAAAGAGAAACAGACAAGAAATGGGAAAGCACCAGAGGCAATCCAATTTGTTTTTCTTAAGAAAACATACATACCAATCAAACAAAAAAGAGAAACAAACAAGAAATGGGAAAGCACTTGATGATAGAGAAATGGCACTTACATTGACAAAATTGGGATGAAAAAGAACCTGGGCTCTGTTGTTCAGAACATCAACCGCAGCGTTTTCAATTCCAGGAAGCCTTTTAATGGCTTTCTCCACAGATCCAGCACAAGCAGAACAAGTCATTCCAATCACCGAAAAGAGAGCAGTATTTAGATGAGATGCTGCTGCTGCTGCTGCTGCTGCTGATGATGATGATGATGAAGAAGAAGAAGACTGATCGTTGTTGGGTTTCTTCAAGGCGAAGCCTTTGGGGTATTTGGGCATCGAAGGGTAATGGGGTCGTGGTGAAAAATCTCGACTTTCAGAGAAACTCTCGCTTCTAAAGCAAGATAAAGCCAACATCTTGCTGCTGCTCCCCATTCGATCGCTTGCTTTCCTTTCTTTTCCTCTTCTTCTCTTCTTCTTGCTGTTGTTGTTATCGTCTTTCGACTGCTATTTGAAGATGAATAACCTTCCAAAGAAGAAAAGAAGAACGTAACCTTATTATTAGCTTAGGGTTTTGCCGTAGGCGTTTTTTTTTCTTTCTTCTTCTTCTTCTGATTCTGATTCTGTTCTACTTTTATAGGAAAAACAGATAACCTTTCAAAACAGAGCTACGCGTTACTTTTACTTTACTTTATCAGTGGCTAGGGTTTTGCAGGACCCAAAATCTGATTTGGATACTCCAATCAATCTGTTTTGAGAATCGCTCGCTAGCTGGCTTTTGGTTTTGAAATCTGTCGGTCTCGTGCTGTCATAGAACATAAACATGCACGCAGTTACGCAAGAGACCGGTATGAACAGAACAGTGGATGTAAAATGACCTTACGCCATTTTGATAAGAGGGTCCCAATAATTAACAGCTATTGGAATTTAGATGCACTTATAATAAAAATTTTGGATTTTTTTTTTCGCGAAGCCGCGGACGTGGGGTTGTAAATGGGTCCCCGATTCTCCGATTACTCGGAGGTTCCGATCCGTTAAAAATCAGGTCTGGGTCGTTATTTAGGCCCCAACAAATAAATGGTTCTGAATCCGGTTCCACCTTAGTTCGGACCGGTGGACCAGAGTCCCGACATATTACTTCAATTTTAAAAAATTTATCCTAGAAATCATATTTTTTAAATATCATTATTTACTTAGATCCGGACATTGATCTGAACCCGTCCCATATATAGTTCTGGTTCCGATTCCAGAGCAAAGAAACTGATTCCGAAACAATTCTGGGTCCGAATCCGGTTCCACCTTCTCCTTAATGGTTCTGGTTCTGGGTCCACCATGGATTCGGACCGGTACCGACCCGTTTACAACCCGACGCGGATGTAAAATTCCAATATACAATACCACCCACTAGTACTGTGTATGAGATGAAGCCCCCAAATATTTCGAAGCAGTGGGCTTGAGCTCATTGCTAAACTTCCTAAATTCCTAACCAATCGAATAATAAGTGTGACTCTTGATGAGATTGTTATGGTCATCAAATTGTGCCTACTTGGAGTCAAAGCTCAACCCAGATCTGATTAAAAAGGGGAAAAAATCTCCTACCCTTGTTTTTGTCCAACTGAGCAACCCATTGTTCTCGCCTTAATATCCTAGGATCAAGCCAGCGTATTGTATCTTGGAAGTAGAGCGGATATTTTCTCCCACGGATGTGGTCTTTCTAATGGCTCTATAGGCCCCTTCCCTTGCCTGGGTCAAAAAAAATGGTTAGAATGCATTTTAGCTGAAATCTGATGTCCATATTGTCAGTTTGATAGACTACTAAGGCCCAAAATCAAAATACTAAATCAGTATTCCAATTTAGACTTGTTGTGGGTCTAGTCTTGGGTCATCCATCTTCTCTGATAAGGAGATGTATCAGATGTGGCAATGATAAATTAAAATTCCAACCCAATAGTAGTATATAGTGGTTAGGCACCTCCCTAGTCTCCACCATATATAGAGGCCCATCCAAGTATAGTGATTATTTTTTATTCAAAATAATTTGTACTTCACTCGATTTCATTAGTAAGGCCCCCAAATAGGCCCTTAGAAAACTCACTCCAGCGGGCATAAAAAACAAAAGCACGAAACATGCAATCCGAAACATGGAAAAAGTCAATCATTATCAAAATTAACCACCCTACTCCCACACAAAATAATGATGAAATTTAACATTATCGTCATCGTTCGCCCCCCCAATCAAACGAAAATCTTAGACCCACCATGGACCGATTTCTAATTAAATGGCTGATGGCGAGGGATTTAGGTAGCATATATAAGTGGATGACTTTTTACAAATTATAATACTAAAATAGTTTAAAATTGGTCCTGGCGGGAATTATGCATCATATCTTCTGAAAGATCCAATCGCATACTGTGGGAAGGTATTGATTGCGTTGAAGTAACTACTCGCAAACGGCTCTTTCCCTTCCCCTTTCCCTTTCCCTTTCCATTTACATAGATTGCCATTTGCTGACCATTTACATGGATTTCCATTTGCTGACTTTTGCTGAAATCTTAGTATTTCTATTTCTTGTGGAAGTGGATGTCCCCCACCACCATCAACTTTTTCTGTTGCTGGCTTCTAATATTATATATATGCTGTCGTAATCTCCTTGGGTGTGTATATATATATATATATATATATATATACATACTAAAGAGATAGATATTTCTACGAGAGATATCTCTCATCTTAAATGAGAGATTGGGTGGGGGCCTTCACATTCATATCCAATGCCAACAACTTAAATGTGAAGGCCCCCACCCCTATCTCTGATAAAAAGTGAGAAATATCTCTTATATGAGCATCTCCCTATAGGAGATACTAATACTAGCATTCATCAAAGTCTTTATTTATTCCATTTATGAGATTCTTACTCTTTATCTTGTCTATTTCACCATTGCTATGAAGACCATCCTAATTGTATATTTTATAGTAATAATATATACCATCTAAGAACAGGACCGAGAGAGAATCCTACAGGCTTTATTCGTTGAATCTTGAGTTAGGATTGCTCTATTTTTGTTTATATATTCTTTTTTATGTGTATTGTTGGGTTGGGCTTTGTCTAAAAAGTCCAACTTGGTAGGCATGAATTTATTTCATTGTTATATATGGGCTTTGTTTCACACGGCATTGGTTCACCATCCATCTTTGCTTTTATTAAAGATTAGCACTTGAGGGCCCAAGGACCCAGCCCAGCTCAGCCCATGTAAAGATATATACGGTTTATTTATTCTTTTTCATGTGTTGTTGGGTTGGGCTTTGTCTAAAAGTCCAACTTGGCAGGCAACAATTAATTCAGTTTTTATGCATGGGCTTACTTTCACTCGGCATTGGGTCACCATCAAGCTTTGGTTTATTAAAGACTAGCACTTGAGGGCCTGAGGACCCAGCCCAGCTCAGCCCCTGTAAACATATATACTATATATTTATTCTTTTTCTTGTGTGTTTTTGGGTTGGGCTTTGTTTAAAAGTCCAACTTGGTAGGTGGCAGTTAGGTATATTTTTATACATGGTCTTCCATTCACACCGCATTGGGTCACCATCAAGCTTTGGTTTATTAAAGACTAGCACTTAATGGCCTGAAGACCCAGCCCAGCTCAGCCCGTGTAAACATATTTTTTTTTTTCTCTCTCTGTGTGTTCTTGGGTTGGGCTTTGTTTAAAAGTCCAACTTGGTAGGCGGCATATAGGTATATTTTTATACAAGGTTTTACTTTCACACGGCATTGGGTCACAATCCAACTTTAACTTGTTAAAGAATATCACTTGAGGGCCCAAAGAACCAGCCCAGCTCAGCCCAAGTGGACTTGTATGTTAAGTATACTTTGTATGCACTTTGAATATGTATATTAATGTTGCGTACAAGACTATCCACTTTTTGTAATGTTATCTTTTAAGGGGTGTTTGGAAGTGGAGAAAAAGGTATAAAAATGCGTTCTTCTCTGTGGGACTCCACACAAGCATTGTACAGAATTTTCTATCCCTACCACCATCCAACGACGGGTATCCCTCGCTGCTTGAATGGCAAGGTATGAAACTTCCATGCAAGCTGTGAGAAAAAAAAAAATCCCAGCTAGAGAAAATAGATCAGGTGGAGAAAACATACAGTTAGAATCTTGTAATATGGAAAAGAAATTCGTGGAAAACATACCTTAGCAGGAGACCTAGAAAAAGATGAAAGTCGGTTTTTTAAGTTTTGGGAAGAAAGCCCAAGGCCCATGGCCCAGGATAGCCGTGGCTGAAACTGGGCCTAGTTCCTGGGCCTAGCGAGCTTTCTGGGCTGGATGTTTAGGCACCTGGGAATTGGAATGTGCGTGGGTAAAAGTACTTCGCTCAATAACCTAAACGGACTGGCTCTAAGCCAATGTTACACTATAGGCTCAATTAGATGGCCTTGAGCAGGTCTGTTTTTCAACATGTCTAACAACAACAAAAAGATTCAGGGGATGGGGATTAGAGTGAGCCACTGATGTGATTTTTTTCTATCTATATGATTCGAAGGAAAGTAACCAGTTGAAAGGCTAAGATCTTCCGATTTGGAAGGGTTTTACACCACCCCTACCCAAGTTCAAAACCCATCTGATCAATGGTTCTGATCATCATGACCAAACCATTGACCCAAATAACTCAGAATGGGCTCATCATTATGTATAAGAAATCAAGAACTGACCAATCCCGGAGAAATTACACATGAGAGAGAGAGAGAGAGAGAGAGAGAGAGAGAGAGAGAGACCTTCTGAGGCTGCTTGCGCCTTGCTGTTCACATACAACAAAGAAGAGGCATCAACAAAAGGAGGCCACTGATGAATATGAGAGAGAGAGAGAGAGAGAGAGAGAGAGAGAGTTGGGTTTAAGGCAAAGGGACTCCTGTAATATTGAATATATATAAAGAAGGTATTGAATATATATATATAAAGAAGGTGGGGGTGATGATGATGAGCTTGAAAGGAATGAAATGAGCTGCTGATATTGCTCATACTGTTATGCAGTGCGTATTACGACATTTCATTGTTTCCGATTCCGTATTGGCAAGCCCTCAACATCCCATCAATATCATCACTTGTTTTGAACCGATCAACCAGAGGGTGGGCCTATTTCCTATCAAGATGGAGCCATTCATTCAACTTTAATAAGTGGACTCGACTAAGGATACTTATCGGATTTCTTATAGGCTCTTGGTAACTAAATAAGCTCTCAAACCATTTGTTTTCAACCGACCATGATCAACCAATATTCAGCATGCTTAATTTTTGATAGCCCATTGTTGAATATTGGAGGGTCATCCGCGCTGGGCCCACTAGGTTGGATGGGGTATCTATCCATGCGATCACCACGTCATCGTTGTTGGGGGACTTGGCATATATGTTTTGAGCCGTGGATTTCACACCAAACGAAGATCTCATTACCCGTGTGTTTATAGTCATCTGTTTTAACTTACGTGTGTGTGTTGTTTGCATGTTGTAATTGAAAATTGATCTAATTCCCATTTTCTATGGTTTTGACTTTAACAGACAAGATGTTTATGTGTTTTTTTAAACATTCTCCTCTGCATATAACCAGTGAAGAATCTCTATATTTTAATCCCAGAATATTGATGTTTACCTGGTCATTCAAAATCCCAAAATGGATTCCATCTCATTCAAGTTACAGTTGAAGACTCTCAAGAGACGCAACATGTCTACATTCATTTGGTTATGACTAAAAATTTTGTTTCTAGTCTTCAGTCATTGTACTAATCAAAAAGATATTAGGTTTCATGTGAGAAAGTGATCTGAAGTTTCACACTTTTTAAGACAACCAAAATATACAATGAAAAAACAGTAATGTTCTCAACTTCTTCATACAAGACACCAGCAATATATGTGATTAAACAAAAGGTTATTCAGATACTTTAATGCAGTCTCTAAAATTTGGTGGGAATTGGAAACACTCCATGCACCCAGTAACTCATCTTGGTAGAAAAACCATGGACTCGCTAAAATGATAAAATTGAATAATAAAGCCAACAAGCCCACAAAAAAGAGGACTTAAAGAGATCTAATAACTGGTTCTGCAAGTGATTTTTCAAGTGATTGAATACATGGGAATTATAAGACTTTTTATTTCTAAAAATAGTTAAAATTGAAGAAACAAATGTGATTTTTTAAAAATGACTATCAAATTATACATCTTCCTTGTTCTAATGAAAAATGAATAAAAATAGGGTGGGAAATGGATACGCAGATGCCACTCTAGTAACTTAAATCTCAGTAAGGGTTGCATCTATATTACTGTCTTATATCCTTAACCACCCTCTTTAATAATATTTCAATGGTGGAGCTCATTTGACCATAAATAAATAGGAAAACAAGAAATTACAAAAGCTTGAAGTATCTAATTTCTTGCTAAAATAACAGGCACTCAAGGAAATGTTAATATATTTCTTTTGAATTTGTGTGTTGTGTATTCTATTCTTTAACCCGCATAAAGTAGGTTTTAGAAGTAACAAATGGAACTTTCTTACAATTATAGGAGGCTCGTGCCTTTTTCCAAGTGTAAAAGACCACGAGTCATGAGTTTAAAGTCACAAAATTAAACTTTATCTTCCGTTTTTAAGATATATTCAGTCCATTAATAATAAATAGCTTAGTGGCAAACCATTTTCTCATCTACAGAAACAATCAAAGAATCAGTCGAGCTCTAATAATTAGGGACGAAAAGGGTGTGCGTGTGCGTGAGTACCAACGAGAGCAAAAAAGAAAGAAAAAAGATATTTGAGTTTTGGCATTTTGCCTTAATCTACTTATTGGTTTTCAAAAATATCTCTATTTTAATTTTAATTTTAATTTTATTATCATGTTAATAATTAAAATTTTATATTCTCATTTCTCAACCCTTCGTTTTCATTCTTATACATTCTTCTTCTTATTTCTTATTTCTCATCCATTCCTCTTCTTATATATAACTACTAATTTGTATTGCATTTTTTCCCTTGTAGATTTATATATTTCTTGGGTAGTGTGATTTTCGAGTGTCTAAGCAAACTCTAATCTACTTTTTCTTCTCTGTTTAGTTTTTCACTGACCAATGCATTGAAGAGGTCGTTTTCCTACTTATTAAAAGCAACACAAACAGATAAAAGTAAAACTCCTGCATAGAATAAATGATCGAATTAGAGAAAAAAAAAAAAAAAAACTGAAAAATGTATGGTGAAGACAATATCAAAAAAAGTGATGGGATGTTTTAGGCATCTTGAAATGTTCAAAGGGAGGCAAAATAAAATGCCTGCCATCACCCCAAGTAAAATGCCTGCCATCACCCCAACAATAATGAATCAACTTAAATAAAACAGTATTCTCTTCATATACAATCTACTAAGCATGAGGAAGGGATGTGATTGATTCCTTTAACAAACCCACTTTAGTGGGTCCCTATATACACCACAATGTTAGTCTATGACATCCATAGATCACTTTCTACTTGACTGGTGTGTTTGTGCCATTAAAGTAAAATGACAATGGACATTAATTATTGCATCTGTAATTAGTGTAATAAACCGCAGATCGATTTAGACAATTTTGCATATTTTGGCATTGTTTTATTGGTAAAATGCCTGGGTGGACCAAAGTCCAAACAGAATATATTGGTTAGCCATGCACCAAAAATTAGCTACATCGATCGAAGAATGCTACCTATTCGACCTAGTATGATGACCTAACGCGGTTCACTGCAATGTCCAAAAATTAGCTAGATGATGATAAACCCATGTGGCAGGCAGGCCACACGATTCTTACTCCGACTACCTCAACTTGTATTTGTTGAGACCACCATCATGATAAATGTTGCGCAAAGAATCACAGATCAGGCCTGGATTTCGACTCAGATCCAAATGTTCAGTCCAAGCCCATTTAAGCTTGAGGTTTACGAAGGCCCAGCCCATCGACAGCGCCAAAATTAATGGACAGGAGAACATTAGTCTTTTTTTAAAAAAAAAAAAACAACAACAGTCTCGAAAATCTTGGAATGGATGGACTTCAGTAGTCAAAAAACTAGTGCCATGTTCTACCAAAAAAAAAAACCAAGTGCCATGGAAAAACATGATGAAGTCAATTTAAATTGAGAGAGTCGTTTGAAGAATGAAATGCAAATTCATGGAAAATTTTCAAGTACACTAGACTTGATTTTATCATTTTTTGTAAAAAGTCAAAATTAGTTCTGGAAGGATCAATTTTTAATTTCTTTTAATTCCACTTTCCTCTTTAATTTATGAGCCTCCACTGCATGGCCTTTGCCACTAGTATTATACTATTAAAAACATAACATAATATTATAAGGGGTATAAACAACTGAAATGTTAGGAGATTCAGCAGAATGCAAACATTTTCTCTTCTTTGCCATTGGAATATGCAATGATAATGAAGTGGTTCATAATCAGCAGCAACATATAATTTCTCCAATTGGATTTGCTGAGATTATTCAACCACCACTCTTTGTTTCCTATGTTGACTATGAAGTACAGGAGAAAATATATATATATAAAAAAAAAAAAAACGAATATATTTTTAAAAAAACACAAACAGACAAGCAAAACTTTTCCTAGGGTTGTTGTGGGTGGGCAAGGCCAGCCTGCTATGAACCGGAAATGGGCCGTGGGGTTTTCCCAATTTTGGCCCAAGACATCGTTAATGGCTTGTTGGTGTGATGCAGCAAGTGGAAATAAAAGTTGGAGGGCAAAGATTCGGACTCTACTTTTCTCTCTCGTGAGAAAAAATTACCTAGAAATTTTGGTTTTCTATGGAGATTCCTACTGGACCAAACGATGAGAAGAATAAGATGCAAAAACCCAACTTGTCATCCACTAGTTTTCCATGGATTTGCATCTTCACAAACATCCCTCAAGGTCCAACTTGATGAACTAGGCTAATAAGATATTGCGACAACAAAGGGCTTTATATTAAAATTACAAAGATGTGAATGGAGCAAATCCATCATTATATATTGTGCCCCATCAAAAACGTCTTCTTACCAGAGTGGTAAGGAGCGTCAGTTCTTACTTGGCTCCGAGGTTCAAACCCGAGTACGTAACCTCTTCCTGCTTGTGCAGGCTCATTTTCCCCCTTGGCTGGGTTCCCAATATATATATATATATATATATATATATATATATGATGGTTATCATGTGCGCCTGGTGGGGCCACCTGGTGGTCCATTTGAATGGCCTGCACACACATACCCTTTTGGATTTCACATGGGGCCCACCTTTGCACCCATCCGATATATCGATGTATTATACACCTTTGGATTGACTGTACACCCATGCGAAAGGGATTGTACGCCGTTAAACTTATGGAGCCCAGATTGAGGTGATGATGATGAAGGATGCGGATTATTTTTTATAGAGATGAAGTGCCAGGGGAGATCTTTCAATCCCCCTTGGTCCCAATCCAAGGTGGGGCCCCATGTTGAGGTCCGCACAGTCAATACTGTGCCCCATCTTACTTGAGTTAAATTAATGTTTCTTTTCGCAAAGTTGGGCTCCAACGTTAGTAATGTCCAGGAGGTCGCAAATGCTGAATTAGAAACAGATGAAACCACCTCAGCCAAAAATTAATGGATGTACAACTACACATCCAGTATAGTGGAACCAACATCTGAAAGAAGCCACAGTAAACTTAACTTTTAATGCCCCATGGACCCATGACACACACACACACACAAAAAGGCTATGAGATTGATGCATATTTATCTAGCCTTCTTTTTTAATTTGTGATGCCATTTTTTTTTTTAATTTGTACAATTCCTGGAAGTTCTTGAGATATGCATTCTTATTCAAAGGGCTAGAATTGAAAGATTAAAGGTGAAGATTCAAGGGCTATCAAATATTCCCTCCTTTAATTTGGTAAGGAATTATTACTCACCTGTTACTTCTATAAATAAGATCCTAAGAAAGTCATCTCCACCTAAAATACCCTTTGACTAAAATCCACTTTATTGTTAAATTCTAGGAATCCAAATCAAAGTAGGCAAATTTATAAGAGCACCTTATAAGAATTACAGGAATGTTGTACTCCATCGAAATTTAAAAATTCACTCCTGCCCCCGCCTCCCCCCAAAAGAAAACATTTTTTTACGCTAAAGGGGTTGGAATTCTAATAATTCCAAAGGCCTTTTTAGACTTTTCAAGTGGGTTGAACTTATGAAAATTTGAAATGAAACAAAGCATTTGAAAATAATAAAAGCACAAACCATCACATCAAGTCACTAAATTTCCAAAATTGGGAATTCTAGTTTAAGATGCTTATAAAAAACAGGCCCTAACAGAGATTTGTTTTTAGGGGTTTTTTCTAGAAAAATATTTGGTGGAATAGGGAATTGGCTTTCTCAAAATAACATGGCAAGAATCCATTTATTAGTCCTTTTTGTCCATCTTCTTGATAACTCACTTCATGTTTGGAATGCCCTTTTTTTTTTTTTTTTTGTTATCAGAGGGTTCCCAACCCTTTGGGCTGGATTAATCTCTCCCAATCGAGACGAAAGTCAGGTAAACTCCCATATAGCCCCAGTGTGGTAGTGCAAGTTTCGAACCTACAATCTTCGGATGCAAACCGTAGTCTTAGGCTAACTGAGCTACCCCTTGGATTTTCATATTTGAAATGTCACCTCAACCGGTCCCTTTTACTTCATGTTTGGAACTGTACCTGGAAAAATCCATTTCATTTGAAAACTCATCCTCTAGTTTGTAATCCATTAAGATCCGCTTCATATACACAATTACAAATGACCCATGCCTCATGGGTCTCTCTGTATTCCAAGTTTCAGCCAGATTTGGATGCCAATAACGGGCTCCTATATGGAATAGAAAGAATGGGTCATTATTGCATGATTTCCCAGTATTTTTTTTATGTATAATAATCCTATAACTAAATTGACTTAACATTACCAAGTAAAATTATGCAGAGAATCTATGATCCATGGATAGCTAATCCAGACATGCCAAGGACAAAAGAAATACAAATATATCTTCTTGGTTTTTTAGTGCCCATACAGTACAAAATGTATCCCAATAGTAGGTCTCCAAAACTTTCTTGATGTGGCCACTATGCAAAGGAATCTAAGGAGGCCATATGTATGACTCACTCCACTCATGAGCATTTTGATGGATTTAGATGTGAAGACTAAACATATGGCTGGAGATCCATATGCATTCAAGTGATTGGAAAGTTTTACGGATCTTTTTGCTTCTCGACATACGTATGGAATAAAGAATATCAAATCCCATGGCTCTCTCATCTTTATATACACAAGTTGTAGTTATCGTGGATTTCTTCACCAAGAAACTCATATCTGATCTTATTATAAATCTTATCTTTAGGACAGAGCAAATCTTACTCTAAGTGGAATTGTTATCTTTGTTGGCCGACATCGACTTTAATCTAACGTGGGACCCGTGGCAGATGGGCACACACGATTTCCTACACATTTATCTAGGCAATATCCAAAAAGAGGATTTATCTTTCAAATGTATTAATTTAGTAAAGATCACATGGGGCTGTTTGTTTGCATTATAATACATAGATTTCATACCATACGTAGTTAAAAATGAAGGTCAAATGTGAAATTTAAAAAATAAGCATCAAATAACCTTTACTCTTACAGGAATTTCCATCTTCGATTCGATTTCCCTAGAAGGAAAGATTATTTTATGCTCATGTTTGAAAACCATGCTTTGATTTTCATGTTTAACTACTAATGGTATGGATCCTATGTATTCAATTCTCATGTGATTTAGTGCAAATAAACATGCCCTGCTAGTAACAAAGTTATCAGAAATCCTGAAAGTTTCAAAAATGCAACTCATATGCTGCACCTTTCTAAGATAAAGATTAATTAACATGAATTTTTTTATCAAGATTGTTTTACATACAGATTATGTGTAAATGAAATACACACATTATGCAGCTGTTTTGTGAAAAAGAATATATATCTAATTAAATATATATATATATATATATATATCATAACAATCAGAGTTATTAAACACATGCCCTGTCCTGATTTTTGATCTAATAGCCTAAAATCCCTATCTTCTATTTACGATCTACTTTATTCTCTCTGCCAATTGTAATAGGATAATGACAACTGAGTGTGAAGGCAATGACGAGCAAAAGTGGGCCAAGTTCATCTGGTCCACGTACGAAGAATATGGTTAGCTCACCTCTAGATGAAAATCTTTGTAACATTGTGTTTTCTAGGTGATTAAAAAAATTTAGGGCCCTTTGTTTGCCAAAATGTTTAACAGGAATTTTGTGTTAATTTTTCAATTGGCATTGCTTTCTATGAAAAATCATTGTTTAATGGGTGGAATTCAAACAACCCAATACTTTTAAAATGTCACTTTTGTCTTCCAAATTTTCAAATTTCAGCATCTAAAATGCTAGCCAAATAAATAGCAATGGGATAGCTCAATTGGCCTAAGACCACAATTTGCATCCGGATGTGATAGATTCAAAACTGCACTACCACACTGGGGCTACAGGAGAGTTTACCCGACTTCCCTCTGAGATGGATTAATCCAGCTCAAAGGGTTGGAAAACCTACGATAGCAAAAAAATATATAAAAAAAATATACTAGCTAAATGTTAAGAGTGCCATAAAGGAGGGTACAGCTTGTGAAAAACTTAAAAGTCCCTCCCAAGAGTCCCAACCAAAGGTCTACGAATTCGATCGAACCAATGTTAGAAAGATTGGATTTTGAGCTTTTATTAGAACAATTGACTACAAAATAATTGACGTAAGTTATACTGTGGGGCCCACCCAATGATGGGACCATGTAGATTTAGAGGAATGGGTGGGCCCTGCTGGTGTAGGGTAATGGGGGTTGCAATGTTGCATGATCATCCTTACGACTTGATCAATGACCCGCAATTTCTCACCATTCAAAACCCATACACAGGTGATTCAACAGTGCAGTCCATCTGGATAGCTGTAAAACTATTGGATCAGCATAATTTAGGGGGTCCCATGCATGGGGCCCAATCAGATAGTGATAAGGTGAGCCCCACTATGAGGAGCTTCCATACGCACCGGATCACTAGCATGCTATCTAAAAATAAACAATACACTATCAAATTAAAACAGAATAGCTTCTTTACATGCAACTTCAACTCCAAAAAAGAACCTAACAAAGTAAAATGGCATCATCAATGACACAGAATGAAATAAAATCTACTAAGTAACATCCAATGATAAAGCAATTTCAATCAGTACCAAAAAAAAAAAAAAAAAAACACACATCAAACAGAATTACTTCTTTAAAAGCAAGAACATCAAATCCAAAAAAGAACCTGACAAATTACAATAGCAGCCATCATCAATGACACAGGATGACATAAAATCCTTTCTACTAAGTAACATCCAATGGTCACCCACACCACTACTTCCTAACACACAACCAAAGAGACAACATAATATAGAATGATTTGTGCCATACAAGCAACAGGACATTGCTGCAAGAGAGCAAAACCAAACCCCATATAGAATTTAACTTGGTCCATAACGAAACATCAACACAGACAAAACAAAATGCTTCACATACATGCAATGGAGACAAAACATATCGTCATCAGAAGAAAACAATGGAAGAAAGCTTGTTTGTAATGTTTGGTGGTAATCTCAAGCTTCGTGTGCCTCCTCTTCCTCTTCGTACTCATCTTCATATTCTTCATCTGCAGTTGCATCCTGATACTGCTGGTACTCAGAGACCAAGTCATTCATGTTACTCTCTGCCTCTGTGAACTCCATCTCATCCATTCCCTCCCCTGTATACCAGTGCAAGAAGGCCTTGCGCCGGAACATAGCAGTGAACTGCTCACTCACCCTCCGGAACATCTCCTGGATTGACGTCGAGTTGCCAATAAACGTTGACGCCATCTTCAGCCCCGTGGGAGGGATGTCACAAACTGTGGACTTCACATTGTTAGGTATCCACTCCACAAAGTAGGATGAGTTCTTGTTTTGCACATTGATCATCTGCTCATCCACCTCTTTCGTGCTCATCTTGCCACGGAACATGGCAGAAGCAGTGAGGTAGCGGCCATGGCGTGGGTCAGCTGCACACATCATGTTCTTGGCGTCCCACATCTGCTGGGTCAACTCAGGGACAGTGAGGGCACGATACTGCTGGGACCCACGAGAGGTGAGTGGAGCAAAGCCAACCATGAAGAAGTGGAGACGGGGGAAGGGGATGAGATTGACAGCAAGCTTCCTGAGGTCTGAGTTGAGCTGACCAGGGAAGCGGAGGCAGCAAGTCACACCACTCATGGTGGCCGAAATCAGGTGATTAAGATCTCCGACTGCAAGAGAGAGAATACACAGCAGGTCATTGAGGGTATGTATTTATACAAACAAATTAGTCAATATATCAAGTACTTTGAACCTATTTGGCATACAGACAATTGTAAAGCACAAATTGGTGCATACATTGTATGGTGATCTCGGACAAAGTATCCAATAAATTCAATTCCATGAGAACACTCAAACATCACACTTGTTAGATAATGCTTAATTTTGAACAAGCATCATATTTGAAGAATTGCAGATCAACAAATTCAACTAAAGCTAAAATAGGCTTCTTATTTGAATATAAAATTTCACTTGGGATAGAACAAGATTAAAAAAAATGATTTCATTAAAACAATTGGACAACTGCTTCTCTACATTATCCTAGAATGGAGCTCACCTACAAAAGATGAGACTGAGCACCCTTGAAAAAATTATGGAATCAACACTTCTGCTAGAAGTATCTTAGAAGGGAATTCTAGTGTTTGTTTCGAGTCAAGCCAGGCAAGCACCCACCCATAATTAATCGAGTCCAAATCCAATCATGACGTCTAAAGTTCAGATCTGGATCAGTTAATACTCAACAGTTAATGATCCCTTGAATCGAATCCATGAGTATATCCGTTAAAAGGACATAAGTATTACATAAACAATATGATAAGACATCAAAACATTGAGTCCCCAACGCTCATTGGAGATCGTTTTCAGATCAAAACATGGAAACAGACCTAAAGAACCGGTTCAGATCCAGATCAGACACAACCCATTCTAAATTGTGATGTGCTCCATCTCAAACATAAGCCAATTTTGCAACCCACAGTACCCCCTCTATCCCAACTTGGCTGATACAAGAGGCACCCGAGGTGGATCAAATGATCATTGTCTTACAACTAACAAACAGCAGCGAAATGAGATCCACCAAGAAAAAGGTGGCATAGTGGGGCACAAGTGAAGGATACTATGAAGATTTTTCTAGAATTAGCCATGTTCCTAACAATTAATAAATAAATAAACAATCACGTGCCCAGGAAACGTCATGAAGGTTATTAAACAGCATCTTAGTTTCGTGCTCAAAGCAACCTCACTGCACCACTAGATGTTGATAAACTCATCAGTCACATGAATAAGATCTCATTTTACAAAAAAAAAATAAGGCTGCAAAATCCTTATTCACTGGAATTTGCAGTAACACATAAAAGAATATTCCATCATTATCGTCAGAAGACAGCTAAGGGACAGATCAATTCCACCACCCACACGAGATAAAGTTTCAAATTGATGCCATCAAAGACACCAATGACGGGACCACCACCAGGTAGGGACAGGTCACGTGGCAGGTAGCGCCTAGAGGGGCAATTCATCTGCACATGGGGCAGACCAGTTTGGTGATTTGGACTGGACGACTAAAGCCTGAAACCCATTCATGCACAAAGTTGTGGGCTAATGGAGAAAACACAGATATGATCCAAAAGAGTTGAAAAAAGAGAGAGATGAGATGAAATTCTTACAGCTGGGGGTTGTGAGCTTTAGTGTTCGGAAGCAGATGTCGTAGAGAGCCTCATTGTCCAGGACCATACACTCGTCCGCATTTTCGACCAGCTGGTGAACTGATAGAGTGGCGTTGTAAGGCTCAACAACAGTATCTGACACCTTGGGTGAGGGGAAGACGGAGAACGTGAGCATCATACGGTCCGGATACTCTTCTCTTATCTTGGATATTAGCAGAGTGCCCATGCCAGATCCCGTTCCGCCTCCCAAAGAGTGGCAGACCTGAAAACCTGAAGGAAGAACAAACACCCAAATACAAACTCCATCATCAAGAAACAAATGTAAATCAATTGAAAATAAAAGGCAAAAATTTTGGGTCTATGTTAGAGAAGTACTTCATTACAAGATAGTTGGGAAAACCATTACAATATAGAACAGAAACTTTACACCGGAAAACAGAGTCAAGCCCTAAGATAAAGAAAGTAGTAGAAAAAACATAGAATTAATAAAAGGAAGGAAGGAAAACTTTCAATTACACAAAGAATAAATACTCAGAACCATAGATTGATTGTTTCATAATGAGCAATGAATATCCATCTTTCTGTTAAAGATGATCTATTGAACTCATAATTCATTACATACTTTTTTATGAATGTTAAAAAAGTATGGTAAGTAAATTGATTCCAGTTGCTTTTATCATTTGATAAGCACAATCATTCTTAACAAGGCATAAATCACCAATAGCTGAAACAACATCTGTTACAAAGATATGATTCTTATCAAGGCATAAATCAACAATAGCTGAAACAACATCAGTTACAAAGATATGATTCTTAACAAGACATAAATCACCAATAGCTGAAAAAACATCAGTTACAAAGATACGTTATAACAAAAAAAAAAAAAAAATGATTGTATGGTAAAAAAAAACCAGAAGTACAAGTCATACATGAAAAAAAAAATGTTATTAAAACCAGAGAGAACAAGAAAATCAGATACCAAGATGAAAAAAACCAAGAAGCAATGAACAAAATCATCAATACCTAAAAGAAGAAAATCAGTAAAAATCACTAAATGGACAAGCACAGAAATGAACAGCTCAGGATCTACTAACAAAACCAGAAACAAATTTGAAAACAACAATATCAGATCTGATGCTAAAAACAGAAAACTTCGAGGAGAAGAAGAAGAAGATCACCTTGCAAGCAATCACAGTTCTCAGCCTCCTTTCTCACCACATCAAGAACAGAGTCAATCAACTCCGCTCCCTCCGTGTAGTGCCCCTTCGCCCAGTTGTTTCCGGCACCGGACTGCCCAAAAACGAAGTTATCCGGCCTGAAAATCTGTCCGTACGGCCCAGATCTGACGCTGTCCATCGTCCCGGGCTCCAGATCCATCAGAACCGCCCTCGGAACGAATCGACCGCAACTCGCTTCGTTGTAGTAGACATTGACTCGCTCCAGCTGCAGATCGGTGTCGCCGCCATAGCGGCCAGTGGAGTCGATGCCGTGCTCGGCGCAGACCACCTCCCAGAACTTGGCGCCGATCTGGTTGCCGCACTGGCCGCCTTGGATGTGCAGAATCTCACGCATCTTCGGCTGAGATTGAACGAGAGAATAAGAATCTCAAAGATCTAACGGTCAAGATGATAGCGGGAAGAGCGAGAAGCAGAAGAGAGAATAGGAGAGTGTGAAGAAGAAATCGGGGAAAATGAGAAGAGGGAGGTGTTTTATAGGGAAGGGATAACGGTAACGGTGTGCCGTTTGGATGGTAACGCGTGAGAGATGGGGATTTTAACGGATTTGTTTAACGGGCGTTTTGTTTTAGGGGGAGTTTGAATTTTGAAATGATGGAAGGTGGGAATGTACGTTCGGTGAATAGATTAGAATTAGGAGCCCGAAATACGCCATAGGAATTTGGTTTCGTTGTTCGACCGAGATTTTGGATGGACATATGCACATGCTCTACGAGGTTTTGGATGTGGAAATAGAATTACTTTGCGCTTGGTTTGTGTAGCTAATTCCCATATAAAAGGATGTAGTTTTCTATATAAAATTTATTATTTTATGTATTTGGCGTGGTAGTTTTTCCCAGAACTGTTTTTTTACTACGTCAATTTTTTCCTTTTTAGACATAAAAATAGACTTTCTATGGTGATATTGGAAATCCATTTTCACGGGAAATTGACCCTCATTTTCTCATTTATAGTTTCATACTCACACTCCACCCAGCCACCCTCTTTCTTCTCCCCCCCCCCCCCAACCCAACCCCCATACCGACCCACCCATCTAGTGGTTTTTTTCTTTCTTTCTTTTTTCTTGCTAAAGAGGGAATTAAAGTAAAAACAGACACTGATAAGACAATAAAAAAACCCAACTAAAACATACAAAACTCAACACACTCAACCAGATAGTAGTTTTCACTAAAGAAATCCGTAAGACCACGTGCACTCAACTTATGAGGATGTTTGTTGATGGGCCTAGCTTGCCCTAGAAATCAGTGCTATAACAGCCTTTTGAGCTGAATTGGGCTTAGATTTGAGAATCATGGGCCAGGCAGACTAGATGGACCACCCTTTATTCTAGGAATTTACTGGGCCTTTCAGACTAAACTAAGGTCTGTTGGAAATTTTCAAAATAGTAAAGAACCTTTTAGGTCTCATTACTAGATTATTATATGGGACATGGTTGAAAAGCAAATGTCATTAATAAATGCTTCTTTGAATAACTCTATTCACTTGGTATGGAAAGAGATGGGCTTGGGCTTGAAGCTTTAGGACTCATTAGGGGTGTAAAAAAAACCGTCTAACCGTCTAATCGAACCAAACCGCGGTTAATAACCGTATTTTACAGTTCGGTTACGGTTACGGTTAATGAAATAAAAAAATCGTACAGTTCAGTTCGGTTACGGTTTTCCGTAATAATTCACGGTTATTAACCGAACCGAACCGTATGATACGGTTCGGTTAACCGTATACGGTTAACCATACTGTTTACAAATAAAAGAAAAAATAAGGGGGCTAAATGAAATATTTCTTACCTTATTCAATTGCTCCTTATGTGTCATTTTATCTTCAATCATTCACATTTACCCCCTTATGTCAGGAAAGCATTCCACGGTTATTAACCGTAACTGAACCGTTTAATACGGTTAACCGTGGTTACCGTTTTTCACGGTTTTTATAGATACGGTTACGGTTACGGTTCGGCTAACGGTTTTCCTAAATTGACTGGTTAACCGAACCATTACACCCCTAGGACTCATGGATGAGCCTCACTAACTTGCTACTTATTGGGCCTAAGTTGTTTTGACGCAGTTGCTATTTGAGTTAAGTTGGTTTGGGCCTGACTTGAGTTGACCCGGTTCCTTACTATCGTGGGTCAATTTGCAAATGGGACAAAACAAGTTCAACACAAACAATATCAGCCTGATTTATCTTGGTGGCAAACTTGCATATAATCCAATTGCATATACCAATCTTGGTTTGGAGGCATTTATATATTGTCTTAAAAGGATAATGTGAGCCACACGAATCATGTAATCCATCTCAAGTGCATGTACAAAAATCTTGAGCCCACCTAAATGGATGCCAATCAATTATTTTTAATTGTAATGAAATGAAAATCAATGCAAAGGGAAACATAGGAAAAGGTAGAACAAAAATTTAATGTGAAATCAATCATGCATGTGATCCACTCCTAGTGGGCCCATCTCGATGGTATTATCTAATTATCATTTTCACGACCCATCAATTGTTCTATGGATGTGTATAAGAGAGCATGGGTTCCCAATACGAAGTGTTGCTTCATGCAAAATGGCTTTAGGCTGAATAACTTGGCTCGTGGTGTCCAATGATTTTATTTTTTTTTCTCTCCAAACAACTCACTTTTTTATTAAAAACAAAATAAAATTAGAAAAAAATCACTTTCTTATTTGTCATTTTTCCTCTCTTGACACCCATCATTTGTTTTTTGTTTTTTTCTTGATTGGCCTGTTGGCCCAGAGTGGTACTGTCGACTTGAAGGCCCAAGGATCGGTCCTGAACATGTGTGTTATGCTGAGGTGCCAACACCACTCAATCATAAATGTCCCATTCAAAACAAATACAAAAATGAATGAGCATCCATTTCAATTTGTCCCATTATTTATTTTTTAACCAGTTATATAGATACCAAATTTTAGAATTCCTAGTAATTCAAAACATGCCCTGAGAATTTGGAGCCCTTAACATGTGTCCAGATCCCCTAATCCATGACAATCGTCAATCTATTGGAAGTTGCAGCCAAGCCTGTTATTGTTTCTCAGCCAGTAATTATTCCTCAGTGACCAAAAGGTCACATACAACTGGTGATCAGAGATTCAGAAGTCCATATGACTGTCCATGTGGGACTATCTTTCCAATTCAGCAACATCATGGGAGACTGTTTGAGGGCTGATATGAGCTACTGAAAACTTTCATCGATTTAACGACAGTGAGAGTATGAAACTGACTAGAAAACTTATATGATGCAGGCAGCAGTTGAGATTGTTTTTTTCTCGAAGAGGGAATATAGCAGGCATTTGAGTGTGCCATCAATAAAATTCCAAAGTGGCTAGCTGTCAACTTGCATCTTACTCTAGGTCCAGGAGGTAGTGGGACCCTTCATACGTGGGATTTACCTTGCACTGTTTAGTTTCAAATGGGCTTATAAAGGAGAAGCTGGGCAGGTGGGGTGTAGCAATCCATCAACCTTCCAATATCACAAGTCCACAGAGAGAGAGCGGGAGAGAGCTGTCATGACTCATGAGGGGCCTTTCCATGTTTCAACATATTAATTAGTAGTTGAAATTTGAAAATCTCCCATTTGTAACTCCTGCTAATAGACCATTAGCAGTATTTTTTACAATGGTCCCAACCACCAACTCTCACACGAGGGAGTACTAACCAATGCTGCCAGAGAGAGTGAGGCTAAGTTTAATGCCATCTATTGAGAGAGAGAGAGAGAGAGAGAGAGAGAGAGATTCTAATCATTTGATTAAGTTAAATTCCATCTGTTGAGAGAGAGACCCATGAATCATTTGGGTTTCCCTGACTCCCAGTCATCTCCAATTCTAATGCTTCTGAAAGAAGTATCACTCCATGACGTTTCAGATGGGAGGCATATTAGGTTGGTGCATCATAAACAATGACTTCCTTTCTTTTTCCTTTAAAAGAAGGTTCCTGTACTTTGTCCAATGAAGATGCTTGTTTGGATATATGATGAATTGAAGTACTGTAAGGTGAAGTATCAAATCAAGAGAGAATTAAATGTAAGGTGTTATAATAATATTTTGTTTTTAGTTGTTTGGTATGAATTTTTTTTTTTTTATATAGAAAAGTAGAGTTTTTTTTATCTTTTCGTGGAGAAAAAAGGTTTTTTTTTTTTTTTTTTTTTACTTTTTTTGAAAAAGATGGAGGAAAATTTGAAATTGTATACTTTTAATATGGCCAATTGTCTTTTCTTGTTTGGATTCACTTTATTTCACTTTAACTAATTTATTGCTCTCTCTCTTCTTCTTCTTATTCTTCTACTTTTTTTTGTTGTTGTTTTTAATGGAGGATAATTAGCAAATAATAAATCAGTACATGGAGTCGTAAGTACCTTGCAAGCACAAGTACATAAACAGTAATCATAAGAACAGGATTTTGTTATGCCTACTTTCATTTGACATAAACGACTAACCAATTTCGATCCGAGCTTACCTGTATCAAGCCCATGACATCATCTCTTAATTGGGTCTGGGCTTAGTATTGGGTCTCGAGGACTAAGGGTAATTTAACGGTTAGAAAAAAATTCCACCGCAACAAAAGAAAAAAAAAAAGAAGAAAAGAAAAACACTTTCAACAGCGGAAAAAAAGCCGCTAAAGGCAGTATTTTCCGTGCTAAAAAACCTTTTTTTAGAGAATTTGGGAGTCGGTTTGCTATTTATCATTAAATACCCACTTAATGCTTACTAAAAATCTACTTGAAATAAACTTGTTTATGTATGATCATCTTTTTTTAGATGAACATTGAATATATGATTATTATATTTCTCTGGTTTTGCTTGATTCCGGCTTACAACACTTCTTTTCTTGCCAAATTCTTCAAATTAATTGTGTTATTAGCTTCAATTCGATGTAAGCTTTATTTTTTTCTCATAAAAATTAAATCTTCAAGACAATTTCAAAGTTCTACAAGTTCATTGTTCCATTACCAGGTGTCTAACATAAGATCTCTTCTTATTATAGTCTTCCCATTCTGTTATCTCTATTTTTCGTATCTTTATTCGTATTTATTCATTCTTTTTTCTTCTTTTTTTTTCTTCTTTTTTTTTGTGAATCTCAGTCAAATCCACAAAGATAAAATACAGGCTGATGTATTCCAGTAAGCAAACTTGTACAGAAGTAAAGGAATGTTTGTATCTTTATCTCCAGTGGCCCCTCAGACTAATAGGACCAAAAACAAAACAGAGTAAAATGTGGATAAAAAAATAAAAGTACAACCAGGTCGATCATTTACATAATCCACTCCAATATATGATTATTATTTTCCCCTCACATGATTGCGGGTTGTGTACGTGTAAGAGCTTGGGGTTTTCAGAGGAACCATTGCCTTTCACCTACATATTCGCGCTTCTCAACTCCACCTAGATACAAGTAAATCGTTTTGCCCGTGCCATCGGCTCAGTTTTTCTTTGTTTTTTTAAACAACCCACTTTTTAGTTGCCTTTTTTATTCCCTTTTGTATAGTGATGCCACCCATATTTTATGATTAAATATGGGTATCTGATCATCGTCCAATATTTGAAGTCTCTGATTCCGAATAAAGCAGGTATAAACCTATTTTAAGGTCCAAGTGGAGCATGGGCAATGATATTGAGAGTATGTCGCGATAATGGGAGATTGCGGGTATGAAACTGACCGGAAAACTTATGAAGGGACTATATGATGCAGGCAGCAGTTGAGAATGTTTTTTCATGAACAGGGAATATAGCCATTTGAGTGGCTAGCTGTCAACGTGCACCTTACTCTACTACGTCCAGGAGGTAGTGAGACACTCAAAAGTTTTGTGGGGCTCACCTTGCACACTTTTATCTTCAAATGGGCTGGGCATAGGAGAGAGGGGCAGGTGGAGTGTAGCCATCCATCGACCTTCCAATATCCTGAGACCAGATAGAGACACAGAGGACTGTAGTGAGGGCCCTCTCCATGTTTCCAATATATTAATTAGGTGTTGAAAATCTCTCAATTCTGTTAATAACCCATTAGCAGTTTTTGTGACAATGGCCCCAACCACCAACTCTCATGTTTGAGAGAGTAACCAATGCTATCAGAGAGAGTGAGGGATAACAAATACTATAAGAGAGAGAGAGAGAGAGAGATGCCAATGATTTGCTTAAGTTAGATGCCATCTACTGAGAGAGAGGGAGATTGAAGGAAGAGACAGATCCATGAATCATTTGGGTGTCCCAGTCATCTTCTAATGCTTCTGAAAGAAGTATCACTCCATGGCCGGGGGGCCATAATAGCATGGTACATGACATCAGAAACAATAGAAATAATGACTTCCTTTTTTTTTGCCTTTTTGGAAGGTCTTTGTACTTTGTCTAATGCACTATCCTTATAACTCTTTTTTTTTCCTCCCAGATAGAGGATTAGTATTATCAGCAAATAATAAGACGGTACATGAAGTCATGAATACCTACAAAGACGACTGCCTTCAGAAAACAGCATGTAAACAGGTAATCGGTAGAACAAGAATTTGTTATGTTATTCTTACTTTCATTTTGTATGACTCGCCAATTTCAATTGGAGCTTAACTGGATCAAGCCAACGACATCGTCTCGATCTTAATTGGGTCTGGGTTTTAGTACTAGGTGTTCATCCTTAATTTTGAAATCCAATAAGAACTGGCTGTTTAGGCTGAGATGCATTTGGAACCAATGGCAGACCTAGAAAATTTGCCTTGTAGGACCAATGTGTAAAAAAGAATTCTTGAGGGCACCTGTGTTGTAAAACATGAAATTTCCCATAACAAAAAAGGGTTTTACAAAAAATTATTGGGGCCTCAAACGAGGCTGGCCTGGCCCACGTACACCTATTGATAAACAAGCTGGATTTGGATTTGGGGTGCTCATGGATTGGCTGGCCCGGGTGCGGCTGGGCTTGGACAAAAAACGGACTTGAACATATGGTGATGTCTTGCTCATCACAGCCAACTAAGCTACAATCCTTTATTATTTAATGGTGTTATATATATATATATATATATGAGATATGCTCATATGAAAGCGTCTCTCGTTTTATTATGAGAGATAAAAGGTGGGGTCCCTCATATTTAAGTTGTTGTCATTGGATATGGATGTGAGGCCCCTACTTTATCTCTTATAGTATAGGCCTGAGGTTAAAATTTAGGCCGCACCGGGATATTGTTTAGCTCAGCCCATCCTGGACCATGACCATCCCTAATTTGTATAGGCGTTGTGACATGCCAAGTGCCACTATCCTTGGTATTGATCCACATCATTAACTCTTGATTTCAATGCCTCAAATTTAATAAATTTTATAAGTGCATGTTCTTAAACTTATTTATCACATCGAGAGGATTTTGCCTCCCATTCCGAAGATTTATATCCCAAGGAAGAGAGGAATTCTATGTTCCTATCTCTTTCGTATAAAATGAAAATCCTTTTTGTCGGAGAAAGTGGAGACACCCTAGTAGCAAGGGTGGCTGATCTCACACAGCTGTCTAAGGATCGATCATTGAATGGGTATGTTGTTTCACAGGTGGCTTACCACACACACTTCCAGCAAAAATATCCTCTATGCAGGCCATAGCAGCAGCTCTTCTACTAGCTCCCAAAAAGGGCTGGGCTTGGGCTTGGACTTAACATGTAGCCCATAGTAGTGATAGGTTTTATCCCACTCTCGGTCCATTGAACAGCCAATGCAATGCAATGGAATGCAATGGGAAAAACGCACAGCTGTTTGTTCCAACTCCCAAGGGTTTTGAGTTTCGTCTAGTCTTGTACTCTTGTCTGCTGTATCCTTCTCTCGCCGCTCTCTCAAAACACAACTATAACAGCAACAACTACAGGCTGCAGCAACTAAAATAAGAAGAAGAAGAAAGTAGAAGGAGGACATCAGATGGTGAGCAAAAGGCAGAGATTAGCTCGGAAGCGATTCAAGGAAGGGAACCCAGAGCTGTTCCCCAAAACCCAACCAACTCCTCCCAAAGACCCCAACGCCAAATCCAAGAAATCAAAGTACAAGCCCAAGAAGAAGAAATTCAAGCCCTCCTTTGATAATGAAGGTGCCCCTAACAAATCCACCAAACTTAGAAAGCACCCTCTCAGGATTCCGGGCATGAAACCCGGTGAGAGCTGCTTCATCTGCAAAGCCCAAGACCACATCGCCAAGCTCTGCCCCCAGAAATCCCAATGGGAAAAGAACAAGGTATCTCTCTCTTGCACAAATGTTCTATCTATTATTATTGTTATCTTCAATCCCCCCTTTTTTTTTCATGTCCATTTCAGTTGAAAATGTTGGTCACTGTGTATTCATTTATATTTTGTTGGTAAGATATGATTTTTTTTGTTCCTTTTTATCTTCATTATACAACAATGTCAGAAAGATTGGATTTTGTGTTGTTCTTTTTTATCTTCATTATACAACAATGTGAGAAAGATTGGATTTTGAGCTAGAAAGATTGGATTTTGAGCTTGGCTCTTCAGTAGATTGCATTAATCGGACCTTGCATTCAATGCGATAGGGCTACAATGTTGATGATGTATTTTCTTTTAATTTGTCCTTTCTTCTCTTTTTTTCTTGTACAGTATAACGGGGAATTATAGCTATTGAACTTGTAAATCATTTGCACTTCAGTGGAAACCATTGAGGTTTTGGGTCCTTATTTGAATGAGGCATGCCCCAATTGCTACACTGAGCAAGTCATTCTAACTCTCTGATTGGTGGTGGGCTTCGCTTAATAGTCATTCAGATTGACTTTCATCAATCAGAAGTTAAAATCTTCCAACCAATCTGATTTTAGAGCTACCCCCTTACCCTTACAGCAGTGGGACCACAATTTGCACAGTTTGGATTGATGTACATTTATGCATATGCATTGTCACATAATTAACATAATCTTTGTTTATTGTCAAAGAACACTGTAGCAGTAATATGCTGGCTTTAATTGATTTCTGAACTTGTTTCTGTTAGATTCCCATCAGTGAGAAGGATATAGAAGGGGAAGATGACATCCATGCTAATATGATGGGCGTTTATCCATAGTGGTAGCTTGTGCATGCTAATGAGCTCCTGTGTGCAATAGTAAATAATAAGTTCGAGAGCTTGGTTTTCCATGATTTTACTGTAATATCGGTTATAGATTCTGCTCCGCCCCAAATGCCTAGCATATTGCAAAGTTGATAACAGTATTTCTAACTATTTTTACCTAGTTCACCAGCATATTTCCAGCAAATTATTGACTTGAGAATTGATACTTGTAGTAACCTGGTTTGATGTAGTAGGATTCTTTGGTTCATTAGTAGATCCAGGTCATTGCAATTGAATTGGTTCAGTGTGCTCCTTTTCTGTATTGCGGATTTAGTTTTCATTTTATGGTTTCTTTGTACATAAACTAGTCTCAAAATGTTGCTTGTTCACTGTGCACCACAAGTAATATTGTTTCCGGATAACTTCTGTTTGCTATTTATCATTAAATTCCCATCTCATGCTCGAAAATTTTACTTGAAATGGGAATTTTCTAGAAAATCAGTTAGACATGTCGACTGCACTTGCATTAAAATTGATAAAGGCGTCACTAACTTTGATTTTTTGGGATTATGAGTATCCTTTTTTTTATGAGCAGTGAATTTATGATTATTTTACAGCTCTGGTTTTGCTTGATTTGCGCTTATGGCTGTTCTTTTTCTGCCAAATATTTCAAATCAATTGTGATATTTGCTTCAATTCAGTGAATGCTGTCAACTTCTTCTAATCTCAAAGTAAAGTTTAATCTGCAAGATAAGATTAATGTTCTTCAAGTTCACTGTTCTATTAGCGAGTGGGTATATTCATCTTAACCACATGTGCTGCTTTTCAGATCTGCTTGCTTTGTCGGCGGCGTGGACACAGTCTAAAGAACTGCCCAAATAAGGATGACTGCAATGACAAAAGATTTTGTTATAATTGCGGAGAAGCTGGACATGCCCTTTCGAACTGCTCTCAACCTATTCAAGATGGTACTTTTTTACTTGAACCACGTAGTTTATTTCATTTTCTTTTTTTTTTTTTTTTTTGTTCTTTTCCTGTTCACGTTTGCTGTTTTCTATTTATAATTAGATATCAAAATATTTAATTGCTTTCTATTAGTATCTTCTTCTTTCTGTTGTTCTTTTAAGTCAAATTTGTGGTGCTTAAGTTGCATGCGGAGTGCTCGGGTTGGCTTCTGTCTATTCTAAACCACTGCAGTGTAGTACTTTTCTCCAGTTGGCTGCTGTCTGTTATAAACCACTATGGTGTAGTGTCTTCTCCCTCTTCTCTTTCTTTTATAGCTCATTTTAAGATCATATCTAAAAGGAAAAATTGACTTTTTAGGTTATGTTCTATCTTCTCACTTTATAGTCATGTGCGTGCTGAACAAGGAGGAGTTTTAGTTACTTGCTTATCCATTACCCTTTTGATCGGAGTTTCAGGACCATTCCTTTGGTTATTTACATCTTCCTGGCGAAGAATCTCTGGGCCTTTTTCTTGCTCCTTTCCTTTGGTCTCTTTAATAAGAGTTTAGATTGGAAGGAATAATATAACATTTCCAAATAAATTGCGTCTCGTTGAGTTGTTGTGGCAATAAAGGGTAGGTTGAAGTTGATCTCTTTGGCTTTATTTAAGAGGAGTTAAAGGTGTCAGGGCTTCTGTTTTATGGAGATGCTGGATGCAGTGGTTTCAGGCCATTGCTGGCTAGAAGTAAATGTTTGGGGTTTCATCCTCCTTGGGGTTACATAGGCTTGACTCTGATGGAAGCATTGTTTGAAAGTCTAGGAGACAGATAATCATGATGGTGAAAGTGAAACAATGTGTCTTTTCAGGTTGTTCATGGGAGCTACTTCCAACGAGGTTGAAGTTATGGCTTTGCTCGTGGGATGTATGGGGCTTCTTAAGTTGGGTGTAGTCGGTGGTATCGCTGAATGATTTTTCCTTTATTTATTTATTTTTTCTGAAAAACGATGGTTGAAGGAAATTTATTTTGTCTCAACAGAGGTCTCAGGATCTTTTTCGTGGAAAATAGCTGATTTGGATGGATGTAGGATATCAATGTCATGATGAGCGAGGGGCATTTAGTTTTTAAGCATACCACATTTGGCAGTTATATTGATTATAGAGGGTGCCATGACTATGACTGCTTTGCAGGGTGATGTAGAATATTAGGTGTTATATTTGTCGCTACGACAAGTTTTTAAAGCTGTTATCTGCAATAAATCTCAAACATCATCATCAAAAAGATGCTGGTAAAGAATGTGGATCCTATTCTCTCTCTGTTTTTTTTACTTATCAACCAACCAGCAGCCCTTTTTTTGCATTTTTTGAACTGCCCTAACCACAATGTACCATTACTTCCGACAAAATAATATAATCCTGATTTTGGGGTACATCAAACAGAGCCCTAATGTGACATTTAAAATAGAACTCACATGGATAAGGTTGAGCAGTTGAAGCCTCATATTCAATGATAAACTAAATTAGATTACTGCTGTATGCTTGGCTACTCTTCTTCTTCAGTTAAATTGGGTTACTATTTTATTGCACAACCTTTTTACCTCCAAAGCAAGTATTGTAATAATTCAATTATGTCTTGGTACTGTTGTAGCCTGCTGATCTCTCTGTAACTGCAGGGGGTACTAAATTTGCCAATTGCTTTATCTGCAATGAGCGTGGGCACTTGAGTAAGAACTGTCCCAAAAACAAACATGGAATCTATCCAAAGGTATCTATAATGATCTGTTTCCAATTTAAATTACTTGTGGCCCATTTGTTGATATGTTTTTTTTTTTTTTTTAATATTCTTTTATTGACAAATCCAAAATGCTATTCCATGCTTTCTAAATGAATAAACTTGTTGATACCTGAACTTTGTGTTGCTATTGCCTATTGGTATTATCACAATTGTTTTTTATTTATTTCCATCTACGCGTACTATAGTATTGATCAAAGGTATTTATTTAAAAGAAATTGTGGGTCTTGCATGCACCAAGATGTTTACGGTATCCTGATACAATTATTATTTGGGTCTTTTTTCGGTGATCCAGACTACTGATTTTATGGAAAATGATGCATTATGATCCAATCATACGTATAATCTTTCTTGTGGGGCTCACTTGTTGTCAATGTTTGAGAGCACCTATGGAGATAACAGCGAGAGCCCAGTAGGGCCCACCTGGGGGTCAGGGCCAGATCCAACAGAATGGTGCAAATGTAGATAGGGGACATTTCCAAATTTCAGATTCATCGGGTCTATCATAATCAAGTTGTGGCCTCCAAGATCAACAGCCTAAAAACGTTGGATCTGATACCAAATGGTCAGTGCAATCCATATGGGTGTCAAATCAGGCCTGGCAGCAATGAGAGAGAAATGATGGCATGGGGGGTGGGTGGGTGGGTTGGTTTGAAGGGAAGGGGGCCACATGGTTTCACTCTCCTTGGAAAGATCAAACGGGTATGTATGCATGTGTAAATTTCCAGGAAGAACGGTGCCATCTCCATCCCCAAACCCCCCATCCCCACCACCAAAAAAAAAATAAAAAATCCCACGATTAATCTAAGTGATTCACATTCATTATAATTCATCTAATAGTGGGCCGCACTATAGGGCATTTATTCATCATGATGATGTGCATTTTCTGATTTGCAATTTATACCATTCAGGAAGGCCATTTTTGGGTGGCCATCATTTTCCCCCATAATCAATCTAAGCAATTTGCACTCATTATGATTTATCTAATTGTGAGCCCCCACTGTAAGGCATGGGTTCATCATGATGATGTGCATGTTCTGTTTTGCACATCTAAAAACTATATTGAATGGGTTCATCAGTGCATAATAATTTCTCTTTGTAAATTTACTTTGCTCATAAGCTAAATCTGTTTTCCTATAGGGGGGTTCATGTAAAATTTGTGGGGGTGTTACGCATTTGGCTAAACATTGCCCAAACAAAGGCAAGGAAAATCCTATTGCTGCTAATGGACAGGAAACCAAGAACACATGTAAGCTTTATAACCTACATTCTCTTGATTAATTTTTGAGTGATTGTCTTATCTCTCCATTGCATACTTTAGTTTTATAATGTGAACTAGTTCTGTTAATTAGTTTTACATTGAAAAAAAATACATATATTCAAAAATCATGTGATAGTTCTCAAGGCGTTACTATTTCTGCTTTCCTGTCTAAGTTTTTGGAGCATCTGCAACATGTCTGTGACAATGTGGAAATTCTATGCATATTTGAGAGCTTTTCTTAAGAAACGCTTTGTGGCCAGTGCTTGTGTGGCACAATGCTATATGACAGTTACATCTTCTATTGTTGACAAAAATATCCTTGCATAAAGGTGATTTGACAATGGCAGTGGCAGCAACTGGTTGCTGATTTCTATGTTCTGATATTTGATATGCCTTTTTTCATTTGTCCCATTGATTTGGTCAGATAGGCAGTTCCATTTTTTGTGTCCAAGTTTGTGGTGGTAATGACATTCATCGATGGGAAGTCTTGTGGGTGACCTTGCCTGCTTTGTTGTTTTTGATTTTTTTTTTTTTTGGTCTTGAGAAAGACCGAGTCAGTATTAGTTGTATTGCTGAGAGACTTAACTTGAGTTTCTTCAGCAATGAGTTCAGAAGGGCCTAGTCAACACATGGAAGGGAAGAACAGTATGGAATAGACCGTCAAAGGAGATCTATAATTCAGATATGAGAGCCATTGGACCTTGTATAAATCTGATTTGATATCTTTGGAAGATATCTATAGCTTCTTTGGGTAATGGTGGATCCATCATGGTAAGCTGGTTATCAATGTAAAAAATAATGGTCAGTTGGTCCGATATCCCATTATTTCTGCTGAAATGTCCGGGGTTGATCCTTCATATTGTTTGACAGATCTGATCTCTATTTCAAGTTAATATCTTTTTGGGAGATTTGGTCCAACATGTGTTCCATCCAAGTGGACCTTGATTGCTTTGGTTGCATTAAACTTTGGAAGATCAACTGGAATGGTTGACTCATCAAAGTTTGTATTCCAGTTTTGGATAATTACATTCTGGCATCCCAATGTTCTTCTAGCCTTTTCATTATCAGCATTTGTTTTGTTGACGATTTTCCAGTCCCCTTCCCATGAGGAAGTTTTTCATCATATATGACACGTCAGCGTAATTAGTCCCATTTAATTTGATAGAAATGGGTTGGGTTGGCTCAGATGGCATTTTGTAAGGATTTCAAGATTATTACATATTTTGACAAAATCAGATCCACAGAGAGCAGCACAGATATTGAGCTGGAACAAACTGAATCTTAATGAGAGTCGAGCCAGATTTTTGCAGTCAGTATATTAAATTATCAACTTTCTGAAATTAGATTAACAAGGTCAGTTACCATTCAACAAAAAAAAAAAAAAAAGAAAAGATTAACAAGGTCAGTTGGCACATAGAACATAACAAAATGTAAGAATGTCAGATTTGTAACTAGGAACCTGATTATGCTTGGAAAAATTCCGAGGGAATAAAGAGTAGTATAAAGAATCCACAAATAAAAGAGAATGGTGACAATCAGAAAATAGACTTTTGGCAATGCACAGGAAAAGATTCAGAAAACAACAATAAAAAAATCGCAATTGGGAGCTGATTAATTCTACCATTTTGTTTTTAACAAATAAAATAACTGGAATTAGGAAACAACAGGCTCAAGGAGAATAATTCAAAGTGGCCAGAGATAACAGATGTTCAAAAGGGCACACAAAAGGCATTCAATAAATAATCAAATAAGAGTAGTAGAGAGTACAGAAACAGATTTTACAGTAAGGATTTCAATTTGACAATCTAGGCTACGGGATTATGGGGAAAACTGGCAAAAAGGAGAAAAAAAAAAAGAAAAAGAAGATGACCATACAGCAGCTATGGACTGCAGGAGTGAATGAAATTCCGTTCTTTTGCTGTTTTTTCACAATGGGCTCAATTGGTTCCAATAAAGAAATTGTTTGAGTGAAATAGCCATCCAAGGAGTTCAGTACTTCTGAATTTTAGTGAAATACTGTACATTCTTATTGAATACAATGGAGCCAAATGGACCCCTAAATACGAATCAGCGAGAAACTAGGATTCACAAAGCCCTGACTTTTATAGATGGAGTAAGGCTTCGATGATGACCTTTTAGAAACCAAACAATTATTGATAATTTATTACAAAATGTGATATTTCAATTTTCTTTTTATTGTTGCAGCCAAGTGTTTAGTTATTTACTTAACATGAATTTTGTTTCAGTGAATGACAATGGAGAAAGTAGGCGACAAGTGACTGTATTTGGCAGTGGAGACGATCTTGTAGACGATTTTATGGCAGACGACACAGCAAATGGTGACAAAAATACCATTTCTCATTCAAAAGCTGATTCTGTTTTAGTTGTTGAAGTTGAGAAAAGTAATGTAAAACCCAAGAAGAAGCAGGGTCACAGGGTTGTGAATTTTGTGGGTTAACTGATCCAAGTAAGATTTAATGCCAATGGAGTGTGTCTCTTTTGTGGATACTTTTTGGTCACTAAAAATCATTTTATGAAAGACTACATCATACAGTTCTAATGAACTTGATCCCAACATTTGCTACTACAGTATATGGTGGTGCCTGACTGACGCCCTACTTTGGTGTCATTGCCTATGACAGTTTATATTTATGGATGTAACTAATACCTATTGTTTCTTTCCTTGTATTCATTCATTTTGTTATATTATATTTGATTGTTCGAGTCTGTTTTGGGTGTTTGATTGGCTGGACATGGACCTCTGAAACTTGACTAGTTAAGTTTAGCTTGAGCTAATTCTGATATGAATCATGTACATTTGTGAATGTTGAATAATCTCTAGTCAAGCATGTACCAACACCACCTGAGATTAGGGGTGCAAATGGGACTGGTCAGGTGCTGGTTTAATCCGTGCCCAAGGGGAACCTGAAGATGACTTACCCGAGAGCAGTCCGAATTGGAAATTTCTAGCCCATGTGGAATTTGGTTAATGTTGAGTGGGAAGGGTCCAGGGGTTTGATTCCTGGTCACTTGGGTGAAAGGTAAGGTTGCCAACCAACTAGGCAACTCCTCTTTCTAGATAATTGTTAAAAATAAATAAAAAAAAACCCCGAAGCGCATAATCAATTGATGTCTAATTGGAAGAAAAAATATTAAACCTAAGCGCATAATCAATCGATGCCTTGTTGGGCCTAAAAACCTTAGCTCAAATTTGGCCAATGGCCTTATCCGAGGATTTGGTGCATGATAGGTAGGAATCGTGAGATGAATTTTATGTAGTTGAGGCAAGGCTTTAATGATGATGGAGATGATGATTGGCTTAAGGCCTTAAGGTATAGACCAATTTGACCAAGTTAGAGGTTTAATCACCCCTCTCGAGAATGTAAATGGGTCAGATCCAAGGTGGCACTATAGTGGATTTCAATTTGGATCCTTTTTTATTGGATGGATCAAGATCTGGATCTTGTTCCAACATAGATATTATGCGTTAGATCTAGATCTGAACCAATTGAATCACTTGAAAAGCCAAAGATCAGGATGTAGATTCAGATCCAGTAAAAGAAGTGGGGTTCATATGACTATACTCTGAAAAGTGTTCTTGGATTAAATTTATTGAGTACACAAGAGGTCCTCTTCTGAAAAAAAAATTGACAATACCACTCAAGCTCCATAAACTCTTAGAAAGGCATCACAACACAATAGAACCTTTGTAGATCTAAAAACATATCGGTTTCAATACACAGCTATAGTTGGTTTCAGGTCTCAAATGTTATATCGATCAGAAGCTTTTATGCAATCTGGATTTCTCTCCCATATCCAAAAATGAGTTTCATGCACATTTTTTTTTTCATGGACTGAGTGGAAATTGGTTATACTGATGATTGGATGATACTCATTCACAGGCCCTAAACTCCCACTTTTAACCAACCTGCCGGATGTTGGAGGTTTGAAAATGCTAGATTTAGAAAAGAAAGGTCAAACAGTCCTGAAATATACATGCATCTTCTTCCATATCCATTGATTAATTAAGACCATTTAAAAGGGAGGAGGTTGGCCACCTCGCATGAACGTGGCAAAGAGCAAGTGAAAATCTCTCCTTCACACCTTGTTTTCCTCTCCCTAAAGAAACCCACCTCCCAAAACCTCCCAAAATCAAGGATCTCCCTCCTCCATTCACTACATACTCCTCCTTAACCCATCTCTCTTCCTCTTTCCCTCTCCATTCCCCATAGTCCGTCTCTCTCTCATTGGAGGAAAACATGGTATCTCTCTCTATCTCTAAATTCAAGTGCACTTGTTAACTTTCTAAAATTTTTTTTTTTAACCATTTGGTGGGTGAAACCGAAGAAGGAAAATGGTGCACAAAGAGGCACACAGGGTCCACAAACTCAGTGGGAAAACTCCCTTCTCCTTGCTTAACATGAATACATCCATTACATGGTAAACAAGTAATTTGGAGACCCCATATTGCATGCTGTATATTATAATGTGTCAGTTCTTATAAACATTTGTTATTAGACTAGAAAATATACAATGCTGACATAAAACAATGGTTGATCGGATCAGCTCTTTCCCATGCCGCACCCATTTGTTGCACAAGCACCAGTGCCACCTTATTTTAAAAATGCAAATCAGTTGAGATATATTGGTCCAAGATAAAAAAAAAAAAAAAAAAAACAACTCAGTCCTGCTTCTTTTCTTTCCAAAAAATTATCTTATAAGGAATTGAATATCTTCATTCTTAATGGTCTGGGGTTATTTTAGATGTAATTAAAATGTTTGCGATATATTATGTTGGTGGAATTATTGCTGTCATACAATATAGTCGTTTTTTTATTTTTGGTAGAACATACAATATAGTCGTTGGCATAATAGAAGGTGCTCATTGTCGTAACTCCAGATTAATGGGACAAGGCTTTGATGATATTGAAGTAGATTGATATTGTACAGTTAGATGCATTGGACAATATATACTGGTTTTGTGGGGTTCTAAAAGAATGCATATGCATTGGTAGTCCGACAAGGCATCCACATGAACATTGTCCTCTTCGTAGTCATTGTCTTCTCATCAGTGTCATGGGTCTTTCTTTTGTATTTGGTAGATGAGCAATCAAAACCGTGGCCTAAAAGTTACATGTTGTTTGCATGTAAAAGAAACTAATTAGAAAAAATAAAACGCTCCGTTGCACATGGATGCTAATCGTATGTTGGAATTTGTGGGGTAGGCGAACTCTGCATCTGGAATGGCTGTGCATGATGAATGTAAGCTGAAGTTCTTGGAACTGAAAACGAAGAGGAACTACCGGTTCATTGTATTCAAGATTGATGAGAGGATACAACAGGTGATGGTGGAGAGGCTTGGTCTGCCTGAGGAGAGCTACGACGATTTCACTGCTTGCTTGCCTGCAAATGAGTGCCGCTACGCTGTCTTTGATTTTGACTTCACCACTGATGAGAACTGCCAAAAGAGCAAGATTTTCTTCATTGCTTGGTAATCTTAGGCACCCCCACGCCACCATATCTTTGTTATCAATTCCATGTTTACTATTATTATCAAGCCAAATGTTTGAACATAGAAGCATTTTTTGCTTATTAAGTGAAGTAGTGTTTAGCCATGGGCATCTTCTCACTTTCTAAGTGGTATGAAAAAAATTCTAATTTGAGACTCGGAGTCGATCACACAGAGTGTGGAGTTGGTGATGTTTTGGGGCTTTGGATCTATGTTTCAAACTTTGCACCAACTATATGGGTTATAAGGAATTCCCCTGTTTCTTGCCTTTGTAGGGCCCCTGATACATCAAAGGTGAGGAGTAAGATGTTGTATGCTAGCTCCAAGGACAGGTTCAAGAGAGAGCTGGATGGCATTCAGGTGGAGTTGCAGGCAACAGATCCAAGCGAAATGAGCCTTGATATCGTCAAGGCACGAGCCATATGAACACGGCTTCACTCATTTTATTCCCTCTACCAATCCAAGTCTTTTACTAAAAATCCATTTTATGGGCTTTTTGCTCTCAAACATGTATGTGACTGATGCCTAAACCATTGCTAGAATGGTGCAGCACTGCAATTGTTTCTGTTGTTTATGGCGATTAGGTTGTGCCTTGTGCGTTAGAGACGATCTGAGGCCGGTTTCTTTTACTCCTTTTTATTTGTTTTACATGTATATTTTTCTCATCATAAGGTGGTGGATTTGTATTATTACCAATCAAGAGATTAGTGTAATAGCATCTCCTCATGGACTCAATTTATCTTTGTATGATTAAGCACACATTACTTACATTTTCTTTGATATAATATATATATGATCAGATTTTAAAATATGGCATTGCTTTATACCAGATGTCTTATGTTGACTTTTAAGCAGCTAATGGATAGTTCTTCATCATTAGGTGCTAGACATGGTTTTAAAACTTAGCCAGGTTGCAGAGGACTAAGTTACTTGATACGTAAAAAAATTCTCTTGGGCTTGGCAGAGTCTTGGTGTGATGAGTCACTAATTTGTAACAGACTCGATGCTAAATTGAGTTTCCAAACCATGGGGAGAAGACAATACCATAACCATAAGATGTCACTAGACCATAAGTATCGTACAGAGTTGAATGTGAAGCAACAAAGATATGACAAGAACCTAAATTACCGTCCTGTGGCACAAACCTCCTGGTTGTGGGGTTTGAATCATGTCACCAATTTTAGAAAGAAGCTAATGCTTAAAAATCGAGAATTTTACCGGAAAAATCTTTTTAGACCGAGTGGAGACTAAAAAAGACCCAACGTTTAGCTATCCACAGTAAGTAGTCCTAGGTGCCCTTTCCTTTTTTTTTTTTTTTTTTTAATTTCCTACCGTGTTCTTTAAAATCCACTTAAATCTCTTGTTCTCCACAAGATTTCTTCTTTCTCCTCTTTATTTCTCTGTAAGCTTTCTTTTTCCTCTTCTACTATTGTCCTCCACGAGCTTCCCTCTTTTCCTCTTCCTCCTCCTTTTTTCTTCTCCACAAGTTTTCATTTGCTTCTTCCTCTCCTTCCAACTTTAACATTTGCTCTCCTCCATCAATGACGAGCACCGACTACCACAAGGTGACCCTAAATTACTTTTCTTTCCTCCATCTTACCCCTTCCTCCCTCTTTCTCCCTTAACCATGGCCAACACCAATTGGGCCTTGTTGCTGCCCTTCACCTATAAGAGCATTTTTTCTATAAATAATCGCTACCAAAATCCCTTCATATTCATCCTTGAGATCACCAAACAGGCAAGTCATTTGCGTAGCATATTCTTCTTTATCTCATACAATTGCATGGTTCAATTTGTCTTGGTGTGGACGTTGCAAATCCCCTTTAATTGGGATACAAATGTTTTTATCTCTACACTAAATCAAAATTGTTTGTTAACTTGAAAATAAATTTGCGGTGTAGTTCTCCTAACAAAATGAAAATTTCTTTCTACTTAAAACTTTTTAAATCCTTTTAAACTATGTCAGAGACATTCATAAAGATTGAGATGAAAGAAAAAAAAAGATATAGTACCCCACCTGATACTTCTTGTCAAACCCCAACCCAGGATTAACCCAATAGTGTTTGCTTAGTGTGTGCTTAGTTTTGTTTGGGTTTAGTTATCGTGGGTTAGAATGTGATTAGTTTTAATCATGGTTTTAGCTTTGGGGAGTTCGAGAACGTTTAGTGTTAACTAGGCTCACTCAGGACGGCCTGGGTGTACGTGCAAGCGTGGGAAGATTGTGTTTGGTTGTGTGTTAATCGTGATTTTCATCTCATTTGATTGATTTTATGATTATGTACAACTTTCGTGTTTAGCCCATTTGTGTTTGAAGCTCAGAAACCCAAGTTTTGGCCAAAAAGGGTAAAATAGCCTTTTCACACTCAAATCTGGACACGATTTTCGAGATCCCAAAACCATGTCAAAATTATACTTTTTGGAAACTAGATATTTCAAGGATCGTTTTATCATTCTTTGTCGACTTCATTTGAGGCCCACAAGACCATGTTTTGACTCATGCAAGATTTGCACCTAAGGGGCCCACTTGTAAGCACTTAAGTCCCTTCCCTTCTCTTTCTCTTCATTTCCCACAAATCTCTGCAATTTCTTGACCTAGGCTGAGGAAACCCTCTTTTTCTCTCCATCTTCTTCTCTTGAATGCTTGAGTTAGGAGACTCCAAATGAAATTCTAAAACCATCATCTTCTTCCTCTCAAGACAAGCTTTCCATTGGTACCATTTTCTTGAAGTTTCTTTGTGGGAAAGATCTCCATTTTTTTCCTCATTTCTTGTTTGGGCACCTCTAGGTAAGAGCTTCAACCCATCTCTTTAATGGAGTTTCTTCTACTTCCAAAGATCTTGTTTTTCTAACTTGTAACAACCATTTCCAAATGGGTTGCTTGGTTGTGTTTTTGGGTGAGTTTTTGAATGGATTTCATGGGTCTTTTGTAGTTCTTGGATTGGCTTTTGGTTAGGAGTGCTTGAAGAAGAATCTTGTTTTCATTTGGCTAAGGTAAGTGATCTATTTAAGTTGTTGTGCATATGTGTTATGGATTTTCACTATGTCCCTTGAGGTTTGCACTTATCTTGTGTTAAGTTCTATGGTTATGTATTTTCTTAGACTCTCATTTTATGATTTCTATTCAAGTTTATGCACCAATGTTAAGTAACTTCTAAACCTTCAGATGTCTAGATGATTTTTAAGCTTTGCTTCTTGAGAAATGTGAGCTTATTTTGATGAGAAATAAGGTTTGGATGTTTAAAATTATGGGCTTAATGATTTGGTAAAGTGGATTTGACCCTTTGGAGAGCATGGTGGCTCAAGGGATTTCAGGTGGATTAAGTGTAAAATGGGGGAAAGAATGGGTTTGTGAACCATGCAGGAGGGGTGCAGTTTTTGCACTCAGCGAGCACAGGCAGAAGCCTGTTCGCTCGAGCGACCCATGGGTCCGCTCGAGCGACCAGGCCACTGCCTGGCACGAGCGCAGGCAGAAGCCTGTTCGCTCGAGCGACCTGTGGGTTCGCTCGAGCGACCAGGCCACTGCCTGGTCCGAGCGCAGACAGAAGGTTGTCCGCTCGAGCGACCCTTGGTTCGCTCGAGCGAACTGCCTGCTGCCTGAATTGTGTTGAGACAGAACCTGTTTAGAAATTTTATCTCATTTATGCACTTTTAAGGATTGGAAAAAAAAAACTAGGCTATGTTATGGACTTTAACCTGACATTGCGTGATTGGAACTCCAAAATACGAAGCAACTTCGGGGACACCAATTATTATATTTTAACAACAGAGTCCCAATCACACAAGGGTCAATGAATAGCCTAAGCTTGTACTTGATGAAATTATCACGTTTTGAACTTTGTTTTGATACGACAAGTAATATCGTGTACTCGCTTTGAATTCAAGTATTTCCAAGATGTGTTTCAAGTATTAAATGGGGATCACTTTTATAAGTTTTGAGCATATACATTATGCATTTTGCTAGTTGTGCCTTGTCGTGTTGTGACAAGTGATTTCCCCTTTTATTCTCGATATGTTTGAATCGTGCTTTGCGTGTTTTGTGCATTCATGAACTCAAGTGAACACCACAGAGCTTGGACTGCCCTTTCAATTTGATCCACTGTCTGGGGGTCCTTAAACATGTGAACTAACTGCAGATTAGTCGTGTATTTATTACACATCGTGCGTGTCCGATTCCGCGGCCGGAAATCCCGTATTTGTGGGAATCGTGTCATGCTATATTATGTATATTCGTGCTTGTCGTGCGTGCTTACTCTTTCCATTATAAATGGTAGAGAAAGGATGGGCTCTTTGTGGATTTATGATTCATGATATATATGTTATGCATTCATGTTAGTTTGTCTTTGATTTAGAAAAGTGTTTCGTAAGTATCGTTTTACGTTCCGTAAAGTATTTCCTTATGTTCTCGATTAAATATTGTTTTACATGCTTCACTTAAAATGATTTCTTGCCAAACCGTCGTGTTTGATGCTTGTATGTTGGTGACCAGGTGCAGGAGGCTACCCCCTTGAGGAGGAGTGCCAGGAGGAGGCTGTTGGGCCTACCTTAGCCCGTGAGTGGCAACCCGACGACGTCATGTAGACGTTTGGACGGGTCATGAGTTTCGATGGATCATCTCTTTGGGTTTTTATAAACTTTTGGAAATTGTATTGGCCTTTGTTGGCCTCTTATTTTGGGAAGTGTAATAACTTAATATACTTTGTTAACTTTACAACTTGAATTTATGGGATTGCCTCGTTATGTTTTCATTCTGATATTTAGTCTTGATGACATTATGTTTATATTCTGTCATGACTTGTTAAGATGTGATTTGTCACGCGCTTCCGCATACTTGATCATGTGAGTTGGTTGTTCCGTGTGATTTTTTGGAACCCTCACCGCGGAACCTGTGGGAGGTTTAATCATCTTTTTTATAATTAATCTTACATCACCACCATTTAACTACCGCGGCCTCGGTCCGGGGTCGCGACACTTCTCGCCTACCATATTTTCCACACTCAGTTAAACACTGATATCCTCGCCCAGCAATAGCATATTAGAATTAGTCAGTTAGAGGAGAATTTTAATTCTGATGAGCGAAAATATTCCTGCCAAAGTGAAAAAACTTAAATAAATGGTATTCTCCGTTGCTGAGAGATATGGATGGAGTCCTTCGCATCAAATAAAATAGAGAAAGCAGAGGGAAATCATATTACTTTTCAAAGACTTTTAAGCAGAGCAGAGCAGCAGATTTTCCGTATTTTGGCGCGCCTGCGTTTGGGAAACACCAAAACATGGAATCCGGATGGGGAGAAAAGGTATCGGAAGCCGTTTTCTCCCTCTACAACTCTCTTCCAAAGAAGGGAAAGCCCCAAGGCCGAGAATCCACTGTTTTAGCCGCTTTCCTCATTTCCTCTCCTTACCAAGGTCACTACCACTAAACCCCCCCGTCCTTCTCTCTCTCTCTCTCTCTTTCAAAACCCTAATTTTTCTTCTTCTTTCAGAAGAACTGCAAGTGGTTGCCCTGGGAACTGGAACCAAGTGCCTCGGGAAATCGCTTCTGAGCCCTCGTGGCGATGTTGTAAACGACTCACATGCTGAAATAATTGCTCGAAGAGCCCTCATAAGGTTTCTATCCTTCATTTGCCCTTTCTGATTTTGCCTTCTCATTTTGATTTTGTTTGCACGTGTAGAGATGGATATACGATGCAGGAAGGTTGGATATAGTGCAAATCTCAAGTGAATGATTCTGTTTTTTGTGCTTTTTCTCTAAGATGGAAAGCTAAGAAAATCTAGTGTCTCAGCTTTCAATCATAGTTCAAAAACCGGATCCAAGAGGATGACTTGGTTTGTTCACTGGGTTGAGTCGATGAGTGGCCTTGGGACTATGTATTAGGTCATGGGAAACTTCTTTCTAATAATTCTCATTATAAATGTAGATGATAAATAAATAAAAAGCTATATGAAATTGCAGTTCGAGTAGACTTGAAAGATTTTGACCGTACAGGTGGCCTGACTTTCGCCTCAAGAACAATTTAAAAAATCCCGTGCAGAATGGTTTGCGAAACAAAGGATGGTGTGTAAATGACAATTTTTCCCTTACAAAGTGCGATATCTTACATTTAATATCGCACATATCCACTTATTTTTCCTAAGTCAAGAGACTTCCTTCTCTTTGCATAGTTGGGTAAGCAGGATTTTGTTCCATATCCTATGTATCACATAGTATAAGGGCAAAGCTCGGTTATTAGGGCACTTGTTCGATAAAAATAAATAAATCCCAACTTTAAATATTTACTTTTTTTTAGGTGAGGGATCAATATTTGTACAAAAATGAGTCTGAATTAACTTCTTTTCCTTGGAAAGAAAACTACTTTCCATCCTCAAGTTGCATTCCAAAGTCCATACCAACTACTTATTTTGTGGCTTCTTGGTTTTGCCTTAGCAAACATCTTAGAATTGTTTGACCTACTCACTCACCTATACTTGCCGTAGACCAAGATCTAGTTTTAAGGACGTGAATGCAGCCTTTTAACTTTCCTCTATTCAACATTTTCTTCTCTAAGTTTTAGTCAGTTATGTAGAACAAGAGAATCGATTCGTGGTGATACTTACTACTTTCCTGAGAAAATCGTTCATCCTCATCATGACAGGTTCTTTTATACTGAGGTTGGATATCTTAATACGCATAGAACTGAACAGTCACAGGTTGAGGATGCCAGAGACTTGCTTTTCCATTTGGATACAGACTGTCCTGGCCAAGTCAAATACACAATGAAAACAGGCTGCAAATTGCATCTATATATAACGCAGATGCCATGTAAGTGTCAGTAATTTATAGTTTATTGTTCTATTGTGGTTTTATTGAGCATTTAATGTTGTTCAATTCAAGTATTGCTAATGTTTGCTTTTAGGCCTTACAAAAGTTTCTTATCTATGTTAAGACATTTTCTTTTTTCTTACTGTAGGTGGGGATGCCTCCAATTCACCGCCTTTCTTCACTAGAGATTTGCCCCTAGTCGAAGGGGATCTACTATCTACAGGCAAAATAAAAAGTCATATGGGTGAGTTATAAAATATCCCAAGGGCTAAGAGTGACATTACATAATTCATAATTAGTAAAAAAATGGGCTTATTGACTTTGGTTTACTTGTGTTGATTGTGTTTTTGGTGAGATCAGGCCTTGAGTTTCCAGTTAGTATTGGTTTCTGCCTAGATTAGTGAAAAGCAATTGGAAAAGCCGTTTTCTTAACTTTTGAATGCTCAAAACAAAAAAAGTGTCTCACTAAGTCCTTCGAAGAAGCATAATAAATGACATGTAAAAAGTTTGGCCCAACATTGATGGCATAAGGCTCTGATGATGATGATGGTGATGGTGTAATGAAAGTATTGTTCTTTTAATCAGGCGTGCAATTAAAAATATCCCTAGAAAAAGGAAACCCTAGGCAAGAAATGGTAACCGACCAGGAGGAGGAAAAAATGAGTATGAAGCCTTATTGATTGATGGTTATGGTTTGACGTGACCTCATTTTTTAGGAAAAGAAGAAGATCTAGTAGTTGAGAAGGACAGGATATCATAGATGGCTTTAAATTATTAAAAGGGATTTGATGGGTGTGGATTTGGGGTTTTGAAAGGGATTTGAGAAGAAGAATTAGCTACCAGTGTAAATAGATGGTAAACCATTAGCTACCACTGTTCAAGCTACAAAGTTTGTTAATGGGAGAATGCCTCTATGAATCCCTTGCACTAGTGGTGCCCTATCCTGTTTAGCCTCTTTAATATTGTTACCGTCCTGCTATGCTATGTAAGAAGAAGGAGAAGATTATCCCGTCAATCTGGGGCCTGCAAGTATTTTTTGTTGCCTGATGTGTCTAAACAGATGATAAACCGTTAGCTACCAGTGTTCAAGCTACAATTTTTTTTTTTTTTTGAACGGCTCTATGAATCCCTTGTGCTACATGTGCCCTATCTTGTTTAGCCTCTTTAATAGTGTTGCCTTCCTGTTATGCTATGTAAGATATTTAAATGGTGGATTTATTCAAGTACTGGAGTTAATTTATTCAAAAGCAGAATACTAAAATAGAATCTTCTTCAGGAGATAACATACAGGTTAGTGGAATGGTTCAAAGGAAACCTGGTCGTGGTGATACAACCTTATCGATGAGCTGCTCTGACAAAATAGCCCGTTGGAACGTAGTGGGAGTTCAAGGTTTGTTACCATATCTTTTGTAGTGGACTGGATTTATTTATTTATTTATTTTTGCATTTTTGTGGATTCAAATTCAACTCATTCATCTTTGTAGTGGTAAACAACCAATACATTTAATGGCTAGATTTGAAAAGGCTGAATTTCTTAATGTGTAAATAAGCTTTGATATTTTTTCTTTTACAATCTCCTTTCTTCCTTTCTATTTCCTCTCAATCATCTTATTCCCTTTAAGTTTCGAAGACACTTCTTGCTGTCAAACTTGGTGTGGTCTATATGACTGATATTATTGTCCATGTTATTGAGGGTCATACCTTCCACTAGAATAAACATATTTAAAAGAACAGTGCATGGAGATATATGGTGCTCTTTCAAGTTTCAGTAGCCTATTAGCGATTCGGTAGGTGTTTCAAGTTTTAATGTGTTTTTTTTTAAGAGAAAATGGTAAATATGCCATTTTGTAATGTTTCTATGTTCAGATTTATCATTGTTTGCAATATATCTTGAAGCCCTCATCTCACTATCATTTATTTTATGTTAGATAAATAATTCTTCCAGATGATGACCCGGGCATGAGTAGGACAACAGACTTGTGGAGGATTGGAGAAAGTAGATAAAGGGTGAGAACATTAAAAAGTATAATTGTGAATATAATAAGGGGTTAGGAGTACCTGAGGCTCAATAGCTTGAAGGAGCTTTGGTGAAATGGCATCAGCCATGCTGAAATTTATACAATTGGAAGTCCTTACTTCTTTAAATATTTAGCTAATGAGCCATTGACTTTCTCTAGGATTACACTAAATTACCATCAAACCTATCATAATTGATATAGCTATGTAATACTTACATTTTTATAACTTATTATTATTATTATATTGGCAATACTTACATTCAAGATAGCATAAGAGATACAATTGAGTTTATTGGCTTATATCAACAAGAGGGATTCAAAGCTTGTATCATTCTTAAATTAATCGACGTGTTATGAATTAATGAACTATTCAGCTCTTTTTATTGTTGAGAATTTGAAGTGCCTTCTTTAAATTGTTTGGTTATTTAAAAAACTTGTTTTCATATCTGTTTGTCACATTGTGCATGGACATCAATTCTTCATAGTTTTAACGTAGCAATTCTTTGCCCCTTTTTTTTTTTTTCATTACAGGAGCTTTACTTTCTTACTTTCTACAACCAGTTTACCTGTCTTCCATTACTATTGGGCAGTCTCCTGGCAAAAATTGTCAAAATCATTCCATAGGGGATCATCTGAAAAGGGTTCTTTGCGGTCGCATTCTTTCATTTTCTAAGAAGCTGCCAAATCCTTTCATAGTGAACGAGGTCTGAGGTGTGTATTTTCAAATCAACGTGGACAAAAGGTTTTAGCAAACTGTACTTATGTTGTCTTTATTCCATTGGCAGCCACAATTTTGGGAAGCTCCCTTGCCACCAAAGGAGTTTCATCAATCCAACAGTACTAATGACATGCCAACTTTAACATGCGGGTAGCGTACTGATGTCCTTCTCAATGTGCATATAAGTCATTTTTCATAGTGAACTTCTACAATCTTCAACTGCAGTATATGCATCAGGCTCTCAGACCTTTCGTTTGTTCCTGAGGTCTAAAGATCAGTGAACTGTGAGCCTACTGTTCATTTGTTGGATCCACTCATAGAACGTGATGGAACATTTAACACTTTTATTACTGGCCTGATAATGGACAGTGAAGGAATAAATGAACACAGGGTTCACATTTGATGTAAAAAAGGCTAAAGTCTGTAGACTTTGTTGTCATCGTCTGGCCTTGTGGACTTCTTGGGTTGATGATCATAATGTCCCTTTTTTAACTCTTCATGATTCCTCTTTCAAAGTAAATTTTGCACGATAAAGCATGTGGAGTATCGAAATCTGCAATGTCCAGGTATTCTATCTGCTGGAACAAGTCTGGCTTGCATGAGGTTATTCTTGGCACAACTGGAAGAAAGCAAGGTACCTCTGCGAAAGGGGCACTATACGCATCTACTGAGTCATCTTTATGCAAGTATGATAACATGCCATCGATTTGACTTTCACTAGTGAAAAGATTTGGTTTATTGCTGTTAAATCTTGAATATTGAAACTACCAACTTCTCTTTATTTACTTGTTTAGTTTCTTTGATAGTTGCATCCAATAGCTTTAAAGTACTTGTGGTTGCATGCTGTATGCACTGCCAGCAAATTCAAGCATCTCATCTTTGTTTGCCTTTATTTGAAATTTTTCTGATGCCAGGAGACGGCTATTGGAGATTTTTCTTTCATACAGCTGTGGACTTAAAGGGGTTCAATCCGAGGCTTCTTATTATGACTTAAAGGTAATATATGGATATTTTTCCGTTACTCTACAGAAAGGTATGCATATAATGCTCTAAAATATTTATTTACCTGAAGGCTGTTTATTTAGTTTTTATCATATTGTAGAGAGAATCTATCTGACGGTGTTGTACTCTTAGAGTTGTTGGACTTTGTAAGTGATGCGTTTTGTATAACTCTTTACTCTACCCCGTTTGATGGGATGAGGCTTCGATTGATGATGATGATGAATCAATTATTTATCTGTTTTTAGTCACTGGTTTAAATCTAATTCCGTACAGGCCATGACTCCAAACTATAGCACTGCTGTGAAGATTTTAGAAGAGACCCCACCTTTCAAAGATTGGCTCCCAAAGGCTTCAGTTCTTGAGTCATTTTCTATTTGATGGTAAGATCAGTTTTTTGGACCTTTTTAAAGTTTAAATTTTAGCAGAAAGATGAAAAATCCATTTTATTTACTGATATACTGTAAAAAATTTCTTATAATAAAAATGGATTAGGTTCCTTGAAAAGGGAGGTCTGAAAATACTGAAAAGTTGCGGCAATTTTCCTACAAATTTTGCAACAACATAAAACATTTACTCGGACGAAAGACCCATAACTTCTTCCTAAATTGAGTCAAATTTGCTTAGCATACTTTGGTTATTCTTTGTATTTATTTTCTACAAACTACCTATTTTTGCACATGCATACTTTACCTTTTTATTTCTTTTAACTATGTTGTTCATTTTTTACGTGTATGCGCTCAATCTATGTCTATGTCCCTGTATCCACACACTTGTTTTTGCTTTTTTTTGAACATATATTATTTCTAGCTATTCTATTGACTACTTTATATGATTTATATTCAATCATTTTCACCTTTTTCTAGCCAAAGTGCTTTACATGTGGCACGCATTTTTACTACAGACAGCAAAGGGTGAGGGTGGGTAACTGGACTTGGATGTCCAGCCGACCCGGTCATGGGTAGGGGTCAGGGTGGGTCGGATTTGGATAAAAATCTGAAAAACTGCAATTGATAGGTTGCATCTGTACAGTTTTCTTTCTCAATATCGGTAACATGACTTGAACCGAAAATCCCATGGTTGCAATATGACTATATGAACACCTTCCACGGTGCCACGGGGCCCTCACTTTTTTAGTTTCAAGTATTGTGTCTGTTTATTTCTTAATTATTTTTTATGTGCTTTAAAATTTTCATTTTTGTTTGGTGGTATCTTATATTATGTTGTATGTATTCTATATTTGCCCCTTTCGAATTGTGGGCCTCCATATTTGCAGATAGGGATCGCTCAATATTGCAGGCTTGCATATTTTATCGGTTCAAAAATGGAATGTTTCACTAATTACCCGAAAACATGGAATTACAATTTTTTTTTTTTAAAGCTCAGGGTATCTCTTGCCCAGCCCAACTTAGCCCAACCCAGAAGCCTTTGGCCCTGAGCCAGAGTGACATTCAATTTTAGACAGCCGAGAACTAATCCATGGGGGCACATGTAAACCCTCCTATCCACATGAAACTACATATTAGGTAATGAAAAGTATATTGTAAGAATCATTGGATCACCTGATTCCTTGGGCCCATTTGGTTATTTTACATGTAAAGTGATGTCAAGTAAAGCAGCCCTCCAAAGGTCAAGATTTTCACTGCACCCGGTTTAGCTGGGATCACACATGGTGCTTGTGGCATACGACCAACTTTACCTCTGTCTCAACTGGACTTTACAACTTAAAGTAGTGGGACAACTACCCATACTTGACAAATGCCCTCTTCACTGTCTTCTTCATGACCAGTGTCTCTGAAGCCAAAAGGTCAAGTAGATTCTTTTATCCCATCAACTCAGCAGTGTTGTTTTAAAATTGGAACCGAACAAATCATCACAACGAATTTAGCAAGTCCTGGAGCCCCCTCGATCGTAATTTCACATGAAATTAGGATTTTGCCCGTTTTGCGTAACACCACAGTCCAGCTTTCTGTAGAGTGAGATCAGCCCTTTGCAAATGAATTCATTTTTCAACATGCAAGAGCCTTTTGCTGGACATCGCCGTCCAGGGGAAAAAGGTATGATGAAACCCAACCCTAATCTCAATTCCAGACGTTGTATATCAACATGTTTTTTACAGCGAGCATAAAAGAAGAAATTTGAAATGAGAAGAATGGACAGAAGAGAGCAAGGAGAAGCAAGCTTCAATCTTGAGCTTGAAACGCAATGATGCACAATGGAAATGGGTGCAAGACGAACACTGCCACGGACGATCTTTGCAGCCTGATGTCCGCCAGAGGGACGGTGAAGGCGTGCTTCACTGCATATGGCTATGCCGATTCCCTGGAGTGATCGGAGAAGACACAGTCAATGTGGTATGGTATTTGGGCAGCAAAAAGGTGCGCCCGGGAGGGCAAAAAACAAATTTCCCCTTTTGTGCGAGATGAGTACTCTTTTGTCGCCCGAGAGCTTTGATGGGTGGGGCACCATTTAGCTTAAACAGTAGCTTGGTGTTTGTGGGGCCAAGATCCACACTTTGGCAAATCTCCACAGTTAGTTCGCTGGGATGCCCCATTTGCAACTTATCCGGGCCCACCTCCCTTGGCGCCTGCTGTTATGCAGGGGTAGGATATGTGAGGTGGGAGTGGGACACAAAACGACCCAGGCACTAAGGTCTGTGTCTGGCACTTCCATTGCTCAAGACTGGCCAGATCTGTGGGTTTTCCCCTTTGTCGTACAAGTGTACCACTAAGGTCGGGGAATATATAACAACGGGACCCAAACATGATAAAGTCAGCCTTTAAAAACTTTACTAGGCTTCCCAAACGTTGTTAAGTAGGGCATGTGTGTCTGGCTTACTTTTTCCAAGTATCACCCTTTTACCATAAAGTATGTGGGTGTACTCAATTATACTCCACTAGTTAATTGCCAAACGGGCCTAAGGTGGGTAATCTAATGTGGGACGAATGATTGAAGATCGAAATGTTATTAATATTTTATTTTTCATTTTTTCTAATTACTGACTTGGGCCAATCTGTTGTACTATTTATGAGCAGTCTTATATCTTTCTTAGGTGGTTGATTATTAACTTTCAAAATATGCCTTTCTTGATTATTTCAAATCATTGCAGGTCAAAAGGCTATGTCAAGGGTGCTCAATTGCTTGAGTATAGGGAGAGAGATGCTGATATCAGACGTGTTTATTACACTGCTCATCTTCATGCTGCCATGTGTGGATGTTCCTAGTCAAATTCGAGCCGTGCATCTGATGGTACCTACCACGCAATTGCCTGGCCACTCATCTTTACTCTGCCATATTTTCATTTCACTAGTCAAAACTCCATCCGTGCATCTGGTGGCACCCACCGCGTAATTACCTGGACATTCTCATGACGCAGGTTCTTGCCCAGTGCAGCCATTGCCAGGATATTTTTGAACCGTCCAATTTTATTATTATTCTTTGTAAATATTTTGACAGTAGGACTCCCTTTACAGTTTCATTTGCCCTAGAATAATCAAAGTTTAAATATTTCCGGTAGGTCCGGTCATACAATACTTATGATATCGCACAGAGTGATATGTGCGATATTGAACCGTCCTAAAATATTTCACGAACAAATTTCGATCGCTCGGGAAAAATATCCGGCAATATTTCCTTTTATTTTATAGTTGTGATGGTAGAAATCATTCTTTGGCTGCTTGCAACGGATGATAAACACAAATTATGTAAGGAAAGATACGGTTGTTCAACCACATAATCTTTATTCCTTATGTTTCCAAAGTTGTCCCTGCATTGAGATCGTATAGATAATACAGACATGCAATGATCTGTCATGAAATTGCTGGGTTGAGTCAACTATCACTGAGTTTGGTTTCAGACTTCTCCGATCAAAAGTGGCTTATTCAAAATCTGAGCCACTCACACGAAAAAAAAAAAAAAAAAAAAAAAAAAAAAAAAAAAAAAAAAAAAACCATTATGTGAAATGGTGTATCTCCAAATTTATCCAATCTAGAGTTGGTCCCAGAGTGGGATTGACTAGTTAATAAAAAAACGTGATAACACAATCTCATGCATTATTCATATTTCATGATATAATACAATGTTTCGGAAAATCAAAAGAAACTATTTGCATCCCATTTGGTCTTTTACACCATATATATCACAGAGAGAGAGAGAGAGGGGTTCGAAATTAACATATTACAAAACTCACATAAAAACATGACTGATCTCTGGATTATAGTTAGAAAGAAAAGAGATCGTGACACACATATAGACAGATCATAAACTTCGATTATTCATATGCTGTGCTATGAATCTCGGACCTTTGTAGTTTTGGAGGGAGAACGAAGAAGAGCAAGTGGGATGCAAGTCCAAACTACAGCTACCTGATGCTAGGAAACTATCTACCTCCAGTTATTTCTTTCCATCTTTCTTCTCTTCCTTTGCTGGCCCAACTGATACTATGTCCACCTTTCCTAGTTTCTTCAGCTTCTTTGCCATAGCGAGTGTGTCCATTTGGCCAATGACTGTGATCTTCTGATCTTTTAGGTCCACGGCAATGGAATCAATACCTACACATAAATGGTTAAAACATTAAAATGCTAACATATTTAAAATATGAGATACATCACGGGAATTAGATTATGGGAACATTTGAAGTTTTGGGCGTATGAAAACAATTCAGTTCAATCCCAAACATACCATAAATGTCAGAAATTGCTCCCATGGCCTTCTGCTTTGTCCTCTGATCAATCATGGCTGTGACTTTTATCACCACCTTTTGCTAAACCCACAAAAGTTTAAGAAAAGAAACAGAAGATTAATATTCAAAACAGCCATAAACTGCAATTCCCCATCAATTGAGGACAGAAAATGCATAAACATGAACTTTTCCATCAACATCAGCTATGTAGGGTGCATTTGTGTGAGAGATGATTTCACAATGGGGAGAAAGAAAAATTTTGATGTTTCTTATAAGCCCGCTGTACAGGAAGAAAAAGGATGAATCATTTTTTTCTTGATAGAGAGGATTTCAATTTTGTACGGAAGAATTTCTCTTTCTTGTGAAACAAAAATATAGGGAGCTTGAAATCCTCTTGTTTTACAAACTAGTCACAAAAATTATGGGGGCTTGAAATCCTCTTGTTGCACAAACCCAAGTAAATGGAATTGTCATACTGTAACAGTGACCCAATCTGGCCATAAAAATAAAGTAAAATAAAAGGAGGAACTGAACATACCTGTGCCATTTGAAGAAGCCGAGCAATGTAATTCTTCAACTAAAAGACTGAAATCCAAGTGCAGAGTAGAGCCTTAGAATCAAGTGCATGGTGTGCTGTGAGAATGGGTGGGGATTTATTGACATGGGGGGGACTAGGAGGGACTCAGCAGTCATCACAGAAAGTGACAGTGAAGTGGTAGTCAAGGTCGTCGGCACACATTTCTTCGAAATTGACTACATGGTACTGGAAGATTCTCCTTGTTGATGAAGGAAACGATGGGTGATCCACGAGATCAATTGAAAAGTTAGTCTCTCCAATCTGTCTGGCCCACATGGGATAGCCATCAGATTCATCAGATTATTGGAAGATGGAACTGTTCATTTGGTTGGTCTGTAACACCCAAATTCCCAATTGATTGAAGGATGATCCATCATGATCTAATATATTTGATCCCTTAAAATTGAAGGGGTGAGATTTGTTTTATTGTTGTGCAAGAATTTATATTTTGGATGGTTGGGATTGTTGGAGAAAGAAGATCTTGCACCACTGGATTTACATTGGAAGACCCACCAGATGTGGTTCAAGGATGCGCCCCATACATTGTGGACATACTGAGGAGTACTGCTTTTCTTTCTTGTAGAGAGGTCAGTTTCCGAGACGTTTCCTAATCCCAATTATGCGCATACGACAAACTTTTTAGTGCTCTCTTTTGTTGGGAAGGTGGATAGAACTAAGGCGGTGCCCAAGCAACCAACAATGAAAGGGGATTACATTTTTTGGTAAAAGATGAAAGGGCTCTATAGTTTTTAGTTTTCTCTATCATCAGAAGTCCACAAATTCTGTACATTTGCCAACAGTTCAATCCATTCGATAGGTGGGCCCCACTAGAGGCACACAGGGCCATCTGATAACTCGTGTACTTTACCATCCTATCCAAACGGACAGAGTTTGTGGACTTTTGATGATAGAGTTAGGATGATCAGATGTGACTGATATTTTTTGTTTTTAGAGACGAGGCGAAGAGGGGCTCAGGTAGATCTTCAAATCCCCTACAGTCCCATCTCGAGGTGGACCAACAGGTGGGCCCCACAGTGCGGCGGGCACGCACCTGATGAGTCCTCTAATAAACTGATACTAAATGTTTGTGTGCCCATACCAAATAATCAAATAGGGCTGTCAAATGCGTGGGCTCATCTTGTTGGGAGTGCCCTGACAGATTAAAATCTGGGCCGTTTCTCTGAGTATGCCAGACTGGAAAATAGTCAGGTCTTTGAGCATATATAGGACCAAGCCCAGCCTGTTTATTTACTAGGTGAGAAATCACTCTCAGATATGACCCATATCATAGAAAGCCAATCTCAGTTTCAGCCAGGATCCGGCTGGTCTATACATGGAAACTCCTCCTTGCAGTTCTGCAACTCTTCCTGACATTTATTTTGGGTTGATTTGTATTAGGGGAAGCTATAAGAAAAAAAAGGAAAAATGCAATTTTTTTTTTTTCTGTTTTTGAGGGGACAAATCTTTTGAGATATGGCTACAGCCATGGCCCTGTGACAGGACAACTGGGGTCATCTGTCCTCAAATTATCTTAGATAAACTGCATCAGGTTCATTAAAAAAAGAGATCAGGAGCCATTGCCATTGGACAAGTATGCCATGCGGCCTTCTAATCTATTCTTATCAAACCGTCTCACAAAAGGAATCCTTACCAAACAGACCAGCAGAGTGCAAGCTATATATCCACCAACTCTGTCGGCTCACTTCATTTGTTCAATTTGTTAAACTTGGCTAAGGTGTACTTCTGCTTGGCTCACTTTGTCTCTTTTAGTATTGAGTCTATTGACAAAGAGGAAATACCATTTCTATGGCTGAAATTTGGCCAGGCCAAGCTTTCATCTTATTCTAATTGTCAGGAAATATTCTCACTCGACCGTCTCTCTTACCTTTCTCATATTTAGTTCTTCTCCAGTTCTCCATATCTTTGAGGTATGAGTACTACTTTTATTAATAGAATAGAGTCCAAGAATATGGTTAGCTCTACGAGCAGGGCGATTCCTTGGACACTGCAACACCCTGATTAGAACATATTGATGTCAACGTCTACCCTCGTTCCTAAGCGGGTATAGTTGTGGTCAAGCCCTCGCCCTCACCATAAAACTATTGTAGTGTCGTATCCTATCACCAATTGATTTTGGGATAAGTGGTAGCTCAATGGGGTGTAAGATCTTACAAGTGGTATCGGAGCCTGGTGGGTCGGGTGTTCGACGGGACACACATTTTGCGAGTTCGTAGCAGGAGTCGCCGCGGGTGTGCCGTTGAGGGAAAGATTGTTGAGGTCATGAACATACACCCTCGCTCCTGAGCGGTTATAATAATAGAGTAGGAGTAGCGGCAGGTGTGCCATTGAGGGAGGGACTATTGAGGTCAACGTCCACCCTCGCTCCTGAGTGGTTATAATCATGGTCGAGCCCTCGCCCTTACCATAAAACTATTTTAATGCCGTTTCCTATCACCTAATGAATTTATGATAAATGGTAGCTCAATGAGATGTAAGATCCAGCATAACATATTCATCATTATACAACAATCAATAAATGTATGTTCTCTCCCAAAATGATCTGTTACATACTTTAAAAATGGCCCCATTCACACCAGTAAAAACACACACACACATGTTCATCATCTCATGCCATGTGGGAGAGAAGTTAATTTCACACAAAATAACAAAATAAATTTAATTTCACTATGATCATCAAAATTCAAATAGAAATAAGTCCCCCCAAAAAAAAAATCACATGATGGTGCATGCATGTGGGTTTTCGTCGCTGAAGAGGGATGCCACAGCCTCATCTGATGCCACTGTGACTGAATAGGTGGAGGGAGTATGGAAGAAGGTGTGCACACTGGCAGAGTTGTCGCATGACATGTCGTAGTAATGGTTGGTTATGTGGGTGGGGTACTTGTAAAATGATGAGAAATGAGAGTAGGATGGAAAAGGCCATGGCTCTGCAGCTTTGCCTGCACGCCGAACTGCTTTTAGCACCTTCTTCTCCTCTATTGCATGCCCACTAACTGTTACTTTTTGTGCATCCATGTCTATATCTATATCATCAACTCCTGTAGATTGTAACAGTCAAAATCAAATAACTACTATATTATGATGAATGCTAAATTACAACTATACAATTTTTTAGTTTCTTTGAATTTTCATTAAATTTTCTTTCTTTTAATAATTTCTGCTTTTCGACATTACAACATTTAGTGATTCTCCTTTGTAAGGTTATTGAATTTCTACCTACCCGGGGAGTTGTGGAGTGGCATAAGGCGTGAGTTTGCTGCCCACGTATTATATTCAAACCCGCTTCATATTTTCCTGTGTGCGGGCTAGCCCACGATTAGGTGTTTTGGGTTGTGTTTTTAGACCTTGAGATCAGCCCAAGCTTGATTTTCTAGCCCATTGTATGCTCAAATACCTAGCTAGCTTGGCTCAATGTGTTTAGCACGAAGGTGCATATAATATCTTGCAAATGCACTGCTCCTGGGACTAGATTTCAAGCTCCTGCTTGAATTCAGGCCTAAATAACAGGCTCAACAGCTAAACAGTTGGGCTTGAAAAAACTCAACCCACCCTAAACGGGCCCATCAACGGCATTAGTTAAACTCATTTCATGATGGATGCTAATAACCTTATGGCATTTGGAATTTCAAGAACCTCTTAAAAATAATAAACTTAAGCTAAGATGAACTTACCATCAAGCTTACGGATTGCTTTTCGAATCTTGGACGCACAACCCTCACAGTCAAGGTTCTGAATCCACACTTCCACCACCTGCAACCACATTTTATGTATGTTCTTAACATGACCCACAAAGGTATATAATACCAACTCAACATAACATCAAGTTTCTGAACGTTACTCACAGACATATTTTAGCCAATGTCACAGAGAGCACAAACGTATGAAGAAGCTGTTCTTGTTGAGAATGAACAAAAAGCTGTATGGAAGTTTATATATATAGGCTGCAGAGAGCATCTGAGTGTGGTATCCAACTACAAAAAGATAAGAGAATGTGGGGTTTGTTTGGAGCGTTGGGTTTTGAAATTTGAAAGCAGAGGAGAACTGTTTGAGGCGTGCAAAAGGAAAGGGAGACTTCTAAATTCTAATGCCAGAAAAAAAAGGGTCCTTTGTTTCTTATCTTTGCTGCAGCATGAAAGCGGCTTTGGAGGGGCTCAGACAGAGAAAAGTTGGACACATTTTATGAGATGGCCGGAGAGATAAACTGAGAAATGTGACATGTGGGCCATCTCATAAGTGGGTCGGAGTTGGGCATGCAGGAAAACTCATTGCTAGTGTCAGAGAGGCCCACTTTAATATTTTGCCCAGGTTTAACTAAATTGGAAGGAGGGCCCAGTGTTGGATAAATCTCTTATAATGAAGTTAATCCTGTGTTTAGAAACGATCAATCCAAAGGTGGGCCGCACTATTGTTGGAATGAGAATTGGGCCAATGGCATTGTGGCAGGGTGGTTGGTTTTGAGCCTAAGCCGGCCCGACACATTGGTCTGGTAAGGGCTATGTTTTAGGCCCGTGGGCTGTGGCCTAGGCCTTGGCCATTTTTTGGGCATGCAGCTAAAGAGGGCAGTCCAGGGCCTATATATATGCTCAATGGCCTAGCTATATTCTCAGTCTGGTTTGACATAAACACAGGAGGAGCATTAGATTTTGTACATGGGACACATAGTAGCAAAACTTGTTAGCCTTGGAGAATACAGGGATGACTCTATAGATAGGACTCCCACTCTCAGCATACTGCCTAGAAATTGATCCCTGAGAGCATATGTTTAGGCCCTTGGCGTCCCCAACTTATAGCTCATCTGGTTTGGAAGGTGAGTGTGAGGATTTGTTTTTTTTGGTAGAAAGATAAAATTCATTTAAACAAACACAAGAACAAAGAACAACATCGAAGGAAAAAATAAATAAATATATCCACTAGCCCCAAAACATGAAGAGTAAGAACATTTTGCCAAATTGTGAGCCATTGAGTTTAGCCTCGCGGGAACAACAGAAAATTCAACCACCTGGAAGGCTTTCACAATAGATTTAATGTCTTGCAAAATTGGATCAACAGACATAATATCTATTAATAGCACGCACAACCTCCAATGCAGCTAACAAAAGGTGAACTTTACAAAAGCCTCGAGCTTTAGCTTCAATCAATATGCAGAAAGAATTATCCTTGCCTCGATCTTTTTTTTCTTGGAGGAAGAGGCCTTTGGCCCATCAATGAAACCTGCATCCTTATCCATTAAACCCAAAGGCAAAGCCAAACTAAGCTTTACCATCCACTACTCTAAACACAGCATCTGATAAAACTAGAGACATTATCGTGTGGGATTCTCATGGTAAAGCAATGAGATGGATTATCCAACTTCAAATGAGACTCCTTTGGCTTACATTTGTAGTAATCCATCACACACAGGGTAGACTTTAAGAATAGGAGGGGTCTATCCTCTTGCCTCTAAATATAAAATTATTTCTACATTTCCATAGAACCCACTAAATTGCCAACACCAATGCTTTCGCTAAATCATTTAGCGGCCGTAGATCCACCCACCGATGCACACATGTCGATAAAAGATTTCCACCAATCCATGTGTTAGCTTGTATGGTCTCAATCCATCAGTGGATGTAATAAATTGATTAATTTCTTTATTCATTAATAAAATCATGCTTTCCTTTCATGAGATGAATGGTGTATTATTACTTAATGCACATAATCAATACATGTGACATTATTGTTCATGAGATGAACCGAGTCTCATTAGTATATTAGATGTGATATATGTGTATGGATGCGCTGCACATACGGGAGACATGTGTCACAAATCTTATACTTAAAATATCTTCACAACCAGTTATGAGACTGAGTATCTCATCTAATAACGTTGCAACACTTTGATCACTATGAGATAGTGTGATTTATCTCGATCATCAGAATGTAAGATTCTGGATCATGGTGCTGGTACATTTGATGTATTGAAGGACCATGAAAAACATCTTATAGAATACTGTCTTTATTTTAAGGTCTGCTCTCATAATTCCCTAACAATAGGCTCTCAATCCTGAGACATTCCATAAACTCAAGTTTTTGTCTATTCATTTGCTTTGAGTCACCAATAAGTGATGCTAACTGTAGGTTAACACCTCGGTGTCTTGGGTACATGATAGTTGAACTATGAGAGTATTTAATGGTCAAGATGAAATCTATCTATATTATTCTCTTGTGCCAATTAATAGATTTATCATTAGTAAGTGCGCACTCATCTCGATTAAGAGTTAATTAGATGGTAATGATGATCATTGTGATTAATTGGGTCTCAAGGATAATAAGATATGGATCTAAAATTGGTGGATATAACTAATTGATCCATGGATAAGGATGGAGGGGCCTACTTGTGGTCATAGGGAAATTTAGGGTCTTTTTTGTAATTTATTCCTAAGACTGGAGTGCAATTGCATTTATATAGTGGAGTTATTTGCAATTAACTAATGATGATTTTATAGGTTGTGTGGGTTGGCATTGTCATACATTTTGGTTACATAGATTTCATGGGTTGTATGAGTTGGCATTGCTAGCAGATTTTGAAGGATGGTAGTTGTAATACAAATTTTGAAAAGAACTCAATTGCATTTCTAAACCCAAATTATTGTGAATTTATGGGATCATACGTATATAAAATACATGAACTTTGCCAACCATGTGGCTAAATGATCGTTTGAAAGCAAAAGAAAAAAAAAATCTTCTCAATTCAATGAGACGGTCTCACATGTGACTACGTCTGGACTTATAATCTCTTTAAAATGTCTGATTTGATCTTCGTATGCTAATTTACAACCGCTCATGCAAGGAAGATGGAATTCTCTCCATTTATTGGCAATAGGTGGAACAGGATGATCTGGAATCATGAATATCTTAAAAAAAAAATAAAAATAAATAAACATGTCATTTACGTTAACATTTGTATTGTAGACAAGTAATCTAATTTTAAATTCAATACCTGAACAAAGTGGTTTTCATAACAAAACCAACCAATGGTTATATGAAGGATGATCCTCATAGTATGATGGTGTCTCAATGAGTTCTTCAACTCTGTATTCCACTCCATATAATGCTCTGTAACATTTTACATGTGCCAGCAGCTCCTGCAAGAGTTCTTTCCTAACCTGTCTCCATCCATCTTCAGTATGACCAATCAAAGCAGCAATCGCTCTAAAACTACAATTACCATCGGCTGCAACATCTTTGATAAGGCGTACAAAAGGCCTTAATCCTTCTGAGAACTGTGAACTATATGAACTGGCATTTCTTGATCTTTTTCTCACTACTCTAGGTTTTTCTTATTTTTTTGGTTTGTGTTCCAACGCTGCCTTAATGCTAGTGGGAGCAGGTGAGTGACTATCTTGTGCAGATTGTACCATCTCAAAAGAACTTGGGTCTCTTCTGGTGGATGTATCAATCCTACTTCGTGGTCGCCCACGAGTTCGGGTCTTAACTTTGGGTTCTAACAAAAATGTACTATCTGGCTTTGACAGCTCCCTCATCTTCTTTAAGAGTTGTAGTTTTCTTGTTTGATCGTATTCATTGAACCACTTTTCAAGTAACCCCAACTTCGCCTTACAGTCCAACTTTAGAGTCGAGCGCTTTGAAATGGTACAAGGATGCATGTCAGGCTTAGCCCAATGTGGGTGTATACATTGTAGGGGAATTGGCCGTCCTTTTGAAACATATATAGTGATCTCACGTGCAGATGGCAACCCGTGTGTGGCATAAATAATACATCCGCATGCAATCCTATCAATTTCAACCATACTTGATCTCCTAGTTTCTACTAATATTTTATCCAATGCATTTCGTGAGATGTTCCCACGAAGCTCCTTAAATTCAGAGGGCTTGAAATTGTGTTGCACGATTGTCTTACTCTTCTCAAATGATGTTTTAATACTTGTATGCTGTAATTTAAGCAAATTGTGTGTTTTTTCCCAATTTGACTCAAAAGTACCCTGAGATGATCCAAGCTGTCTCTTCAGCTGTGAATGTGAAGACTCGGCCCTATAATAATAACATAAAAATTAATTGGTTTGCATACGGATGTATCAATTATGGGATAATGAAAGTATAAGGCTCAACTGTTTGATGTAGTATTTTTAATGCATGCATTTATCTACTCACACTGAGACAAATCTCACCTTGTATTCATCTAACAAACTATCCTTCATGTACTGCAATGCTGAATGATATGTTATGAACTCTTGATTTAACTTACGCAGATTCTTAATATACTCTTCTTCTGTGGAGAAATGGACCAACATATTCCAATGCAATGTGAATCTATCACACTTCTCCTTTGTTTCAAACAACTTCTTACATTTTGCTTGGACAATCTTGTTTATATGCCATTTGCATAATAAATGTCTTGCATTAGGGAATACACCTTTGATGGCTTTCATGAGTGATAATTCTTTGTCTGTCACAATAACATTAATTAGGAAGAGCATCCTCACCAATGATAGAACGTAATACACCCAAAGCCCATGCACAGTTGCTTTCGCATTCAACTTCAATGTAAGCAAAGCACATAGAGAAAGTCATATCTGTTGAAGTTACTCCGACAATTTCTAATAAGGACACGCGATACCGGTTGATCTTGTAAGTGCAATCCATTATTAAGACATGAGGAAATGACCGTAACAACTCTATGCTTTTTGGATGAGCCCAAACCAAATCTGTCGCGACCCCGGACCGAGGCCGCGGCGTTGATGATGGTGGTGTATGATTAATTATAAGATCATTAACCTCCCACAGGTTCCCGCGGTGAGGGTTCCCAAAAACAAACACAAAGGAACAACCAACTCACACGATCAAGTATGCGGAAGCGCGTGGCAAATCACATCTTAACATATCATGTCATAATATGAACATAAGGGCATCGAGACATAAATATCAGAATGAAGACATAACAAGGCATTCCCATAATAATTCAAGTTGCAAAGTTAACGAAGTATATTAAGTTATTACAATTCCCCAAAATAAGAGGCCAACATAGGCCAATACAATTCCAAAAGTAATATAAGACCCAAAATGTGATCCATCCATTCTCATGACCCGTCCCGACGTCTAGATGACGTCGTCGGGTTGCCACTCACGAACTAGGGTAGGCTCAACAGCCTCCTCCTGGCACTCCTCCTCAAAGGGATGGCCTCCTGCACCTGGACACCAAAATACAAGCATCAAACACGACGGTTTGGCAAGAAATCATTTTAAGTGAAAGCATGTAAAACAATGTTTAATCGAGAACATAAAGAAATACTTTACTGAACGTAAAACAAATACTTACGAACACTTTTCTAAACCAAAGGCGAACTAACATGAATGCATAACATATATATCATGAATCGTAAATCCACAAAGAGCCCATCCTTTCTCTATCATTTATAATGAAAAGAGTAAGCACGCACGACAAGCACGAATATACATAGTATAACACGACACGATTCCCACAAATACGGGATTCCGGCCGCGGAACCGGACACGCACGATGTGTAATAAATACACGACTAATCTGCAGTTAATTCACATGTTTAAGGACCTCCAGACAGTGGATCAGACTGAAAGGGCAGTCCAAGCTCTATGGTGTTCACTTGAGTTCATGAATGCACAAAACACGCTAAACACGATTCAAACATATCGAAAATAGAAGGGGAAATCACTTGTCACGGCAAGACGAGGCACGACTAGCAAAATGCATAATATATATGCTCACAACTTATAAGTGATCCCCATTTTATACTTGAAACACATCTTAGAACGAGCTTGCAAACTTGATTTCAAAACGAGTACACGGTATGACTTGCGACCTTAAATCAATGCTCAAAACACGATAATTTTATCAAGTACATGCTTAGGCTATTCTTTGACCCTTGGTTGATTGGAACTCTGTATTTAAAATACAAGGATTGGTGTCCCCGAAGTTAGTACATAGCATGGAGTTCCATTCACACAATGTCAAGTTAAAGTCCTTAATATAGCCTAGTTTTCAAATTTTGAAAGAAAGTACAATGGGCAAAAATCTGCTTAAACAGGGGAATTCCAGTGTGCCCGGTCGACCTGGCCCTTGGCCGGTCGACCGCGTACACTATGAGCCCGGTCGACCGCCAAGTCCCGGTCGACTCAGAGTTGTAACTTTAATTCCATGTACAGTGTTTTGGTCAGGTTCCAGAGAACCTGACCCTATGTCGCCGGTCGACTGCGCCCTTGGCCGGTCGACCGCGTGAACTGGGGAACAGTCATTCCCGCAGTGTAGCAGGTCATCCAACTGGGACCAATCCCAGTGTCCCCGGTCGACCGCGCCCCTTGGCCGGTCGACCGCGTGAACTGCGGAAATCAGAACCCAGTTCTGATTTCTGCAGTGCACTGGTCCAATCTTTTCTTCCTTTCTTTTCTACATTCTTCCAACCTAATTAGCAAACTAAATACATAAATGTACATGCTATCAAGGCTCACATTGTGGCATTTATTTCATACTTAAACAAGTCATTAACATGAAACCCATTTCATAATCCTTGAAACCCTTTCTTATCAAAACAAATCCAAACTTCAACAAAAGCAAGACTTAATTAAATGATATGAAATCTGAAAGTTTGGAAAGATAGTTGGCATGCTTGCATTCTCAAAAGTAAGATCACAATAAGAAAACCTAATAAAGCAAGGCATTAATACAAAATAACAAATCCACAAACCCACATGCATAAACAACCTAAATAGATTACTTGCCTCAGCCAAATGAAAACAAGGTTCTTCTTCAAGCACTCCAAACCAAATGCCAAGCCAAGAACTACCAAAAATCCAATGAAATCCATTCAAAACTCGCCCAAAAATACAACCAAGCAACCCATTTCATAATAGGTGCTACAAGTTAGGAAAACATGGTCTTTAGGAGTAGAAAGAACTCTATTGAAGAGATGGTTGAAAGCTCTTACCTAGAGATGCCCAAACAAGAAGTGAAGAAGAAAATGGAGATCTTTCCCACCAAGAAACCTCAAGAAAATGGTATTAATGGAAAGCTTGTCTTGAGAGGAAGAAGATGATGGTTCTAGAATTTCATTTGGAGACTCATAGCTCAAGCATTCAAGGAGAGAAGAAGAAGAGAGAAAAAGGGTTTTCAGCCCTAGGTCAAGAAGAAGTTGCAGGATTTTTGTGGAATGAGGAAAAGAGAAGGGAAAAAGGGCTTAAGTGTTAGACAAGTGGGTCCCTCTTTAGTGCCAATCTTGCATGAGTCAAAACATGGTCTTGTGGGCCTCAAATGAAGTCGACTAAGAAGGATAAAACGATCATTGAAATATCTAGTTTCCAAAAAGTATATTTTCGACATGATTTTGGGATCTCGAAAATTGTGTCCAGATTTGAGTGTGAAAAGGCTATTTTACCCTTTTGGCCAAAACTTAAGTTTCTGGGCTTCAAACACAAATGGGCTAAACACGAAAGTTGCACATAATCATAAAACCAATCAAATGAAATGAAAATCACGATTAACACAACAAAACCAAACACAATCTTCCCAAGCTTGCACGTACACCTAGGCCTTCCTGAGTGAGCCTAGTAAACACTAAACGTTCTCGAACTCCCCCAAAACTAAAAACCATGACTAAAACTAATCACATTCTAACCCACGATAACTAAACCCAATCAAGACTAAGCACACACTAAGCAAACACTATAGGGTTAATCCTGGGTTGGGGTTTGACAAAATCAGTGATAGTGTCATTGTCCTCACAGTTCCTATGGCACTCAATGTACTTATGCTCTGTCAACTTTCCCATGAGTTGTGGCATATGTGTCCTCCCACCTCGCTCAACAACTCTGAGCCTATGACGAGCATTGTAAATCGTCTTAATTGTTGTTACATTTAATTCACTTCTTTGTTTTAACGTAACTAGAATGTCTTTCGGTTGCACCATGTTCTTAGACATATCAATCATCAATCTTGTTTCCTCCTTTGTTAATCTCCCTGCGAATGAATGACCCTCTAGATACTCTGCAGCAGGGTGGTTATGTACACCACATGCAACTTCCAACATCCAATCATCAAAAGTGTCCAACTTTTTACCCTTTAATGTAAAAGGGCATCCATATTTCTTCGACCCTATTTGCTTGATCTTCTTCCTAGAATGTCCCTCATCATTGTTCTTATTATGCTTGAAATAGCCGCTTCTCTCACATGCTAGGACAACTTTAGCCTTTATTCCAGGCCTTGCAGCATTTGATACCTTTATGACGATGACGAGACCGTTTCTTTTACCCACTTCATGAGCCCAGTTCACTAATGCATCTTGGCTGTGAAATATCTGAACACACAACCATTGAATAAGACATTAGTAACACAGAATAATTATTCAAATTATAATTTAATATGTCTTACTTCTTCGGTTGTAAACACATTTGTAAAGTCCACCACATAGGTTGACTAAACTTGGCTTTCATCTGTGGATATCTGTAGTGAGGAGAAAGAAAATGTGAATTTTTGAGGACCGTTCGGACATATACAACCGCACATCATAAATATGTTCGAAATATTATAATCGAACAAAATTTGAATGTTTGGTTATAACTTGCCGAACATACTACCGATATTCGGAATTTAATTCCCGAACATATGTCAATATTTCGGCAGCTTAGTTTCGAACATTCCAAATATGTTTGGCCGTATCAGACCGAACAGAACGCGAGAAACCGCAACGTAAAACTTAAAAAGTGGCGAAAAAACTTAAATAATCAACCAGACTTACCTTTTCCCTGCTATTAAGAATGAAAGACACAATTTCCTTTTTAACTTCCTTTGTCAAAATAATGTTTGGTTTGATTGAACTATAAAAAATAGAGTTTGGATTTGATAGAAGCAAGAAGATTTAAGAGGGAAGAAGGTGAAGTGTGGGAGAGTTGTACAATACTATAAAGAGAGTGAAGGAAGAAGGAAATGTGTGAAGTGCCGTAGAGGACGAAGGAAAGGGAGATGAGTGAGTGTGGGAAGACTGGTGAAGAAGGAAGGAGAGATGAGTGAGTGTGGACAGAAGGAAGGGAGAGAGTAGTTATGTGTGTGAAGAGAAATTCATTTTTTATTTTAAAAAATGAGATATCCATTTCAGTAATTTCACATAAAAATTTTATTATAAAAAAAAAATACATAATAACTACGTTGGGAATAGCAAAGAAATATGGTGTGAATAGAATTCCCCATTGGATAAAAAGCCAAGGTTGGAGCCAAAACAAGTTGCACTCGCATGGTCACACCGAAAAAGTACGGTTGGAGCAAAAAACAAGTGGCTCTCGCATGGTCACACCAAAAAAGTACGGTTATAGCCAAAAACAAGTGGCTCTCACATGGTCACACCGAAAAAGTGCACGCTGACAGATTCTTCAGGCCTTTCACAAATAAGAAAAAGATTATTATAAAAATATCTATTTTATGTAATAATTTACATTTCTTAATTGCATTATTTAGACATTTTCAACCAAAAAAAAAAAAAAAAAAACACTCTCTGAGGAAAAAGAAGCCACCACATAAAATTTTCAGTTGAAAAAAAAAAAAAAAAAACCTACCAATACCTTCTTTAATAATAGAATTATAAGCAGATTTAGAGGAAAGGGCACCAATTTTGTCTGAACGACCATATTCGCAACAGATTTGGAGGTGAGTGTGAGCTCGAATTCATAATGTAGCAGCAACAAAAAAAAAAAAAAAAAAACCCTCCCTTAGCCACTAGGCAAGTCAGCTAAAAAATTGCATGTTGGGCCTTGGACAAACTTTGACCCAGCCCATGACCTCTCTCAGAAATGTTTGGATTTAGTAGTTGGGCCTCATTGTTTGTTGAGATGGGCCCTTTCATAAGTTTATCCTCCCTGATAACGACAGCAGTTTGCTGTTTGAAAGTATTCATTTTGGTGGGTTAGGCCTAAATTAATTAATCCATATTGATGGGTGGAGCTACCATGATTACTTCATATTGGCGTGGAGGGCCCAACATGTTGCATCATTTTTCGAAAAGGCCCAATGAGTTTTTGGGTCACTCGATAGTTTTTTAAAGATATGGCAGACCATGTTTCCATTATTTGGAAATGGTTTCATTGATGAGGCCACGTAAAGGTGAGATTTCTCGCATGCAGATTTCAGACCATGCCCAGATTTCTACTTTTATAGAAGAGAAAACCTCCTGTGCAATAAAGGTGGGTCCCGCCAATGAAATGTAGTCATGGTGGACTCTACCCTACGAAAATGATGTAAACAGGGTGGGAGCCACCAATTTCATGATGAAACCCTTACCATCTGAAGAAAAATTTGGGTGGGCTGCACAATCTAATGATGGAATTATAGTGGAACCCGACAAAAAACTTAATCATGGTAATCAAGGTGAAAAACCTACATCTTAGGCCCACTATTTGAATGTCTCCCACCTCATGGTGAATAGAGATGCCAATTGGCTGGATTGGATGGGCTGAAGCTTGTCCAAACCCAGCCAGTTTAGTTATCAGACATATTACTCATCCAAAGATCTAGTCCATGTGCCTAAAAATCAAGCCAAGGCCAAATCCTATATCCAAAATATAAGGCCTCTGTGCTAAAAATATTTTGACAAATTGGTTCAACCTGGATTCTGGAGCATTTAACCACCGTGCCATAAAGCAATGTCGTCTCCGGCACCTAGACCTAAAAGCAAGTCCAAATCCAGTCCAATGCAGGCAAGGCTTGGGTTGGACTTGGTCTGGTCCGGTTCGTGAGCACCCCTGATAATGAATAATATATCATGAAGGGCTGGGTAGGCCCATCGGACCATTAGACCGAGCCAATTCTTAGAGGTATTAGTTTGGCTAGGCCAGGATTCCATTGGATCTGGATTCTCCAGGTGCCACAGACTTTCTTTTTATAAAAGGACACGTGTCAGAGTTTACGAGATCTACTAAATATAAGAGGGCTTTGGATCTACCCATTGCAAAAGGCTAGATCCATATGTTGTGTGTTGTTCTATCTAAACCCATGAAATGAAAAGGATCGAGGAACCTATTTTGTTAAGCTGTAAGACATTTGACAGGACAGGGACACAGGGTTGACAAATTTTGCAAGGCAACGGTTTGGGCCTCACTTTTAGGGTAGCATAGCCCTACCTGCTGTAAATTTCCAACAATGTGCTGGTCTTAGGTTAATCAGAGGAATCAGCCGCGCCAGGGACACACGGACCTGGGAGCACACCACTCTATTTTTGTTGAGTCCGGATGACTCATCACAATTGCTATATGCTCATTGTGAGCGAGCCAATCATGGTCCACAGACCCCGTGGTTTTGAAAGTTGGAGGAGGTTTGAATCTAACCTATCGTTGCTGCACGTGGCTTCGTGGACCAAATCATCAGGAGTCACAATTTGGTGAGGTAAAAACCCATAGTGATCGTGAGTGGACCATTTACAGTTCGTCACATCGCCGTGTGCATCGGCCCTGAATGGTCCATTCACGATCGCTTTACGTAGACCCACTTAGAGGATCTCGATTTAATCACTAATATATTGCTTCGATGAAGTGGCTCACCATGATTGGCCTATTCACGGAAAGCATGTAATAACTGTGATAGGTTATCTGGACTCATTTTATTTGGCATGATAACTTTCTTGTGGGGCCCACATGATGAAGGGCCCAGCAATTGAACGTTGCCACGTGCCTGGGCAACTGGCATTATGCATGGTACAAGCTCTTGTTGGGCCGTCCCTTTCTTTCATGATGGAAAATGATGATTCACTAGCATGTTTCAAAAGAGTGCCCTGCTTTGCATTAAATGGGCCGTTCAATAGAACCAAACTACCCATCATCCATGCCCTTTTTTGCTTTCCCCCCACCTTATCTGCCATCATATCAAGGTTAGCTTTTTAGAACCTCGTTGTTCAACATTCAAACTTTTTATGTTCTACTGTGATACAGTTTCTGCTTTCATCTGTTGGAGTCTCTGGTGTTCTAATTAGGTATTGGTCACAGCCACATTGGAATGGCCAAGCCTTCTAAATTGTTATCCAAAGCGGGGTATTTAGACTATGATTCTTGTAATTCAGCTGTATAAATTGAATATGGCACATTAGCCATGCCTGCAAATTTCCACACACAAGTTCATGTCCCTTGGCAATAGAAAACAGGCCTTCATCATCATTTTTTTTGCTTTTCAGTTGTTAATCAAAGCCGTGGTTATCTTAACAATATTACTGCCTTTTATTTTCCTCCATGGAGGACTTGAACTCAAACATACGTCCCTAATCAACTGAGTTACATCCTAATAACTATTGCTGGAAATGGCTAATCCAAAAAAATTTACCCATAAAACAATATTTCATGTCATGATTAGGTTAAGACTGACTTAGTATACCCGACCCTTCTTTTTTTTAATGATAACATGACTTGAACCCATCACATCAAAGTTACAATAGTGAGCACCTTCTATGAGATCTTAGCCCTTTGGCGAGGGAAGTAGATTGACCTCGGATGAGATAGAACAATAATCGGGTGAGGGAAGGTGACTAACTGCCTAGGTTCGAACCCTAATCAATTAGATAAAAAATGATGCCCTTTACCGCTCTTAAGTGCAAATATATCTGTTGAAAAGGCATAAAATCCTTTCTAAATTTTTTAAACACACAAAAATAAAAACAAAATGGGACAGGCAATACTCTTCCATAGAAAGGATGGGCGCTCCTTTACTACTACTTCTTCTTCTTCTTTATATTTATTTTTATAGAACGCTAGAGAGTGCTTTCTAATCATACTACTCTTTGGGGCATTGATCAGCCAAGTGGCGCCTTGGTTCTAAGCAATTTGAATCCAAGGCCAGGCAAACTTCATAGTACATGATCCACTCTTTAATAATTTATCTTATAGTTTTATATGGTGGATTTGCTTCACTCATTCATGGAGAGAGAGAGAGAGAGAGAGAGAGAGAGAGAGAGAGAGTCATGTGAGGTGAGGATGGGATTGAAGTGGGGGATGTTGGGAAGGAGGGACACAGAGGCCATTGATGACCATCCCACATTTTCCTTTGAGCTTTAATTATACCAAGGCACCAAACAACAAACATATATACTTCTCCACCCAACATTCACTTTCAGTATCTATTTATAATATTAATCTGTTAGAGCCGGATGCGTCTTATTGTACCCTGGCTAGTCCTTTCTCAACAGGTGATATCTTTAGTTTTTTTTTATTCATGGCCTCTCAATCATGCACATGATATATATAAAAACCCACTCACAAATATAAATATATGGCTAGTTGGGCTTTTGCGTTTCCTTCTTGTTTCATTCAGCTAGAGGTATTTGTTTGACTTTGAAGTAACTGGCATGTGTTCTTCTATTTCATACTTCTTATTAAATCACTAAATGGTTAATTGAGGATAAGTGGAGGTTTGTTGAACCATATGTAGCAATATAGATCCAGCAATATTTCAAGCGTGGCACACCTGTGCAAGATCGAAATCATGATCATTCATGTATGTTGCCATGGCCCAAAGATAGGTCTGTCCACTCATTATATGGGTCAACCCTAAACACACAAAAAAAAAAAAAAAGGTCACTAACAATTAGATACCTTAGTTGAGAAGCGAGGGATAGCCTAGTGGTAAGGGGCCGGGCATCCGACTTTCACCAGGGATCAACCCTCAGAAAGTGTTTTATGGTGGAGCACGTATGAAGGAGTATTCAGAAAAAGAAGCTTAGAAAATCTCCGGAGGTAGAGCTTAGATAAAGGGGCACTTGGCCGAAGCACTATAGCATGAATGGTGCAAACCCTTAGATTATTAATTAGACTAGTTTAGGATTAGAGTAATTTACCAATATTACTCCTCCCATGTTAAAATAAAAACCCACCACCTTGGTTAGCCATTGCTATATACATCAGGCGCATTCATTTCTTTCCTTTTTCTTTTTCATAGCATTATAGGTTCTTTTGGTTTGGCAGAAAGGACAAAACGCATTTCTTTATTTTTATTTTTTTTATGGAAAGGGTGTTTTACTGTTTACTGTTCTAGTGTTTGACTGTTTACTGTTCTATCTTTTTTCTCTCTTTTTATCTCTGCTATGGACCACAGAAATGGGGAAAAATATATCCCCCAAAAAGTAAAATAAAGAAACTATGATATTCTCTCTTTCAGAAAAAAACTAATAACAATAATGACTAATTGATTAAAGTTTTCTTAAGGAAATGTGGTCATAAAGGAAAAGACTCATTTTCTTCCTTTATGTCCTTGATTAGACTGCACTACAGCATTGCAACCCCTTCCCAATTATTAAACCAAACGACTTAATCCCTATTAATTTCTAATTTAGCATTAGTAATTGCATGATTGACCCTTTAATTTGCCTTTTTTTTTTTTCACATTATGTGATGTATTCTTTAAAATATCACTCTAAAATCTACAGTCTCAAGTTGCGTGCTAAGTGCTAACTACTAAATTTGTATCACAACATGTCTCACTGAATTCAATATTTGTTTGTGGTTCATTTTGTTTTTGTTTTTATATGAAAAAAATCTGTAAAAGTTTTTTTTTTTTTCTTTTGTTGACGAGGGTGTACGGCCTCTTTACGAACCAACTATTTCCATGGGCACGTGGAGTCCCTGCCTTCCCTATGTTGGGAAGTCCCACATCTCCAAAGTCCTAAGTAGGAGAGGGCTTCATTTACCTAGTTGACATTCCACCTATTAGTTTAAGCTTTTAGAATAAGTCAACACCTTACACACCAGGTAACTCACGCATTTGCCTGGGTAAGTAGCCTGAGGGAGAGAGCACGAATTCGAAACCGCAACCTCTGGTTTCTAAGCTCTGGTCCTAGCCAATTGCACTTCTTGAGGGTTAAATAAAACACTTAAAAGTTAGAAATTAAAAAAAAAATTGAAAAAAAAACTTGAATTAATACAATTTTTTTTGGTTAACATGAATAAGAGGTAGATTGGTGTCAAATCTCAATATATTCTGATACATTTGTACTTCCTAAAGATCCACCCAACCAATTTATTCCAATTTAATGGCAACATGATATAGTAGGCATCAATCACTGATATGATGTAAGATAATTTATTTCACTGTTTTCTTGTATAGCATGTGAAATGTGAACTGCTTTTCAGGTTTGCAGGATTTCTGATAAACATGTAACAGACCGGAATCCGTAAAAAGAAATGTAACAGATGCATTTCTATCCCATCATGCTTGCCTTGTCTTCTTGGAGGAAACCTTCATGAATTTCAAAGTCACTTCACCATGGAAAGCTTAGAATTTTAGCAATTCATTGGTTGGGGTTTTGAATTTCCTGCTACTAATCATGCATTTATAGAATTAATTCTTTTTGCAACGAACTAATCATGCATTTGGAGACCATTTTACTTTGTTTGGCACTTTACTGAGTCCTTTCTTTGGATTCAGGACTAGGATCATTGCATGAAGAATGTGAACTTCGATTTGGATTTTGTATTGAAATTGGTGAGGCATCTATCCTGAAAGAGGCTTGCCCATTCAGTGGGCTTCACTTAAAGTGGCCCACAATGAATTAATCAGTCTGATAATCCTTCTGGGACCCACAGTGGCTTTATGACAAATGGGTAGCAAAAAGGGCCAGTGTTCACATTCTCAGAGAAACTCCAATACATAGAAGACTTGCAGGTTGAGCTGCTCGGATCACAAGGTCAGGCCTCATACATGTACTTGGCAGTTGGGCCATTCATGGGCTGGATAGCAAACGTAGAATAAGCGTTGGCATAAATTTTGGCATGGGAAGATACTAATCAAGCTGAAAGATATTATAGTGTCAACTTCAAATGGACATAACTTTTGTTTTAGACTCTGATCTCTCATTTATGACATGGGCAACTACTTGTTTTCAAGGACATCTGAGGCGAAATGAGGCCATTTTCAGGGTTTTTTTCTAACCCAGCCAAGAAGGGCTAAAACCTAGTTTTCATGTAAAACTTACTATTTATAGTAATTCTGTATTTTGCTTTGAAGTTTATAAGTACAATTGAGTATAGATTTCTGCAGGAGGTCTTAACAAAGTAATTTTAGAGTTAGTGCAAGTGTTTTTATGTAATTTAATTCTTTTACTATTTTTAGTAAATTTTACAATGTTGAGGAAGTTAGGATTTTGGGATAATATATAAATCATAGTTATGCTTCTAACAAGGAATAATACCTGCCTCGGTGTTGGTGTTGGTTCGTTGGCATAAGATGTGGATTTGCTCCCCAAATCATATGTTTGATAACCCCTATATTTACCTTGCACATGTGTGTCGTGGGGTTATGCGTGCATATGTGGGATTAAACATGTATAGGGAAAAATACCAAGGGGGCACTCTCGTTAGCAAATAAAAAAAAAAAAAAAATGAAAAAAGGAATGTCATGAGTTTCAATTTCTCTTTAATTGGTTAATTCACTTGTAGATTGAAGTAAAGAGAATGGTCATATCCAAAAGAATAAAATAAAAAGAAGTAAAATAAAAAAGCGCAAAATAATCAAAAGTCATTTAGTGGCTTGAGAATGTATCTTTTTACAGTTTTATGGTAAAAACAAGGAGGTAATTTGTCATTAGTGGGATGAGATAGCATCTTTTTGACCTTTTTTGAGAAAAAAATAAGTTTTTTTTTTTTAAATTATCTTTTCATTTGACCCATTTTCTTTTATTGTCTGAGTATCAAAAGCAATTAATTTTCCACTGATCTAAAAAAAAAATGTGTTTGGACTGGTAAGGAGGAGAGGGAAGGGGATGTTAACTGTTAAGAAAGGCAGATTTCCATTTCCATGGTGGTGTTCCACAAGTAGAAACACAGTGGGCAGCTGTTAGGAGTAGTGTAGTACACTGGCTTTTGAATAATTGAATTCTCAGTCGAGTGAAAGGCAAAGATTACCTATCTCTTCTCTAATAAGTAAAGAAAAAAAAAGGGGGCAAGATGCTTGGTAGGCCCCTCTTCTTTTACAGAACCTACCAAACGGTTGAAAACCCACCAAAGAAACCTGTTGCTTTCAATAACCAGTCCTTTCTTCAAGGGAGCACATGGATAGCCTTGATGGCAAGTGAAAGGTTAGAAGGGCCTTAGATTACCAATTTCCATGCATACCTTTATAAAGCTGGAACCCAATCTTTCTAGTCTATCTTTAATATTTGTCAATGGGGCCCTCCACTGTGACATTTCCTTCATTTGAACCACCTCAACCCTCTCATTAAAATACTCAAAAGGCTCAAAACCATCTCCATCATATTTCCTTTTCATCAGCTCTTTTTGAAATGTTTTGCTTGGAAGCATTGCAAATGAGGACTCTTTCCTTGCTACATGCCCCATGTCATTGCCCTTTAAAAAAAATAAAGAGGGATAAGGGATTAGTTACCACAAAAGTCTAAAAAAAGTTAAACTATTAGGAAGCTAAAGCTCATGAATTGAAATATAGCCATCAAATAGCAAGTGCATACACTGTCTTGATGTGATGTTTTGGGCAAGAATGCCCCTGGTTTAGTGAGTTAGATAATGGGTTTTAGCTCCGTCGGCTGCCCCGTCGGCTGCCCCTTAATCAATCATCATCATTGAAGCCTCATTCTAGTTATGTTTGGGTTAGTTATGTAAATTCATTATTTCAGTATATCAAGAGCCAAATCAACGGATATGTTGTGCTTCTTAATATCTATCTCTTTACTTTTGATTGAGAGTATCTATAATTCGGAGTGACCTGAAGATCTTAACTGTTGGATAGTATCTACCAAAAAATAAGAAAATAAAAAATAGAACAACTGTTGGATAGTATGTTTGGCCTAAAGATAGACTGTTCATAAAAAATAAAAAATAAAAACCAGGAAAGTGATAGGCAAAAAATACAAAAGGTTGGACGGCTATAAATGTAACATACAATTGGGAAGATTTCTCTGTTGTGGATCCCAGCAAAGCATTGATTTCCAATTACCAACCCAAGGCCCCACTTTGACCAGAAATTGGCACATCATTTTACTCTGTGCAGTTCTACTTGATATTAATCAAAGTACCACTTGGGTCCATGTCCACTCCAACTGCTCAACCATATAGAGGCAACTCACTGGGTAGACTCTGTCTGTCATGCTGTATGTTTGAAAGTCATAGGTTGAGTTTTATTGGGAATTGACGAGTCGTTGATTCAAGCATTAAATCTTGAGACCCAGCTTTACCCCCAGAAAAAAGAGAAAAAAAAAATCTTGAGACCCAGCTTGTGGAGGAGTTCAGAGATCAGAGTGGTTTTCAGTGTACCTGTAACATGGTTCCTTTTCTAGCAGAATTAATTACAGGAACCTTCCTCAATCCCAGTTTTTGTGGCAGAGGTTATTTGAGCCGTCAATCTGTACTTGTGGGACCTGTAGCTTTATGATCCCAACCATTGATTTGATGGATTTGATGGCTCCCACATGCAGTGGTGGACCTACACATACTTAATATGCCGCGTTGCCCCATGTTGATTTTGAAATTAATAGAGATTTATTTAAATGTGCGTGAGGTGTCCCACATATATTTAATAAACAATCGCCCAATGTTTAAATCTTGTGATCGCCCCACATCACAAAACCTTGATTACCGAAAGTACTAGATCCTCTTTACACCGTTCTCTTTCGACATCTTCTTTTTACCGATAGTTCGAGATCCTCATTGCACCAATCAAGCTTTTCATTGCCGATCCTTTCACAGTTAGTCTCTCTCTCACCAAATAAACCTAAATAAAGCAATCTTCTTCATTCCTCAGATGTAGTATAATCATAATCACTCCATATCTAAATATATGCCCTTAATCTCCAAATTCTAATTTCAAATCCTAAATCCCCAAATCAAAATCCAATTCATAAGCCCTAAATCACATAATCTGAGCATATCTACATAGTCACCATTGGGCAAACTTTAATCTTCGATTTATACATAAATCATCCCTTATGATTCATATGTTTGGATAACTTGAGTTACATTGAAGTGACAATTTTTCTTCTTTGCCATGAGCCCATGATCAATTATAGAGAATTATTCTTACAGCTAGGTAAGTGCAAGCGACCAAATTCCTTAGATTGAAATAAAACCCGTTTGAGAATCCAAATTGGGTAATTGGGTGCTCACCCAAATCATCTTTTCATGGCATCCAAACACCTAGGATTAAAGGAAATATTATGTTTTAATGATGATGAATTGATGATCATTTGAATTTGAGAGAGGTAGTAGTAATACACTTCAATTAGGCAAGAGATCTGAACATGAAATTTTTTTTTATGTCTATTTAAATGCAATATATTTTCTCTTTTGATATTGTTAATGTGAAAAAAGTTAGCAAAGTTGAGCAAAAATTTAGCCCCACCTAAACAAAAATCCTAGGTCCGCCACTGCCCACATGCGGTGTCCAAAAGTAATAAATTTTGGATGGAAGATTTTCCATCTCAATTTGATCTTGTAAAATTTGGCACCCTTTCTATTCCTGTTATTATTATTGTCACCCTTTTTATTATTGTTATTATCACTGTTGTTGTTGTAACACTAGATGATACAATGGAAAAGATCACTACTGGTGAGATTGCCGGAAAAAAAGAAAAAGAAAAAAGAAGACTATATGGAAAACTCTTAAGTGGAGGGGCCAAATACACATAACTATTTATCTTCTTCTATGAAGTTTTTTTTTTTTTTCCTTTGCTTTGCCTTGCATGCCCTAATCCAACTCCCTCACTATCAGTGCTGCTACAATCAGGAATTCACCGTTGTTATTTCTACGGGAGAGGTGCCTATCCACTTAGCTATTGGCGGATTGACAACCGGGCATCTCTTGATAATTGACAAGTAACTATTCTTTCTTTGAATTTGAGTTCACAAAAAATAAGAGATTCTAAGAAGTGTTTGGCCTTTGGGTTCACTTGGCCGCCCCCATTATCTTCACCCTTGAAGAAATAAGAGAATTTTAGGAATGCTGGGTGGGACCTTTGTGGATTAATGTTTAACACCTCTTTACTACTATAAGGCTCACGAGACGACAGGATCGAGATAAGTGGAAGGCCCAAACATATATATGAAGATATGTCAAAGACATTACTTAGGTGATGTGAGATGTGGGACTTCCCAACAGTTCGATCATTCACAAAAATGATTGTCAAAGAATTCTTTTACCTGTTTATTTGTCAGCCATTAGCAATCTTAATATTTTTTTAGAAATTAAAAAAAAAAAAACTTCCTTGTCATGCATGGACGATTGAATCGACGGCAAGGATGACCAAACCATAAGCTCCATCTGAGAGATTGAACAGTATCTTGACTAATTGGATCTAGACCCACCATAAAGGGATTGTAGCAAAACAGTACCATTTGTGGTTTTGTTTGTTCATCCCCTAACATTTGAACTGATAAGACATTCCTCACATGCATGCATACAGAATGCCCATGGATCACGGAGAAATCTATTCTTATAATTCTGTAATGGAAGATAGCTGTGAACCCCAAAACAACACCTTTTCAAATTCAAAAGTTCATACCATACCCGAAAAGGACCCTTGGAGAGTTGTCTCTTTAAGACTTGGATTTTTCCTATTGCTCTCAAAACTTCACTGAGAGGGGAAGTAAACTGTAACTTCTGCGGGTGTAATGTCATACTCATACTGCGTGTAAGTTGGTACCTAGAAATCAATTGCTACGTTAAGTATCAGCAACCATTTTTATAGTATACAAGCCTATGACCAATTAAACAAACCATACAACTATACATAGATATACATATGGGTATAATTTCCATGTGGGGTTGACTTTTGCGATCCGACCGGTCTATTCAGGCTTGGATTCGACGGATCCTAACAACTTATTCATTGTCCTAAATCGTCCTCATCGTCATCGTCATCGTCGTCGTCGTCATCATCATCATCGAACCTTTAATCTATCCATTTTTGTCCACTAGGTGAGTTCACTTCTCACTTAATATTATTTACAACTAGGGATGCAAAGTGGTCTGATTTGGAACCATGGTAGATCTCAACTCGGATTCATCTTTGATAGATCTTTGTTCGATTTCAACATGAAATATGAGTTTATTTCGATCGAACGTCTACATCAATCGGTTGCAAAATAAGATATAGATTGCATTAGAATTATTAGAAAAAGAGCTTCATTATAACTTTTTTTTTTTTTTTTCAAATAGACAAGTGGGTCTAGTAAAATGTAGTAGACTCAGAAATATGAACATGATTCAAGTTATGTGGGGACACTTAATACCTATAAATGTTTTTAATATGTGATATCTTTGCAGATCTAGATCCATGAATTGGAACATATAAGTATTCGATCTCAGACCTAGAAGCATGGATCTAGACCAACAATTCCATTTGATCCAAACATAGGTCCATACCCTCTTAGTATGCAATCAAAGAATTTGGCTACTTAGATAATTAGATACTCATTTGCAACTCTATATACAACCGTGTCAACCTTAGTCTTGACCATTGATCTACAACATACTAAAGTCTATGGACCGACTCTGACCTTAGCCCATTTACATTTGGGCCACTCAAATAAATGGACCCATTTCGAGTTTAGCTACTCTTGACCCACCAAGAAGTCAAAACAACAACTTGAAAGAAGAATAACAAGTCAAGTGCACCGTGTCTTTTGGGGATTATAGAAAGAAGAAAAATTTTTTACAACAATTGAAGATGGAGCTTCGAAGAACCTTCCTGTTGAAGTAAGAAGACACATATGTAACTAAAAAATCAAAAAGATTGTTCACCTGATAAAAGAAGGAATTTCTTTCTAAACTTTGTGCAATTTACAGCTATGCCACAGTTGTTATGGTTGTATGCTTTGGAGTCTAGTACTTTTTGCCTTTTCCTTTCTTATTATCATATCTCATGATATTTTGATGAGAAGTTATAGGTGCAATTACATTTTAAAGGCTGTATGGAATCTGTCTCAGCATGAGTCTGAATTACCTATCGTAGTAGTTGTTATATTTTCACCGTGAGTGGATCAATTACAGTCCGCTACGTCATCCAAAACTTTAAGTGATTTTCTTTCATCTGATTTAAACTTTTTAAACCTCAAAATCACCTAAAATTTTTGGATGACGTGGTGGACTGCTATTGATACACTCACTGTGAATGTATAATAACTGTGATAGGTGATCCAGACTGTCTCAGTATGTGTGTTTGAGAAGTTGGATCAGGATGTGGACGGCTCAGATGGGCAAATTAAGTTAAAGCCTTATAGCATTTTATCCTTTTTTTTGTAGTAAAGCTAATTGATTAAGTAGTTAGTCATGTAATATGAATAATAAGAAGAAGTGGACGGTGATAAGTGGTCCCATTGAGTTTTCTCATGAGTGATGGGAAAATTGATATAGTACAGTGGGCCTGCTTCTTAGACGTATTCGATCTTGTGTTTTTGTTTTTTTTAACATGATTATGATAGTGACAAAACAATTAAAAAAACTATATAATTTTCGGACACACATGTGGTTAAGTGGTGTTCAAATTTACTCAGGATCAATTACCAGGTCTTCAAATTTAGTGCAACACTCTTGACTAGTAATCTGACTTGGCAAAAGAAAGAAAAGGAATTACAATATTTTTGTTTTTCCACTATCCAACTCACATGCTCTAATTCACACACTCACATCCTTGCAAGTCGAGCTACAGTTTGGGACAAGAATTACGTGATCTTACAATGGTTGCGACTGTCTGCATTTTCTTTGAACTATCAAAACAACACCATGGCCTAACCATCTTTTTATTATTGTTTTTCCTAACTAAATATATTTAAAGGGTTTAAACAAAAGCTTTAATGGTCTTTTAAGGAGAAAACAACTGTAATGCTCTTTAACAAATTGGCATATAGTGGTCAATTCCTCCACGAAACATGCATTTTTTAAACCATAATTAACTGCTTACCATCATATCCACAGTTGAGATGATCTATGTCAAAATCATATCCATGATGAAACATCTCCATCATACCACCATCCTTTCCTGATTAGTGTCATCCAAGTGGATCCTACCAGGGGATTAGAGATTTACCTCTCATAAAATTTATGAGAGAAGTACTTCTTAGCATAACATAGACAATACAATAGGCCAGAAGATGTATCAAAGTGAGCGACAGTGAGTGCTACTTCAACCTGTGAAAAAAAAAAAAAAGCTTCATACGTTGATGTTCTACTTGCATTGTCATATGCAATTAAATCTTGGCTCATAATATAGATATAGATATCAAAAAGAGCTCAAAGTATATGCTAAGATGGATGCCTTGAACAATAAGGAGTGAAAATTGGAGAAGCAATGTAGGAGGAATTAAGTATAAATCTAATAGAAGTGAAAAGTAAAGGGAAATTGTAAAAAAAAAAACAAACTGAAGATTTCAACATTCATAAAAACTTGAATCAACCCTCTAACAAGAATTAAAGTGTTGCATGAATAAAGAATAATTACAAAGAGAGATCGCGAAATTTTCTTGCAAAGCTAGATGCAAAGAAAGAAATGCCCAAAATAAAATGAGAAGAACTTTGAAGTAAAAAGTGCAAATAGATAAATAAAGTAGTCTAATTTAATGATGATGATATAATATGAATTCTTACTTTACCATTAATATTGAAAATTTTAAAAAGCTGGGATACTATCACATTTATCTTACACTGGAATTCTTTATGATGCCATCAAGATAACTCAAGACTGAAAATTTTGATTACTTTATTTGAAAAATCTTTAAACTTAGTGATCATACCATACTTAAGTGACCATACCATACTTAAGTTTTTTTTTCTTTTTTCTTTTTTTTTTTTTTGCACGGGATATTTCTTTATCCACTTATAAATACTTTTATCTTTAATATTTACCACAGAACTCTTTGAATTCCTTTATTAGCAAGAATCTTAAGAATCTTGGTGTGAAGATTTTCAGAATCTCTCAATTCAGAATCTCTCAATTTCTTGTCAAAAAAAAAAAAAAAAAAGAACTCATAGTTAGAATTTCTCAAATCTCTAAACAATAATTAAATTTCTAAAACTTGAAGCATTCCATATATAATTTCAGCCTATTTTACTACTCCTTTTAATCAGAAAACTTGGGAATTCAATGGGATAGAGATCTCACAAACATTTGAATTTTAGGCAAAAACTTTCACTTACCAAAGAGACCCAAGAATCTTTAGCTCTAGTAATTCATAACTCAAAAACACTCCAATCTTTTAATTTCATGTATAATTTGCAAGGCCCTTTTCCCCTTGTCTCAGGAAAAACTTAAGATTTTGAGAATTTAGCCACAATTCAATTCCCCATCTCCTTGGAAATTGCCGAGAAGAAGAGGTGAGAATATGGAGAAGAGAAGAGATTAGAGAAACTTAATCATCAATCATCCCACTCTTACAACTAATCATCAATACAAACCCCTAAAAAAGCAATATATCTTAAAAAAATTTGCCTCCATCCTTTACCAACCCATCTCTCTCTCTCTCTCTCTCTCTCTCTCTCCCTCTCACGCAGACAGTTATTATTTTATCTGCTTCACTTTCAAAATCTCCAAGACATCTCTCTCTCTCTCTCTCTCTCTCTCTCTCTCTTCTCATACAGTAGCTCCCCATTTTGCAATCTGGGTTCTCTTCTTCTCCTTTGACTGCTTTTCTCTCATGTCTACTTCAAACCCATGTACTGAACTTGGGTTTTCCTTTTTCCTGCAGAAACCCATTTCTGTTTCCGTGATTTCTTCTCAGTTTCCGGGTTGATGGGTCTTCACTGTTTTGGGTTTCTGTAGAAGATTGCTGAAAAGACTTAAAAAAAAAAAAAAAAAAACCCCAAACCATGAGCTCACTTGTGTTTTTGCAGCTTCTTGCTGCTATCTGTGCTACTCTTTTTCCATATTGTCACTCGTTTGCACCAAATGAAGGTATATTTCTTCTTCTTTTCCTTGATATTGTGCAGAATTATTAGTAGCAAGATCTTGACTTTGGACTTTTTGGCATCTAATTGGAGTGTTTGTGTTAAATGTGTTTTTTAAAATAAGATTTGGGTGATTTTTGTTAGATATATGTGGTAATTCTGGGGGTAGAAACTCATTTGGGGAGATTTTGTGAACTGGGTTATTGGAATTTTTGCAGTTTCGGCACTTATGAACTTCAAGGAATCTATACAAGAAGACCCATTCTCGGTTCTGTCAGATTGGAATGCTGTGGATGCAGATCCTTGCAGGTGGTCGGGCATTCAGTGCTCGCCAACACGAGATCACGTTGTAGCCTTGTAAGCTCTCCAACCATCTTTTTGCAGATCTTTCTAAGACTCTGTAAAAAACCATAAATCTGCTCATACACTGCATATCTGTATCTGTTTGCTCTTTTTATATGCTTGTGTGAGTGCAATTGGATGTATTTTGGTGGAAAAACACAACGCAGCGGACCTGATCTCCCTGAATTTTCGTGTGGGTCAGCTTTTTATACTTGTAGCACACACCTTATTGCAATCCATGTAGGCGATTCTAGTCATATGAACCTTTGATGGGCTGTTGACCGAAATATCCTCCATCAGGCAATCATAATCGTTCAATTGCGAACCTTCTCTAACTGCATTTGGGCTTTGGAAGTATTTTTTTTTAATGCTTAATTCCTAGGAATTGGATCCCTGAGATTATTGATATTATTCTAGTGTGCAGTCATAGGACAAGACACCGATAGTTCACCTTGTGTTAAAATCCCCTGATGCTCAATCCTAACTAGCCATTGTTTTCCTATGAACAGAGTGTTAAAAATATACAATCTCCAACATTCATATGAAATAGGAAGTTCATCAGATTGGGTTTGTTTTAACAATTGACGGACAATGTTTTTGGTCACTCAATCATCCTCATCGAACAAGTAATTGGGTTTGTTTGATGGAGGATTTTTTGGCTAGTCAACCATACAGCGGGGATGATATTGATCACTGTTAAGTGGGCCCTACAGAATGCTTGTCAGAACTCAGAATGAAACATTGGTGGGTCAGCTTAGGACGACCATATTGGTAATGGATTCGATGCATTCTATAATACCTCCTGAAATTATGTAATGGTAAATTGGAAGTTAATGTAGCTGTCACTATATAAATTGATGAAAGAGCTTTGTTTTGGGTTTGGATTTTGCAGAAATCTTTCCAGTTTGGCTTTGCAAGGATTTGTAGGACGAGAACTTGGCTTGCTGACTTCCTTGCAAGAACTGTATGATTTGTATCAATATGCTTTACTTTTAATAGTTCTAGGTTTATGATCTATTATCTGATCAAACAATATTATAGAGTTTCATCTAACTTATATAGTGAGTTTTTTTTTTTTTTTTGTTCCAGAGTCCTTCATAACAATAGTTTAATCGGGCCAATTCCAAGAGAAATTGGCACACTGAAAAGCCTCACAGTTTTGGATTTGGGCATGAACCAGCTGTCTGGCCCCATTCCTCGTGAGCTTGGGCACTTGACCAATTTGATCAAACTGTAGGTGCTGCTTGATATCTAGTACTATCCAGTCTTTTCTTCGTATTACATCCCTGGTTGCCTTCAAGTTCCCTTTTGTTCTTTGTTGTCACAGAAACCTTCAGTCTAACGGATTGACTGGAAGCATCCCAACAGGGCTTGGTTATTTGACAAACCTCGAGGAGCTACGATTAGGAAAGAATAAGCTTCAAGGGACCATTCCTGGCACTGGCAGTAGCAACTCAATAAACTTCACAACTGATATGCCCGGAATGTAAGTACAGAATCTTGTTCTTTCCTTTTTCTTCTATTAGAAGTACCTTTATTGTTTTGTTTTGTTTTGCTACATGAAGGACTCAAACTTACTCACTATTGCCCCGAGGGAATTTGGTGGCCCTAACCAGCTGAGGTAGGGGCGTAGAGCTGGGGACCTTTTTATGAGTACAAGTATTTGACTCCTGGGTGTACTTCAAAAAGTGCTAGTGTGGGTCAATCCAATTAATGGGGCCCTTTCAGACAGGGAGGGGGTGGGAAGGGGGATGTCTAGGGTACCTTGAGGATGGTAGTAGTTCAAGTATTGCTCCTATCAAGTAATCCTCACCTTTGATTAAGCCTTGAAGTTCAACGGTTTCTGAGTGCATATATTTTTGTGATTAAATCCACTTGATGATAATGGTTGGATCAATGCCAACTTGGGGTGGGTGTCAAAAGCCAATTCAACTGAGAGGGTGGGATGCTATGTTTGAGGGTTTGGATCTATGATCTATCATATGCGGGCCCCACTTCACAAAGCAAAGTGGTGGAAAAAGGAAACTATTAGAATTCCACCATAAGTACATGGGAACTGTGTATTTGAACACAGCAGTTTAAACAGTTTTTGTACCCATTATCTGGGTCTGGGCAACTGGAGTAGAAAAGGAAGCACTTGGATGCTGTTTTTCAACTTATGTGCCCTAAACCAATTCTGGCTGTGCAGATAATTATTTGGGGCAGAAATGAAAGAGAAGCGATATCCTAATCCATTGATCCGGTTCACTCAAAATTCTTGCAAAAATTGAATCTTGAGATGATAGAGTCCTTGATGAAGTGTGAGGACATCCTTAAGTTACATTTTAAGGTGCTCCTAAATTGCAAGCATTTTGAGAATTTTGGTAGAACCATGTGTTTCTAAGTTCTATGCATTGGGTGATATATTGATGTTGGGAAGTCCCACATCGCCTATTCGCCTAAGTTTTGAGTTGGACATGTCTTAATATACCTGTTTGGGCCTTCCACCTATCAGCTTAAGCTTTTGAGTTGGTATATGACTTCTTACAATTGACAACGGGTATCAGGAACAATATGATGAGGTACCTTTTTCTTTTTGGTCTTTCTACTCAGTTTATAGTTTATGCCAGTTGCAGACTGCTCTGGGGCTAGACAGCTCTGAAATATCACCACCTGACATAATGGTTTTATTTGCCAAGAACCAGCTGACAGTTGCTTGCATGTACGCTCCAATCTCGTACTCTTTCATTTCTACATTAGAAATGCAGAAAATGATCCCGTTAATTTAGATGTGAGAGAGGTCCTTTTGACGTACTACGCCAATGTGGCTAATGTGTGTGAGATCTAGGGCCATCATCAATTGTGGTCCAATAGAACATGTTCTTACCCAACAGGACACCTTCTCTAGTGCTGAGAACTGTGAATCAGTTTTTGTGTCCTATGGATGATAGGTCGGATTAGTGAGGATGTGGCATATTACTGATGCATGATAGACCATATTGTTGAGAATGAGTGTGGTGTTAACAGAAAAAATGGGTAATGGAATGTATTTAAACCTCTTCTTTCAAAGTGTTAGTAAATGGTTCTCGTATGTGATTATTTAAAGGGCCAGGAGGTCTTTGCTGAAGGGACGCATGTCATAGTGTGTCACAACACCGTCAACTTAGCATGAAATTGTCCGCTTTGGCTCCACATGCGTGCGCAAGGACTTCACAGGATGTCACCCATCCTAGTATTGCTCCCGCCCGAGCACACTTAACTTTAGAGTTTTTACAGTTTCCAGGGTCACACGGCTTTAAAATACGTCATGTCATGTTGAGTTAAGACGGAGTTTAACTTATAAGTGGGTGAGGACTTGGATATTTCCGATGTGGGACTTGGACAAAGCCTCACGGTGCTACTGAAGCACTCCACCCATAACCTTGTAGATTCCCCTTTCTTGGCTCACAGGATCACTTGACCTGGTCTTGCCTCAAGGGATTACCCAGGCAGATTGGGGTCTCACATAGTGTCTCTTCACATCTATGGTGGAAGGGCTAGAGAGGGTGCTTGGAGGGGCAAGGGAAGAGGATCTTACCTCTACTTTAAAGTTAGTAGAGAATGGAGGGTGCTATGCAGCTGTAATTTTCAGATGACACCTAAATTTTGTGCAAAAGAAAGATTCTGATACAGGTCTTGACAGTGGTCTTTGAGATGTTTTGAAGTCATTCAGTCTTCAAGTATATACATTATCCATGGAAAGGGCTTAATGGTAGGAATCTGTTTTTCCATTGTTTGGAAGGCCAGAATCATCTGATCATAGTAACATGTGTATGTTGGTTTAGTTGGAAAATCCAAACAGATGATTAAATAGTTAACATGTCAAAATGCTTAGTTGTATTGGAGGCTCCAATGCAACCAGTTGTTCATGATTATTTCTCATATGCATGTTGAGTCATGAGTGTCAACTGCCAGTAATTTATCATCAATTCAGCATGTGACTATGGGTCTGTAATTGTGCAATGTTGATTTCCACTCTCTTATCGGTGCTTCTCACTTCTACAGGTATGTAAAAAATGTCACTGGCTTCTGCCAGTTATCTCATTTGAGAGTTGCAGATTTCTCAGACAACTTTTTTGATGGAATTATACCCTCATGCCTAAAAACTCTTTCGAGGTACCTATCTTTGCTTGCATGTAGACTTTCTTTATTATAGCAAGTTTCTTAATCATTTCTTTTCTGCAGGTCAAGCTTTCAAGGGAATTGCTTCCAAGATAGAGATCCCAAGTTGCAGCATACTAATAAGCAATGTGGTGCGTATCTTGAGAACCTTTTTCTGCTACAATTCATATCATTAAAATGTAGTATAAATTAGACACCTGAGATTACAAAGAAAATTGCTGCCTGTTGAATGGCTCTGGCTGGACCTTGGCACCTCTCTCTGATCAGATCCAATTCAGCATGGTCAAAACCAGCTGTAAGGCTGGTTTGACCTGGCAGTTCTAACACTTTTTTTTGCGACATTTTGACATCGTAGTTGAACCAATTTGGAGAGGTAGTACAAACTAAAACTGTCTAATTAAGTGGTTTGACCTCTGGTTCAGTTTTTAAAAAATTAAATATCCGTTACAATCCCAGCTTTAGGTCCACATGTGCGTAAATGAGATCACATTATTCATGGCTTCTTTTATCAAGTCACCAGTTCTTTTATCAAGTCGCCAGTTTTATATTTCTGTTTTCTAAATTTGTCATCATCATCTTGCTGTTTCTTTCATTCTCAGCAACAAATCAATTAAGGGCATTTTTTTTCTGGAGTGTTGCATATCTGCCACCATGTGAAAATTGGTTGGTTTTCATGTGGCTGCAGTTATGGAAGGGACTTACCTATGCAAGAATTGATATATCATTAGGAGGTCCGACTCCACCCAACAATGTGATGGGGTTAAAAGCAAATGGTTAGTTGAAAAAAGATGACCAGTTATATTTCTTTTCCCCTCAAACCGTCTATCTATGACTGGGATCTGCCTCTAATGAGTATTTTGGCTTGATTTTTGGGCCAGGGTCTCTACATGGTTTTCCTTGCAGATCTTGCAAAACGTGTGTCCTGTTGGCATGTTATCTGCATATATATCATTAAAATAGACATGAAATTTATTTTGACAGGGTTTTATGGCCAATTTCTTGTTTGACGTGAACCCTCCTTTTTATTTTTTTGTGTGTGTGCGCTTGCAAATGATGGAGGAATTATTTGTGTTACTACCAGAAAATGGAAATTACCTAATATTTATTTATTTTTTGAATGGTAATTACCTAATATTTATGTTTGAAAGAAATGTGTAATGGTATGACTTTGTCTCTTCCAGGAGGTACTGCGGTCATGAAGAGCCACCCAGGAAGGCATGCTGAAGATGTTCATAGCGCACGCCATGGGTCTTCGAGACCTGCATGGCTTCTAGCTTTGGAAATTATAACTGGAACTATTGTGGGTTTGCTTTTATTTGTTGCTATTCTCACAGCTGCCAAAAGATTTAAAACTAAGCCTGCAGTCATAATCCCTTGGAAGAAAACAACAAATGGGAAGGACCACATGGAAGTATCTATAGGTTAGTTATCTGACATGGTTATTATTTTGTCATTTATATGAAGAAATGTCAATGGTTCATAGAGCTTTCATAAGCTCTAGGAAGCATTGTTCCCACATTAAATGTGACAAGTGTTTAAAGTGAATGAACAGTTAGTATTGTTGGGTCTTCTGAGACTGGAAATCAGTCAGATGACGCCAAACATCTTTATCTTTGTGAGTATCACATTGACTGTTTAGTACTTCTTGTTCTTTCTTGAACTTGAGTTAGCCACTTATTTGCAATTTGCATGCCTCTAATTCACCTTGGTATTTTAGGCTACGACCCATTGACATGATAGCCCACATATCCAATGGTCCTTGTAATTGTATTGATGTGTAAGGGTGACAAAATTGCTTCTTTGGCATGCAGTCAATGAAATTGAAGCATGTCATAGTAGCCTTCCTCTATAATTATGATAATATCATTCCAATGGGAAGGTTAGCAGTTAGCTTTACTACATTTTTTTGCTTGTTGTTTGACCTCTAAACTATAGATTCTCAACTTTGAAACAGTTGGGATTTTAATAAGTGATTGTTTTTTATGCTACTAAGCTCTTCCCTTTTGTCTAAATTGTGCTTTGGTTAACTTCATCATACTTAGTTTGTGTTTCACTGTATTTTTTATAGTAGTAACCTGGAATATGGAGTGCTTGTAGTTCTGATGTAAAGCATTTTCCAAACAGATCCTGAGGTTCTGAAGGATGTATTGAGGATAAGCCGTCAGGAGCTTGAAGTATCCTGTGAAGATTTTAGTAACATCATTGGCTCTTCTTCTGATAGCGTGGTCTACAAAGGCACCATGAAAGATGGACCTGAAATTGCTGTAATATCTCTATGCATCTCAGAAGAACATTGGACAAGCTATCTTGAGTTCTGCTTCCAGAGTGAGGTAATCATCATTGAATGTCAAATACTGTTTGACATCTCTTGAAGTCTTATTGATTCAACCTCATGTGAATTTGGAATTTATACTCAGTTTTCCTTTGAATTGTAATTTATATTTCAACTTTAGTTCAATTATAATTTAGCTTCTACTAATGTGAAGCTTATATATGTTTCTTATTTGTTTTTATCGAATAAGGATAGAAATGTCTTGAGATGATTGGGCTGACTATCATATTAGGATGAGTCAACGAGTCACGAGTTGACCAGGCAGGTCAACCAGGTTTCAACCAAAATTTGTCTAATCAAGCTCATCCCAGCTCATTCATCCAGTATGTAGCTTGGTTTTTATCCTTTACTGGAGCTACCAATAAGTTTTCTCTTATGGACACTATTGTATTCATTCCTAGGAAAATGTTCTCCTGTGCTCTAGAGTCCAATGGATGGATCACTGTCCATTGTCATGAGTGTGATAGTGGAATATTCATTCCCTACACATCCTTCTTCGCGTGCCGTGCACATCTCTGTGAGATGCGCTTTCTCTTCCTCTTGTTTCTTCTTTGCCCAAACTTTAGCTCCATATTGCATAGTTCTGTTAGAAAATGTCACTCAATAAGAGTAATTGTAGCCTCTCCAATATGAAGTTTTTTTTTTTTGCTGCCTGTATCATTTCTAGATTTAGAGGAAGTATTAATTTTTAAGTTCATTTAGACATTTTGCTGAAAAAAGGAAAAACATTCGAACTTGAGGAAATTTAAGAAAAAAAAAAAAACCCAGTATAGTGGGTACTTCAGAATGATATCATACATGTGTCAAACTATCAATGATGTATCCGGTACCTATATCAGCATTGTATATGAGAGTGATGGTAAACTGTGTATATGCAACTATCTGGTTACCTTGCGGATCATTAGCAAACAAGGAGTGGACAAGAGATTTAATGTACATAGGTCCCTTGCCTTGAGTGTTCTTTTTTTTTTTTTTGTTCTTTTAAATTGCTCTGTAGCAGTGTTTCAAAACCTGGACCAGCCGCCGACAGAGACATGGTCGGGTTGGGTCGAGTCCCTTTTCTTTCTTTTTCCATTTTTTAATCTTTGTATTTAGCTTTTTACTAGCACATGTAGATATCACCTAAATTTTGTGAACGGAAGCTTTCCCTTCGTAGTGGGGATAGAAAGAGAGGTAATTAAGTTGAATATTTTAATGATTGGAACTTTGAAGGCTTTAATCTGCTCACTCAATTGCATTAGAAGAATCACTCTCCATCACCAGCATGCCATGAAAGCAAGTGGAAAACAACTAAAGAGCTTCCAAAATTTTCAAACTATCAACCTCATTGGAATCCCTAATCCCTACATCTTTAGAAAACACGAGCATCACATCTCTGCGACGATTACAAAGAACTACTCCAATCCCCACTGGCCCCAGCTTCATCCTTGTTGCACCGTCCACATTGAACTTGAACATTTTGCAAGGCGGGGGAGACGAATGCTCTGATTTCCTTGCCTTACTAACTCCAGAAAGCTTCCTAATTGAAAAAAAGATCATTCAAGTTCATGTTGCTAAATTCCATCCTCACCAACACCCACTTCACGACCTTAAGCTTTGCCTTAGAGACCAAATCTTCAAGCGATGAAGAGGAATCTCTAAGGATTATTCCATTCCTTTCCCTCCAAATAGTCCAGGCGATAGCAAAGGGAAAGATCCGCCAAAGAAGGCCACACTTGAGCCCCCCAACCCAAGCCTCTACCACCTCCCATAGAGCACGCAGCGCGCACTACAGTGGACCACACTAGATAAAGAAATGACACCATAAATGAAGGAAAACGTGATAAACAGTTCCCCCTTCTTGCACATCAGTAATCAAAAATGTTGTCTGCCATCAATCCTTTCCTTAAATTGTTTTCCATGGAGATCTTCCTTGCAATCGATAGCCAACAGATAGTCTCGACTCTCAACTGTGGAACAAAATATCGGCCGTTACATGGCATACAGGCCGATGTATAGGTGTAGCGACTAAATAGAAAACTATGACTCGACAGTTATAAAACCCAGCCGAGCTGAGCAGTTTTCATGTAAAACATTGTTCTCTATCTCTTCTCTCCAAGAGCCTTTGCTAAAGTTGTCTCTACTCTTACATGGTTCCAAATCAATTAAAAAAAAAGATTGGCCTCCATACAAGATTCAAATTTTTTGACCATTTTAATAATTCATGCTGTTATGATGCTATGTATCACTGCAACCACTACGTGGTGTTTTGGCCGCCAGCCGTTACGCCCGCTACAACAATTATTTTGAACCTTGGCCTTGACAAGGGGAGGGACCAACACCACGCACATGGAGGTATAGGGTGAGTTGGACCCTCAGAAGCAGAGTAGAAAGCTTAGTTCAAAAAACCCGAGGTGGAAGATTTCCAATTCTACTAGTCTCTATCCTCTCTGCAAAGAAAAATGTTAGAAAGAAGATTCAACAACTTCTTATAAGAACCTCTTCCGACTGATGAGGGGACCTCCTAAAAGACACTACCCTAGACATTCTGTTATCCCTGACCTCATTACACTCCCTCACAGATGAGTCTTTGTTGGACATCACTCTGCACCATTCAAAACAAACCCGTCAAAGGATGGATACCAACCAACCTAATCATTATGCCAGAATCTCACATCCCTTCCATTTCCCACTATATAACCCACCCCTCGAGCTTCCATTTCCCACAAAATAACCCACCCCTCAAGAAAAGACTCCCACCCTATCATGTTGTTTGTTGGTCCTGTAGAAGATAACAAGCCTTAAGAAGGCCCAGCTCATAGGCCCATGTAAAAATCCCACACGTGGCATATGGTTTAGATTTACATCTAATGTGTACAGCCTTCTTTCCTTGTATAGTCTAGGATATATTCTCTCATTGATTAGCTGATTTATCTCTTAATGTTTTCCTTGTATAGACTAGGATTGATTAGGATTGATTCTTTCCATTCTTTCATTTATTCTAATTTGTAATCTTAACATACTTAGTGGCTTGATTAAGGAAACAATTGATTATAAAATAGAACAGTCGATGATCCATTGATCATTGAGTTTTTCTCGCCAATATTGTCTTCTTCTTCTTCCTCTCATCTCATTACAGACTCTATCATGGTATCAGAGCTTAGGTTATGATCAATCCTCTCATTGATCAATTCTTTCTGGTGAGAATCTTCTTCTATCATTGCTGATTGCCCCCCGATCAAAAGTGGCCCACCACTGATCAAAAAGTGGCCCACCAGCAACTCCCACAGTTCTGATCGACAGGCCTCAAGGATCTTTTTAAGGATTTTTCTGGATTTTTTCTTCACCATTTAAGCAGATCAGAATACCTTTTTGGTTGTTTTGTGTGCTGCTCTCTTTCTTCTTCTGCTGCTGCTTTGCTCTATTGTCTCTTATCTACTACATTCTTGCAAATGGACAAGTACGACGTCATCCCAATTAAATTCAATGGGCAAAACTATATGTCCTGGTCCTTCCACTTAAGGAACTTTGTAGAAGGACAGGGCCTTTATGGTTATCTTGATGGATCAATACCTAGGCCTCAGATTTCAAGTACTACTGACTCCAAAGGCCTAGCCACCTGGTCCAAAGAAAATGCTAAGGTCATAACTTGGATCCTTAACTCTATTGATCCTTCTCTTGCGGTGGCTCTTCAAGCCTACACTACTGCAGTTGATATGTGGGCTCATCTGAAGAAAGTCTACCATCAAACCAATAAAGCCCGGAAATTTCATCTGGATAGTGAAATTGCCAAATATAATCAAGGGGATAAAACTGTGCAGGAATACTTTAATGGTTTCCTCACCTTGTGGACTGAAAGGGATTCTATGCTGATCCAAACGGTCTCTTCTGGATTTCTGTCTGAGGCTCTCCAGTTACAAGAAGAAACTCATATCAGCCAGTTTCTTATGAATCTACGACCTGAATTTGAATCTGTTCGGTCTGCGCTCATGAATAGGGAGAATACTGCTAATCTTGATACTTGCTTCCAAGAAGTCCTTCGTGAAGAACTTCGTCTCACTTCACAGCGCACTATTCTGGAAGCACCCGAAGAACCCAAAGCCTTCATTGCGCCTCTTCCTGCTGACTCGGCTCTTCTGGCAACTCCTAAGCAGACTCAATGTTATGAATGCAAAGGCTTCGGACATATTGCCCAAAAATTGTCGCAAGAAACTGGTTTGCAGATATTGCAAACGGACCGGTCATGTGATTGATGACTGTCGAAGCCTGCAGCGTCGGAATGAGACACAGCCTAAGAAGCCTCCCTCCAATATGTCAAGACAGAATGTTCCATCCGCATTTCAGGCTCAAGCCCCAGTATCAGATACAGGCAGCACTTCCTCTGGGGCTATATCCATGACTCCTGCTCAGATTCAAGAACTGATTCAGAGCACAGTCACTTCTGCATATGCGTCTATGGGCTTCTCTGGTGGTCGGTATCAACCTAATTCTCACATAGCATCTCCTGCCTTCCATTCTTCTGCATCTCTTTCTTCTCATATTACCTCATCCACATGGTTTTTAGATTCAGGTGCCTCCAATCACATGACATCTGTAGAACATAGCTTTACAGATTCTCACCCTTACCTTGGAAAAGAGAAAATAACCACTGCTAATGGTGATCAACTTCTCATTTCGGGAGTTGGTACCATTACTTTATCTAGTGTTTCTGGGCAATCCATCACCCTTCCCAACGTTTACTTTGTTCCCAAATTATCAGCCAATCTTCTCTCTGTAGGACAACTTATTGATGATGGCTATCTTGTTCACTTTTCTTCCTCTGGTTGTGTTATACAGGGGCGACAAACTGGGAAGGTGATCGCGACGGGGAGTAAACATGGGCGCCTGTTTTTGCTGGACATTGGACATCATTCTTTTTTTGCTTCTTCTTCTACTTTCAATAAATTGTGGGATGTTTGGCATAAACGTCTTGGTCATGTGAACAATGCACATTTACTTTCCTTGTTTAAATTTGGTTGTTTAGATTCTACTTTTGATAATAAAATGATGTCTTCTTTATCTCAATCAAAGTGTGAAACTTGTTGCTTAAGTAAAGTCACATTTTGCCTTTTCCTGTTCATAATGCTCGTGCTGTGGCATCATTTGACATTATTCATTCAGATGTTTGGGGTATTGCTCCTACCTTGAGTAGGACAGGCTTTAAATACTATGTGACCTTTATTGATGACCATTCTCGTCATACTTGGATTTACTTTATGCGCATGAAATCTGAAGTCTTCTCCATTTTTCAAAAAATTTTATAAAATGGTCCAAACCCAATTTCAGAAAGCAATCAAAATTCTACGATCAGATTCCGGTGGCGAATACATGTCTCATGAATTCTCTGCCTTCCTGTCTGATAAAGGAATTTTTCACCAAAAATCTTGTCCGCATACTCCTCAGCAAAATGGGATTGCCGAAAGAAAGAACAGACATATTCTTGAAACTGTTCGTACTCTGTTGATTGCGTCTTTAGTCCCTCCAAAATTTTGGTGCGATGCTGCACAGACTGCTGTGTATCTTATTAACCGTCTTCCTAGCACTATTCTAGGCAAGACTACTCCTTACGGAGTTCTCTTTGGTCACACCCCTTCATACTCTCACTTGCGGGTTTTTGGTTGTTTGTGTTTTGTTCATCTTCCTCCTACTGAGCGCACTAAGTTATCTCCACAGGCTGCTAAATGCATCTTTTTGGGTTACAGTAATGAACACAAAGGGTTTTTGTGTTATGATCAATTCGAAAAACGCATGCGCATCTCTCGGAATGTGATTTTCTTGGAACATATTCCCTTCTTTTCTTTACGTTTGGATAGTCATCCTATTGCTGTATCCTATCTGCCACAATTCTCGGAGTCTACTTCTCCATCACCTTTTCCCAAAGTCTATGTCCGGCGGAACAAGGTACCTCCTCTGGCGACTCCCTCTCCTGATCCTCTTCCAGCGCCGCCTACTGAATCTCCAGGTAATAATACTTCTTCTGATAACACCATTTCTCTGCGACGCTCTAGTCGTTCTTCTGTTGCCCCTAATCGCTATGGATTTCCTGCTTTTCTTACTTCCTTGGATAGTACTCCTATACCCACCTCATATTCACAGGCCTCAAAGATTGCTTACTGGCAGGATGCTATGACTGAGGAATTGGTTGCTCTTGAAGCAAACCACACATGGGAATTGGTACCGGCCCCGGCTGGCGCCTCTGTGATTGGCAGCAAATGGATATACTCCGTCAAAGTACACTCTGATGGGAGTCTTGATCGCTACAAAGCCAGATTGGTTGCACAAGGTTATAAGCAGGAATATGGAATTGACTATGAGGAAACATTTGCACCAGTGGCGAAAATGACCACCGTTCGTACTCTTCTTTGTGTCGCGGCAGCCCGCAACTGGCCTTTATGGCAAATGGATGTCAAAAATGCTTTTCTCCATGGGGACTTGCGAGAGACTGTTTATTTAAAACCTCCGCCAGGATATGCTTGTCCTCCAAAGCATGTGTGTGCAAATTGCGGAAAGCTCTTTATGGACTTAAACAAGCTCCCAGGGCTTGGTTCGATAAGTTTCGGGCAGCAATCCTTCAAGCCGGATTTCGTCAGAGTCACTCTGATAGTTCCCTCTTTCTAAGATGGACACCGAAGGGCTACACATTCCTCTTGGTCTATGTTGATGATATGATTATCAGTGGAAATGATACTACCGGCATTACGGATCTCAAACACCACCTTACTCGCCACTTCAGAATGAAGGATCTTGGTCCTCTCACCTACTTTCTGGGGCTTGAGTTTGTGCGCAACAAATCAGGCATTAGGGTCCTTCAGCGCAAATATGCGACAGATTTGATCACGTCAGCCAGGCTTGATGATGCTCACACTTTTGATACGCCTCTGGAATTGAATGGAAAAATCAGTTCCGATGATGGCACTCCCTTAGATGATCCATCTGTTTTCCGGCGGATAGTTGGTAGTTTGCTCTACTTAACTATGACTCGGCCGGATATTTCTCATGCTGTTCATACAGTAAGTCAGTTTGTTAGCAATCCCCACAAACCGCACCTTGCTGCTGCATTACGCATCCTCCGCTATGTTAAAGGCACTCTTCATCATGGTCTCTTCTTCCCTTCTGATACTTCTCTACAATTATCAGCTTATGCAGATGCTGACTGGGCTGGCTGTCCGGACTCTCGGAGGTCGACCACTGGATGGTGTATGTTTCTTGGAAAATCTCTGATTTCATGGAAGTGCAAGAAGCAAACCACTGTCTCAAAGTCTTCTGCTGAGGCAGAATATCGTGCGATGTCTTCCGCCTGTGCTGAAATTATCTGGCTCCGCCGCCTTCTGTGTGAATTGGGTGTTCTTGTTGGTAGTTCCACACCTCTCCATGGGGACAATACCAGTGCTACCAGAATTGCCAACAACCCAGTCTTTCATGAAAGAACAAAGCACATTGAGATTGACTGTCACTTCATCCGTCAACATGTCGTTACTGAGAAGATCACTCTGCCTCATGTCTCTTCTTTTAACCAGTTGGCAGATATCTTCACCAAGGCCCTTCCCAAAATGCGTCATCATGATCTAACTAGCAAATTGATGTTTTCTGCCTTACCACATCAATTTGAGGGGGAGTGTAGAAGATAACAAGCCTTAAGAAGGCCCAGCTCATAGGCCCATGTAAAAATCCCACACGTGGCATATGGTTTAGATTTACATCTAATGTGTACAGCCTTCTTTCCTTGTATAGTCTAGGATATATTCTCTCATTGATTAGCTGATTTATCTCTTAATGTTTTCCTTGTATAGACTAGGATTGATTAGGATTGATTCTTTCCATTCTTTCATTTATTCTAATTTGTAATCTTAACATACTTAGTGGCTTGATTAAGGAAACAATTGATTATAAAATAGAACAGTCGATGATCCATTGATCATTGAGTTTTTCTCGCCAATATTGTCTTCTTCTTCTTCCTCTCATCTCATTACAGACTCTATCAGGTCCCACAAAACTGTTATGTTGGGAAAAATGTGAAAGTGACTTATTTGCCATTGCATAAAAAAACACTAAGTGTGGTGAAATTAAAAAGAACTCTTATATGCCTTCTTAAAATTCATCTTTCAGGTTGCAGATTTGGCACGGCTGAATCACGAGAATACTGGCAAGTTGCTGGGTTATTGCAAGGAGAATAACCCGTTTTCAAGGATGCTGGTGTTTGAGTATGCATCAAACGGGACGCTATATGAGCACCTTCACTGTAAGTTTTTTTTTTTTTTTTGTCCATCTGATATATCAGTTATCATAGTTTTGGACTATAGACTTGGGAGCTCAAGGAAAATTTATAATTTAATTGCAGATGGTGAGGGATGTCAATTATCTTGGATCAGGCGCATGAGGATAGTTATTGGCATTGCTCGTGGCCTGAAATATCTTCACACAGAGCTGCAGCCTGCATTCACGTTATCTGAGTTGAATTCGAGTTCCATCTATCTCACCGAAGATTTTTCTCCCAAGGTAGGTTAAAACAATTGCCCTGAAGTGTTAGTTCTACATGGATGTTCTTTCCTTTATCTATGGAAAATAGTAGACTTGGTGTTGCTACTATGTAATTTAATTAATTCATTCCATCTCCATTCATGCAGCTGATTGACTGATGGTTGGTATCTTGTAAAAAGCATGCTCCTTTAGTTTCATTCACCATTCACTGCACGATGGTGAACTTATTTCTCACTATAAGTAGGAAATCATTATAATGAACTAAAGGATTCATTATAAGAAATAACAGGCGCCATTTTCTCTTCAGATTTAACTTTTTTTCTGCAAGGCATTCCAAGATCTGAAAATTTCCAAAGGAAGTTCCCAGCTGAAATGTTCCTGACATATTGAAAACTGTGACATCATCTGCACTGCCAAACCCTGATTATACCACTTGGACGTGGCTTCACCTACTAACTATATGACACTTTGTTTGGCTGCAAATGTACCATGTCAGGCGGAGTTCTGGCTTTCCCACCTGAAGTTGTTGAGTTCGTCTACAGTGAGATGATATGTACACTTGCATTTCTTAGGCATTCCATAACTGGTGCCACAAGTGGAAGTTGACACACCCTGCTTATACACTTCAAAATTTGATTTTAGTTGCTATTGAATAATGCAGATTTTGTAAACATTTACTTTGCAGCTGGTTGATTTTGAACGATGGAAAACTGTACTTGCAAAATCAGAAAAGAGCTACTCTGGTTACGTGAGTAATGGTATTGCATTCCGAGGTTTTCCGGATCTACTAGAGAGGCGCCATTTGGATGTGCAGTGCAACATATTTGCTTTTGGAGTAATTTTACTGGAAATAATCAGTGGGAGACCCCCATATTGCAAAGACAGAGGTTGCTTGGTTGACTGGGTATGGATCCTTCTCTTTTCTTGTTCGTTACTTGGGCTATCCAAAGTGGAGGAGATCAAAACATCTCTTTACTTCTGAATCAATGATTATTGTGTTTTTTTTTTTTTTTCTTTATTGTATGCTTGATGATCTAAATGTTGGAGTTGTTTTGTACTTCCTCACCAACATTGGGTCCCAATGGAACAATGTTATGAAATTCTGAACCATGAGCCCACCACCTGTACCTTAGGGCATTATACCAGTCATGAGCTCAAAGCCCAGAGAATACTCCTTCCTCACAACCTTTTGTGATTGGTCAAGATTGGCTTCTCAGATGTTAATGATATTTTGAAAATCTGCAATAATATGGGGTTTTATCAGCAATTCATTGTGAGATTTTCAAAATATTCATAATATTTATGGTACTGCTCCATCCCAAATGAAGAGCTCAATGGATTAACATCCACTTTGACATAGGTACTTAAAATTATTGGGACTTGGTGTGCTTCCAAACACACACAATCTTCCTGGTGCTAATAATATTTTATTTTCCTGATCCTCATTAGATGGTTCAACTTTTAGAAAGAAAGTAATACCTGATGCCAATACACCTCAACATATGTTTTAATGTAGTCTCAATGTTATTGAAATGTTTGCCACTCTGTTACAGGCAAGGGAATATCTTGAGCTGCCTGAGGTCATATCATATCTAGTGGACCCCGAATTGAAATATTTCAGGTACAATGACCTCCGAGTAATATGTGAGGTTGTGAATCTCTGTGTCCAATCTGACCCTGGTGAGCGGCCATCCATGCATGTACTAAGTTCCATGCTGGAGAATGGAATTGACATTTCGACTGCTGCTGATCTCAAGGAGTCTCCATTGGCATGGGCAGAATTAGCATTATCATCATAGTTGTGGACCGCACACTGTAAATGTGAAATACACGATTAAATTTTTTCCTTTTTTTTCTCAGTCCCATCAAAAAGCTTGCTTTCGTGAAGAAAAAAAAATCATTACATTCTCGCATGGTAACGCTTAATGTATACTTTTGGCTAATTAAGGAAAATTATTACTTGTGCTTTGATTATTGTCTCCCTTCCATCTTGTTTATGATTCAATAATGTCATTGGTTTTCATGCAATGCAAGTAAATCACAGAGACTTAGGATGCGTCTTGGTGCCCCTCACATCACAATGGATTTGAATATTTTGTAAGCATCGGGTGCTGAGCTGCCGCGGTGTATTTTGGAGTGTTGTGCAAATTACAGTGCTGATGATTTTCTGGCTGGAAAGGGCACAAGAAGATTCGTCCTAATCGAGTTCTCAATTTCAGTACCATGTCAAACTTGTGGAGTTGATTACCATTTCTGTTCTGCTTAAATATTCTAACTCCCTCCGATTTGGGGACACACAAGTGCATCCTACAGCGTCAATTTCTTTCTTTCTTTGTTGATATTCCCCAGATTGATGGGTTAAATCTTAGATGATGATGATGAGATTGTAACTAGCTAACTAACTATATGTGACTAATGAAAGATTACATGAACGTGAACACCATTATTGCTAATATATACATGACACCTCGCTGTAGAACTATGGAAAACCAAAACATGATTGCTGAGTGTATTAAGTTATTATTGTGAAAATTCGTCTGTTCCATGTCATAGCAGTCATTTGAAATGGTCGGTCAAAACCAGATTTCATTGTTACTTTGCAGTCAAAGGTGCCAATATCAGAATTGGCATGAAATCTGAAATGCCCTGAGTTATATATTAATGTCCTTGGTGTACAATTATGTGAACAATTTCATTCTTACTTTGCAGTCAAAGCTGAGAATTTCGGAGTTGGCATGAATTCTGACATGCCCTCTTTGAAGGAGTGCTTAGTTTATATATTAACTCTTCACAAAAGGTAGTCACCAAAAGGTGATTGTAGGAGATTATTTAGAAGCTTCTTTAAGGAACTGTTTGGATGAGCAGAAAAGGTGGAGATTATGGACAAGAATTTACCAGAAGTCCCCTGTATACTCTGATTGGTTGGATATATCTGTGATGACAAACAGAGGTTTTTGACCCTCTCGTCATGGTATGAACACTGGTTTGAGTGTTAAAAAGAATCTAGGAAGTGTCAGCTGGATAGAGCCGGGGAAGCAGCCTTACTATCAAAAGAAAACAACAGGAGCATGTGGAACAAATTTGGAGAATATAAGGCTGTCTCTGTGAATAGGACTCCCGCTCTCACCATACCGCAAGAAACCAGAAATGTGATTATGATCTGAACTATGGTCCATGCCATTTTTAACTTCTGTTTGAAAACCCCAAAAAATTGACAATAACAAAAGTTCAGAGTTATCGCAAACTCAGAATCAGAGTATACAAATTAAAAAAAAAAAAAAAAATTTAATAGATAGGATTGAGTGTTAAAAGGAATTTTGCCTGAGGTTGGGCAGAGTTATGCTACCCTAAGACAAAGTATTGCACGCGTCTGGACAGAGTAATGTTAGTTTAAGACCATTGCAACTGAGTTTTGAACCAAGTCCTGCAGTTCCCTGTTTTCATAAATCTGGTTTGTTGTCAGTTTGGCTCAATGATCAATATTGTTGAAATAGTAAAAGACTAGCTATTCTCCTCCACAATTTATTAATCTAATCTTTCTTAGCTTGATTCATAGTATATAATATTCTTATCTTCCTCTCCATCTTTCTTCTATCTTCTGAGGCCATGATTATCTAATTATTTTGAAGCATAGAACTCCGACCAGAAGAATCTGGGAAGACAAAAGGAAAATGACAGTTTCTCTAGAGAAAGCCCACAATTTAATAGTGTCTTCTACAAAGCACACAATCGTCCAAAGAATCATAGACAGGTTGGGTAAGTTGTTTGTTTGTCAACTTGAAAAAGATATCTGCATAGATCTACTTCTTAAGAACAAATAAAATATTATCTCAAAAAAACTACAGATAATCATTGCATTTAACCACAGTAATCTTGATATCACCATGCCACCATGTAAACCATCCTGGTGAGATCTTGAGTTTTAATGATCTTGTTGGTTACTACATAGACATGGTATGTTCCTTACCAATCAATGGCTCCTGAACTGCATTTTTTTAATGTAGAATTGTAGATCTCAGATGGGTGGTAGAATTCTAACAATGTAAGTTATGACTAACCAATTTACTCTTTTTTCTTAAATTTTCATGACCATGTATGTTCAATGCTCAAAAGTCTCTTAAAAGCTGGCACTGGAACAATAGAAGGTTGGAAAGTGAAGGAGAAAATTCAATAACTTGCTTAATTCATGGCAGTTGGATGTTTATGCTATGTTCCCTACTCTCATAAATAAATAAATAAAAACGTACTTATTGTACTTGTATTATATTCTGCCAATATTCAGATATATAATTCTGATACTATTCATAAAGAAAAAGAAAGAAAGAAGAAATCTTATAGAATTCTAAAGAGCATTGATCATCATATAGTTGTTTTAGGCACATTTGGATGCTTCCAAATCATAATCAACTGTGGCAAAGATCGATTGTCATCTATGTTCTGCGAATGTTGTTTAGTCAATAACTATACCATAACAAGTGTAATGTTAAAGGGAGAAAATTCTGAGTAAGTTGAAGATATATTGCGTTGGTAAAGTAAACAGAGCCATTGAGGCTCTTGTGACCACCAGACAGATGGGCCTATTGATCCATATTCCAACACTGGGAACGTTAAAAATGCTAGTAACATGTTGTAGATCCAAATGCTGAAATGCACCCTTGAAACTCAAAATTTTCCTGGATTCCTAGAACCAAATATGCATCCGCATGTCTCTTTTATGTGTTGGTATTTAGCTCTTATTATCTTTGCGTGTTTTTATGGTGCTTTTATCGTTATCTTGTACTTCTTTAAATCTTCAGTCTAATTTACTGTTACCGTTCAAAAACAACAACAACAACAACAACAACAAAAAAAAAGAAAGAAAGGCATCTTAGCTTATAATAAGACATTTCTAGCAAGCTAAGCAAGCCATTTGATAAAAATGCAGCCATTTGACACACACCAAGTGAGAAATAAGAGAACTTTTAATGTAGTCTAAAGATTGAGGCTCTCTTTTCTTTATTCCACTCAACTAAAACGGTTGTCAATTAAGATAAAAGGGGAAGTAGTTCTCTTACTGATAGAGTTTTATACCTTGAGGTCAATTAAGATAAAAGGGGAAGTAGTTCTCTTTACTGATAGAGTTTTATACCTTGAGGTCAATTAAGATAAAAGGGGAAGTAGTTCTCTTACTGATAGAGTTTTATGAGGATCACAACTTCCTCTCTCTCTCTCTCTCTCCTCCCCCCCCCCCCCCCCCCCCCCCCCCCAAAGATTCGGACCCACACGGCCACACATTCTCTATATATGAAATTAGCTCCTCCCCTAGTTAACACCCAGTGTCCCTGCACACTGCCTTTGCATCCAATGCAACACCCTTTTAAATTCCTTCATCAAGTGCCATTATTAATACAATTTATCTAAGATAATAATAAAAAATAATAATAAACGTGCATATATATATATATATATATATGCTCTCTCAGGAATTACAGGTTGGGCTATAAATCTGGAGCTCTGTGGGCTCAACTTGGGCCCGAGTCTTTAAGTCGGTAATTAGCTGGGCCAGGCTAGTCCTGTTTCTGACTAAGGTTTAAAACCATCAGAACTACGATATTGAAATCATCCATTTGAGCCCACAAATTGGATTGGATGATCAGGTCAGGCATATCTGGATTAGTATGAATTTTAAGGCTACACTATCACACAACCATAAAGATGCAGATATAAAGTCTAGATGGGTTTGAAGATCATGGGGCCTAGAACCAGCTTAATGTTCCAAGCAGGGACTGGGTCTTGATCCTTAAAAAGCAGGCGCGAGTCTAATTAACGGGCTGGGCTATGGCGTGAGTTGGCCCAGCCCAACATGTTGTAACTTGTGCTTGTGAAGTAACAGTTTCTTTTTAACTGATGGAGAAAAATCTTCATATAAATATGTACATATGATTGGATGTTTTTCGGTGGATCTTGGTCTCCCCCGTTTGGATTTTCCTTCAGTTTCGATTCATTTCCATGGATCACTTTAGACAGTGACCTAATATTTTATGACAGCGACCCACAATGCTTCAACCAATAGAATCACACATCTCTCTCTCCATCGTTAGATGGAATCTGGAGATTTCTGTAAGATCTTTTTATGACAACCAACTCTCTAGCTTCTTGTTTAGTCGGTAGTGCTCGTTGTCTTCTATAAATCTATACATCTATAAATAGAGATAGAAAGAGAGATGGATGTTTATTAAGAATTAAGATAAAGGGGTGCAGTTGGATGAGTGAGACCCATGAAGACAAGAAGGCCAATGGAGAAGCGTTCGGATTCTAAGATGACTGTGCCATGCGCTGGTTGCAAGTTACTACGCCGACGTTGCACTGAGGACTGCATCTTTGTGCCATATTTTCCATCGACTGAGCCGGAGAAGTTTGCCGGTGTGCACCGGATTTTCGGCGCTAGCAATGTCAGCAAAATGCTGCAAGTAAGTGTTAGCTTACACAGCTTGATTATTGATATTGTGAAGTATCTGTTAGTAATCTTGCTCGCTTTTATGAATAGGTAACATGAAAACCAGAGAGAGAGAGAGAGCGCGCTAAGTTCATTTGATTTGCCGTAGACAAGCCAAGTTCATTTGATTTGTCGTCGACAATCTTTGCAAAACCAAAGTCAAAAAAGTTAAAGAGACCCACCATTTGGCTTTGCTTCCCTGTCTCAGCACGAGAGAACAGTTTGCTTGGATTCTCTAGAGGCTGCTCAAGAGAATTATTTGTGTCCATTTCTATAAATCCTTTATTCCTGTTTGTTTACAAAACATACATAGGAATTAAATACATAAAAATTTATGTCATAAATGGTTAAAAATGAAGGCGAAATGTGATATCTAAAGATGAAAACCAAATATCTCCCCTTTAACGAAGAAAAGATGCTCCTTTAATGAAAATTGAAAGATGGGAGATGAATACCCAGCTACTACGCTAGTACTTCGATCTTTTGTGATGAGTCACTTGGCTGATGATCGAGGTCAAATTTGATAGCAAGAAATTTGAGAAACTTGCATCTAGAAAATCTCAACAGTCCTCTTCATCTTGTAAAAAAACTGACATTGGAAAAATACAGATTTTAATTTAAAAAAAAAATCAAATTCTAGAATTTAGAGAATTTCCAAAGTTTATAGCCATTTTGTACCGAAAATCTTAGTACTGTTGAACTCTCTCCATGAAATAGAGAATTCCGAAGACTTCGAGGAGGAAAGGTTTTATAAGAATTTTGAGCTCCCAAATAAGGTGAAATCCAGTTAGAAATTCCACTTATCAAACACAACCAAACTTTTGCCAGCCATGCTCCTGTGAAAACAGTAAAAAGATAGAAACTTCCTAGTCTCCACTAAAAACGTTAGGGGCTTTTTTTTTTTTCTTTTGACATATGAAATATGTACGTGGAGTTACATTTGTCATCTACAAATACCATTTTCATACTTTTTGACGTATAACACATTTTACAGTGTTTGTTTTAATTACAAGTGAGAATATATAAAACTAAATCTTATACTCATTTAAATAAAAATGTTTTTGAACTCTATTTAAATACGAAAAATCGTCATTTTCGCTGCTCTTCACAATTTGCCAAATACTACAACCTGTCACCACCATAGGGGGTCATCTTGATGTGTTTCTTCTTCTTGATCTTTTTCTGTTTGGGTTTACTTAATACATTACATTATTATTGACACGTCTTTTTTTTTTTTTTGGTCTTCGATCTATTTGTTTGTGTTTAAAAGGACATTCCAATAAACCAAAGAGGAGATGCAGTTAGTAGCTTGGTGTATGAAGCCAATGCAAGGGTGAAGGATCCCATCTATGGCTGTGTAGGTTCCATTGCTTCTCTTCAAAGCCAAGTCTCCCAATTACAGTCTGAATTAGCAATGGCTCTTGCAGAAACCATTACATTAAGAGCTCAACTGTCCCAAGCTTTATCTATCTTGGCCGGCTGCAACAACGCTCAAATGATTGACGACCCATGTGTGATTTCTTCGATGCCAGGCCAGGCCCAGTCTCACGAGCCCATCATTTCTTTTCCACGCTTAGAAATAGAACAGTACAATAAACCCTTTTAAGCAAATTGGGTTTCCTAGATGAAAACACATCTGGAATTGCAACTGGGGGTTATTGTAACTAAATACCTACTAGTAAACACGGGTGTCAATAATTACATTCTTTTACATATATAAAGCAAGCTTCTCCACTAGTTAGGGATATTGTGAAGCATGGGTGTGTGAGTTCGAGTCTATTGAGAAAAAAATCAGAAAAAAGAGATGTGGGGCTGTTAACCAACTGATCAACTGCTTGTTCTCAACAATGAAGCAATCATTCATTGATTACAATTTACATATTCACTGTAGTCCAATAGGAGAACAAGTTAAATGAAAAGCAGTAGCTATGCTTATAGAGAAACAGAAATGGAGAATGACATCAGGACGGATGTCAATTCCTCCTTTTTGGCTCCAAATCATCATCTACAATGCTTCAGTTCCTGTCTGAACGAGTAAATGTAATAGAAGGCACAGGCAAACCCCCCCACTGGCCTTTTCATGAATATCCCAAATGCACACCATATTTTTAATCTTGTTTGGAAAAGAGAGAACAAAAACTTTACAATGAAATATGCTATTTTCTGCCCCTTCCACCCCAATTCACCACACTGAATCCGCATCCACTGAGGGGTGCCCAAAGAGACTTTGTTACAAGGCCAAAAAAGGAAAAAAGAACACACAGTAGAAAACAAAGCAAGAAAGAAGGAAATAAACTCATAAAGTTGCGAGTCCAGCTGTTTCGTCCGATCAGAATTAGCCAACTGTGTAAAATCTCCCTGTTGGCTAATTCTGATTGGTCAAAACAGTATCTCCCTGTTTTGTTTCTACGAAACAGGAGATCCAGCCCACCTTCTACAACCTAAACAGCTCCAGTAACACTCTTTGCTTATTCCAGAAGTGGTAAGAAATTATCCATGGTAGAATGGGTCTTCCATCAAATTGATCATATATTTTACGCGTAAGGGAAACAAATATAAACAAAACAAATGGAGTGAACCAAGAATTTTAGGCCCCACTACTATTTGAGAGAGAGTTTCTCCCACAGCTAGATGAAGGAGAGGTTTATTTAAAGAATTTTGCATTATAGAAGGTAGGCCCTGCTGTTTTCTCCCTGAAAGCAGCCCGAATGGATCCAGGTTCACTCAACAATTCCTATAAGATTTGGGTGGAAGAAAGGTATCCACCCACGGATTCCCAATTAGATAGAAGGTATCCACCATCTATCTTTTCCAAAGTCCACATCAAGTTCTGTTTCTCTAACTCCATTTGGGTGACAGCCAAGAACCATATTGGGTGGGTACCATTCTCCATGGGCAAGCTGCACCACTAAGTGCTTCATCCTGAAATAAAATGGATATCAATTATGATGGGAAAGCATCCAACTTCCAACCTGTCTGCCTTTATTAGACACCCAAAAATCACTAAAGCTTCCAACTGAAGCAACAAATGCTAGCCAATTGTACCTCCAATGGCGTTTTCCAGTGGTGCATGGCAGCTTGAATCTCTCCAATCAAGCAAAATGCCTCCACCAGATTGTCCTCTGCATGAGAGATTACATAGTTACTAACATTTTTTTATTGATAATGCGAATTGAAGCATCAACCTCAAGATTGCATCAGTGAGCACATGCTATGTTACCGCAGGCTTTTGTCCACAATAACTGTAATGTATCATCACAAGATAATGAATTATAATTTCCGCTTTGTTTGTATCATCATCATCATTTTCATCTTAACCTTATCTTTCCACATTATTTGTATATCATCACCATTATTAAGAGTTGTTACTGCTAGTAATTTGTTATTGCTGGCATTATTACCATTGCAATTTACATCATGATCCATTTAAAAAAATTTCGGTGAAGTTTCTCTTCTTCAAATAAGCTTCAACTATGAAATAAGAAAAGAATGAGGTCAGAAGATGAAACTGACCTGAGAAGTGAAAAACACAGTACTGTCAAACCCAGAATTTGTGCAATTCCATGCTTCTGTCAAGTATGCTCCAATGTTTACAAACAAAAGGGAAATCCACATGGGGAATGCCTTCCCTCATTAGCTCCTGCAGTTATGTCACTATGACACCTGGAATTTGTACTAAGAAACGAAATACGTGGATTGGCCAGTGTGTTAGAGCCTTACATTTCTCCGTGACCACATATAATAGGCCGCATGTCATGGGTCCTACGTCAAATCACGCAGATGACATAAGGCCAAGAGAAATAAGATAGGGAACCACATTAATCTAGGATTAGTGGATAAAATCTTATCCTAACGAAGAAGACTCCTCGAAAGATTAGGTTGTGAGTTTCTTGGCAGTGAAGTTAAGCGTAACTTCTCTACGTTGTCTATATAAGAGAGATGGGAGTCTACATCGAGCACTGCAATGAAATCCAGATGTAAGAAATCTATTGGGACTTCTAAAAGCCAGGAATGCACTTAGATCTCCGACCGCATTTCGGAGTCTTCCACGTCCGAAACCTTCAAATGGGATCTATGAAACAAGCCATGCTACAAAGAATTCTCCTTTTTATATAATTCAAACCCAATCATCCATGCATATTCAAATCAGGAGAAGAAGGGTTTTCTTTATTATCATTGAGAAGTCCAATTGAGAGAAGTAAAAGATACTATTTTTTTAGGGTCAAAAGGAGGTTGAATCAGATCTCAATAACAAAAATTAATATTAATAAGGGGAATTGTTTTTTTTTTTTTTTTTTTATTCCTTTTTTTGTGGTGGATTTTGTTTTACAAGGAGACTACAAGCATAACCATCTTTATTCTGTCAGTGGCTTTCTCCTCTCAATGATCCTCTACTCTTCTCAGGGTTTAGGGCCTGGCAAGTGGAAACTCAGGTAGGCCAGTGCTGCATGAGCCCAAACCAGAGTGTGAGTCCGGATGCACCCAATTGCCTAGCGAGTACAATTCGGGCTCACTCAGGCAGGATCTTTTAAATATTAGAACTGTGCATATTGTGGGCCCCCTATATTGCAAAAGAGGAAATACATCAGAGTTTTCAAAGGAGGTGATTTACTTGCTCCTGATAAGCTTATGCTCTTCTCCACTGGGCTTTTGATAAAGGCGAAGCAAGCCCAAGTGAAGGTGGATCTGGCTTATCACGACCCAACCCGAACCCAACTCATCTGCTATCCCTATCAAGACAACCAAAACAAGGCCAGCCCAAATTCCAGTTTCTCTAATACTGCGACATAAGGGCTTGGGCTTGACCCAACCCGAGTTAAATCCCTAATCTAGATTCAGTTAATAAGTCCAAGAACTCCTGAATTTGGGGTCCCAAACCATACCCCATAGGTCCATGGTAGACCATGGACCAGCCCATATAGACTTTTATAGACCCATATTACAGGGTCAGGCCCAACAAACACAACAGTAGCAACTACCAAAGACAATTGATATAGAGTTGGATATAGATAGACAGCTACTGGAAACCATAGAACAATCCATTCTCAATTCCTGAGTTGAATATAAATAGAGAGTTTTATTGTATCAACTTTTTCAGATATGTCACCAAAATGGATCTGACTGGCAAATAGCAGAAAATCTTATATAAAATGTGTTTCTCAGATTCCCATGAAGAAACACTGCTTTACAACCGTTTACAAGCTACTTGACTGGTCATAGATGAGAGCTAAAATCATGAACTATAGTCATTTTGGCAATAGGAGCAAATGCCTCCTCATAATTGATTACATACTGTTGTGCATAGCCTTGAAAGGTTTTAAAGGTCAAGCTCGCCATTTGATTTATCCTTTACAAAGAAAACCTTCTGCCCCCCTGTATTAAAGCATCTAGAAATTGAACCAAATTGTGGACAAGAACAAGAAGTAGAATCACAATTGAATGTCATTTTCTTTCTAAGGCTATTATTTTTGTGTCATTTATCTCTTTCCAGCATGTAAGAAGGAATGTCTAATGAATCAAATATGGTGGACAAGAACAAGAAGTAGAATCACAATTAATTGAATAGAGTCACTAAACGCGCAAGGAGAATCAGGATAGAAATGAATGACTGAATCAGAAAAAGGGATCAAAAGCACCTATGAGTGGAATCACAGAGGATGGATTTAGAAACTGACATAAGCTAGTTATGTTCTTCAAAGAGTTGGGTAGCATTTGATGGAATTTGGTCATGCAATGCTCTTACTCAAATGAGAAAAAAATTAAATAAAAAACGAACATATTACTGATATACATTATACATTTTTTCTCCTAACTTGACAATAAAAAAAATCTATACACAACCAATTTCTAGCATTCAAGACGAATGCAAAACTTAACTCTTGGTAGGATGTTTAAGATTGCGGATGGTCATTAGAAGTTGTTGCCTTTCACCTTCTACTTCTGCAAACTTGAGACTTGTCTCAGAGTATTTTTCCTGCACTTCTATCAGCTCATTTTCCATGGATTGATTCCTCTCCTTCAGCAATGAAATTTCATGTAGCAAGTTAGCATTGTTGTACTGATCATTGACGATGCCAGTTGAGTCTTCGAGTTCTTTCAACAAATTGGTTCTCGTGATGCTTCAGGAAAAAAGAGAAAAACAAAAAGAGAGGAAAAAGAATAGTCATAAGAATGAGATGAGATAATGTTCAGTTAGTTTAATTAAGACCCATCCTTCATCAAATATCTTTCTAACATACTATAGAATCCTCAACTGAAATTACAAACCAGAATTTATTAAGAACTATACGTGGAATGCACCTTTTAGTGATCTGGGCCATTCAATTGGTGCTGCCCACTTTGGAGGGGCAATAAAACAAATTCGATCCTCCAAATAATCATTCATTTGCAAGCCAGTTATTTAACAGCTATGATTGTGTGGCAGAAGGTTTCTTTGCCACTTGTGCATCCATAAAGGGACCCACAAGATTACAGTCTGTGTCCTCGAAAAATGGAGCCCACCTATAACATGGATGCAGTCCGGATGACATTTTTATTCCCACTGGGCAAGCAAGCATCATATATATATATATATATATATATTACGTTGTTCATCATCATCATCATTATTTTTTATGCACAAATAATTTTGAAGTGGGTGGTTGTACATGCCAGGGTTACCTGGATTGAAAGATAATATTCCATGGTTCACAGTTTGGGTTATGCACAAGGACCCCAATTCTCTAGAGTAGGATGAGAAATATCATGGTTCTGGAATCTGGATGGACTTGGTTCCTAGGTATTGGATTGCTAGGTTCTCAGATCTTAGTTCACTTTGATCATAGGTCACTGGTTGACAGTTTCTTAAATCCAGCCATCAAATTGATATTCTTTTGTTTCAAACTCAAAAACACTGTATATTTTCAAACAATACAACAACTAGAAAGTAGGATCCTAGACATCCAATTTTTGGCCTTTCCTTGTTGGGTTTGAAAAATCACGGTATCTTTTAGCCCTAGGTTTCCTACTTGCTAACTGAAGATCTATGTTTGTTCCATTTGGGAGTTCTTTAGTGTTCTTTCTTTTCTTGGTAGGATACCCTCCATAGGTTCCACTATATCAACAGTTTTGAGTCACTAAAAAATGGAGCCAATAGTACAAAAATGGCAATCCATTCATCAGAAGCTTCTAAAGAATTTCGAGCAGTGACTTATAAAACATTGGATCATGTAAAATATAATTCAGAACTAGGCCAAGTTGCCACCTAGATCAAGAACCATATCTCTTGATCCTAAACCAAACAATATATAGATAGAACTGACATATGATTGCTAAAACACAAGATTGCGGATCGCACAGGATTGAAAACAACTCTAGGTAACCTTGGTACAAGTCAGTTGATATTGGAAAGAGAAGGAAAGATAAAAAGATGTGTTAGAGATATTCATACAAGTTTGATCACCGTATTTCCTTGCAGAACGTATGCCAACATGGTCAACTTATGAGATCTGGACCTTTTCAGGTTGGGAACACTGTGAACATGCTCTTGGCAAAACATCAGGGTTATCCATTTATGAGGGCAAAATGTGTATGCTGACTAGGGACAGTTGGCCATTTTCTTTCTAAGGGCTACAGCCCATCTGATGACTGCACTGGCCATTTGAATGTGCAGGGCATGGTTGCAACAGGCCTGACCTGTCTAATGGCCAGGATCTCAAGAATGAGCTCCATGTTGGCACACATGCCACAAAGAGATACTTCCATCCGTATTCACACAATCATCTTCAGCATTTCTCAAGGAGAAATGAGTTGTCGACAAGCTTTCACCTCCTGAATGGTTCTTTATTCTCTCCCTCTCTCTCTCACACACACTTTTTTATACATTTTTTTTATAACAACTTTTTTAAACATTAGCTTGGAGTCATATAAAAGTGAAAGGAATAGTACTTTAAGGAGCTTCTGAATGGTTCTCTGTCAATTCCATTTTGATCAAGAATGTAAGCTTCAGCTCCCATCTCAGACTTGAGCAAGCTTTCCATTATATCTTTTCCGCCTTTGAAGTCATTAGAATCCACAGTTCTGTTCTTGACATCCTTTGTATCCTGCATCTTCAATAGATGATAGGTGTTCATGAGATGTTATTCAATTGTCAGTCAGTTCCTAAGTTGCACATTCTAGTGGGTTAGTTAGATGCATCTAATTTAGAAATATTAGGCTCAATAATGAGATGCCACTGCCCCTGTAAATCTGCACAATTGTGTAGTTCAAACTTTAACTAAAGTATCCTTTGTATCCTTAGGAGGCATTTAATCTCTTAAAAAGATTGGCCTGTCATAACTGGGTAACTCTGAAGAGCAGCAGGCTACAATGCCATATTTAGGCAGAGGATCAATATCATAATGTTAGGTGAAACTCAGCACCAAATTTTGCATTACTTCTGCCTTACTTGGAAATTCATCAGTACAAAAAATTGAAATATACATTATTTCTTTATTAGATACTTTCAAAAGTAACTTAATATTGTTCTACTTTAAGCCCAACCAAAAATTTATTTTCACAGGAAGCTCCATTGTTGATTTATTTTACTTATGATGAGATTTACATATTGTACACCTAATTCATTGATGGGACATTGGGATAAGGGTTAGATAATAATGAAGATGACTACATGAATCTAATTGTGTGTAGAAGAAGGCATGGAACCTATTAGTATCACTGAGATAAAGACTTCTTGTTGCACAATTAAATTGATTTGTGTCACAAGCAAAGTTTAGAAGATGGACTTGGATAAAAACGAGGATGCAGACTGATTGGTGAGGATTTGACCAGGGACCTGGGTGAGCAATGACCAACCAGAAACTGATGGGAAAAAAAAAAGCAAAAAAAGGATGAAGGTCCATATATTATGAATTCTTCTTTTCATTTATCCTTTTTCTTTCTTTGTGTACTCTTGCTTACTGGATCAACATATAATCAGAAAGCTGTTTATTTTCAAAATGTCATTCTTGCTGCTGGCTTGAGGAGTGTCTTATGATAATCTTTGTTCAAGATACCATAATGATGATGTTCAGACCACTGATGCAGTAACAAGATAGTTTCGCCTGCTGAAACAGTACTCATACATACGTACATATATTCCATATTTGAGAATTCATATACTGTAATTGCATCCATAAGAATGAAAAAAAAAAGAAGTTACCTACCCTTTGGAATTTGTTTTCACAAAAACATTGGTTATTCTGATTTAGCTCTCCCATAGCCTTTTCTACTTCTTCAATCCTATTGCACAGTTCATTTTCCTTCCTTAAAAATGAATGAGTTAACTTTTCCAATGCAGCTTCCTTCTGCTTTATCTCTCCCTGTCACACGTGAAAATATTTTTATTTTTTATTTTTTGAATGTAAACAAATGTAAACATCATTAGCATGATTAATATGAAATTTAACTTTCAGCTGGAATTATGTGAAACAAAACCAAACGCAACTGCATGAACTAAGCCAGATAACATAGAGTGACTTCTACTACAAAATCCCAATTTAGTTTACTTTTCAAAGAAGAGTATTTACTTCAAGCAGTTTGATTTTCTCCGTTAAAGTAGTGATCTCCTTTGAACCATGAGGAGCTGGATCAGACCTAATATTTGTTGAATTTGGCTTCAGAGTCCCATCTGCAACTGTAATTATTGCACTGTGATCCTTGAGTTGCTTGTTGATTATGGTGATTGCATCATCCTTATTCTGCAGGCCACTCTTTAAGTGGAATATCTGTTTCACTATGTTCTCCTTTCCTAACTCATCCTCATCCTTCAACAAGGAATACTTCAAGTCATTGTACTGAGCTTGAAGGACTGCCAGTTCTGATTGCAGACATCGAATAGTTTTCTCTTTTTCATCCTTTAGACACTTCATATCATTTAATTCTTCCAGTGATTTCTCTGCTTCCTTGCTCATTGAAGCAACTTTTGTCTCTAATTCATTTCTTTCTATGTTTCCTCTTTGCAACAACATAATCACGTCGTCAAATGATGTCTTCATTCGTTCCCTCTCAACTCTTAGTTTTTCTTTTTGTTCTACCTGTTCTGAAAGATTTTTGTTCTCTATCCTGAGAGATGCCATCTGAGTTTCAAGCATTAGAATTTCTTTTGACGCAGCCTTGTCCTTTTCTGCATTAGATTTCTTTTGATTCTCAAGCTCCTTTAACTTTTCTTTGAGTTCCAACATCAGCTGATCTGTTTGTTTTGATTTCAAACATATTTCATTTGCAAGCTCTTTGACTTTTGATTTATAGAATTCATGCACCAATCTAAGCTCTTGATCAGCTTTCTCCAATAACTCTTCTAAATTTCTCTTCTCCACACGCAAGACGCTAGCTTCTTTTAATGTTTGAACCAACAGCTTTTCATTTACACTTAATGTTGATGACACTTGGATAGAGAGGGTTTTGAAATCTTCCTGAAGCTTTTCAGCTGCCTTGGCATTGTTCCATTTCATCTTCCTCAATGCCTCTTCTGCTCGAATCGCTCTTTGCTCCTGCTCAACTTTTGCACGTGTGATGGCCACTAGATCGGCTTCGAATGCTTCTGCCTGTTTCTCAAGCTCTTTCTCCAAGTTTTCAGCATGGATTTCAAGGTCATTTATAGTATCCAAAGAGCCCGAGCATTCATATTCCATTTCCAGCTGCTCTTCAGCCTGGTTCTGCTTCAGCTTTGAAGACATGCTGTGATTCTCTTGTTTCAGAATTTCATAATCCAGAGCAAGCTGTTCCATCTGCATCTCTAGCTCTTCGTTATCCTTCTTATGCATCTCTATTTCACTACACAGATCTATGATCTTCTGTTCAAGTGAATATGCTACGCTGGTATCACCATGCTCCTTGACAAGTTCTTCCAGTGCTTGTTGCTCTTCATCATCCATTTCATGTTTGGAATTGGATGCAATGTCCCATAGTTCCTTACTGCTTTCTGCCTGGAGCAAATGCAGGCCACATATTCCAATTTTAACTTCTTGGGCGCTCTCATTTGTTGTTGGCTCAATCGCTGCTTTCTTATTTCTCTGCCCCAATAATCCTTCCAAATTCTGAACAGCAAGAATCAGTTCAGAATTAGACTCTTGATTCTTTTGTAATTGCAACCTAAGACTGGCATTAAGATCCTTCTCACGATTCAGCTCTTTCCTCGTTTCTTGTAACACATCCAATTGATCCTTATTGTCAGACCGAAACTGATTTGAAATTTTCCCACTACCAATATTGACTTGTAAAGACTTGAGTTGTTCACATTCTCTCTTAAGTGCCTCTCTCTGTTCTTGTAGGTTACGAACTTCCCTTGAAAGATCCTGCCCCCTCCGTCGCTCCTTTACAACCTGCTTTCTTAGAGTCTCTAGTTCTAGTTGTGACACTCCCGCTTGTCTCGCCAGAACACCGATCTCTATTTTGAGCTTTTCAATTGAGATATTTGAACCCCACAACCTTTCCTTCAACATGGTATCTTCAGAGCCGAGTAGTTCAGCTGTTTGGTTTAGAGGTGTAGAATTGCTGCAGAGAGGCGATAGGACACTAGCCATGTCCAGTTGGGTATTGTTACTCCTCAATCCAAGTTCTTGTGAATTTTCTTGACCTGAGCTGCTATCTAAACTCGATGCTGATATGGCATCAGAGTAGCTAGATTCTCTGGGGATGTTGTTAGATTCATCATAATTAGATAACGTTTCAGTATTAGATAAGCTCAGTTGTGCTTGTGTTGCAAGAGATGCCTGCTCCTGCAAAATGATCAAATTGAAATGTTGATTAGTGATAGAAAGCTTTCTGACAGAAGGAAATAGATGCTGTGTTAGAGAAGAGTAGCAGAAAGCCTGAGCGATGCACGGATTAAGTTTAATGAAAAATTATTGTTGGTTCCTACTGGCGTTGAGACTTCTATATTCCTTGAAAATGCCTACCGAGTGGAATGATCTGAGTACAGGTAAGGGATTTCTGTTGGAACTAGCCTGATCATACCTGAACATTTTACTACTAAAAATTAATTGAAAACTAAACTAATGAAAAAAAATGAAAGTATTAAATATGTGCCATGTCCAGATTCCATGTACTATGAAATATGGGCATCAGGTGAGTCCAACAAATTAAGCCTTAGACCCTTGCATGTAACTGACATGAGTTCCAGCACCCAACTAAAATAGGCTCGTTGTATCGGCGCTGTTTTGATCAACTTTTGTATATTTCCTGGCTTAATGTCAAATACTAATCCATGGCATATGGGGATAACAATATCTATAGTTTTTATGTTGTGTTCAGCATAATGATGCACTTTGAAATGAAACCCTAATTCCATAAATTTATAAAATATATGAAAAAAGATGCATGCATTTTGTGCATATTGATAAGAACAGGTGTTTTACAGAGGTCATAGCAAAACAGAGTCATTAATTTTTATTCATTGCAGATAGATACTCTTCCCCATTCTTGGTAAGGATATTTTGTAGTGACATAAGAACAAAGTAAAAACCTTTTCTGGAATATTTCCATGTGAAAGATTGTGGCCTTCAGTAGAGTTGCAAAGGCTGACGCCATCAGAATCTTGACAGTTTCCATCCATACCAGAACTGCTTAATTGACTCTTTGAGATTTTCCCATCTGATCTGACCATAACATCTCCATTTTCCTCTGCCACTCTGGATAACAAAGAGGAATTGAAGAAAATAAACATTACGATTCACGGACCCCCAATAACAAGGAAGTAGAACCACATGAAAAACTTAAATTTCAATTCCACCTTCCATCACTCGTTGCTTGGATTCTCTGAATTGTAATCTGTAGCAAGAATCACATTCCAGAATCAGGAATTGCAAAGACAAAAGTACACACACATTTAGATTTTTGCAGAGCACTAGACTTGAAATAAATAGCTTCTTTTTCAACTTTTTCCCACTGGCTCTTAACAGTAACTCAGATAATCATACAGTGGTCTGGTACAAGAAGTAGTGAATTTTCAGACATAGCCATTGATTTCATTCAGAAAAAGAACACTCACATGAAGAACTATACTGAAATTCGAAGTTTTCAGTGGCAAAGAAACAGAGGAAGCTTCAGTTGCCTCGGCATAATTTGCAAAATCAACAGCAACTTGTCCCACAAAACTGGTTTTTGACAATCCCTACAAAAACCCACAAAAACAATCAGCACAAACTCTCTCTCTCTCTCTCTCTCTCTCTCTCTCTCTCTCTCTCTCTCTCTTCAATCAAAAGTTGGGAGAACGAAGAAAATAGTCATTGCCCACCGTTGAAACATGAAAATGGTAAATTTTTTCATTGATCTTTCCGGTCTTCGGCTCCTGCACAAATCTCACTGTTTCGTAGATGGGTTTCTCCCATCGACAGATTCCATCATGAACTGAAGCCTTTTCTGATTTCACCGTTGGTTTTCCCACTTCCAGAGGAACCACAGCCACCATCAAAGCATCCCATCCCAACGAAGGCACCTGAAAAATCAATAAACCATAAAAAAGCAAACATCTTTCTTTAACAAAAACACATTCCCAATATTGCGATGTTATAGAACATTTCCTTCTCAGTTCCCACAAAATCAATCCATCAAAACCCACCAAATAAGATTTCATTCCCACCCATTTCATATTAGCTAAATAACTTTGATACTAACAGACCTGTGTGGCTTGGAACTGCAATTTGAACACAGCTTTGATCCTGTTCTTCTCACTCCTCCATCTCATTGTCTTGAACATCTTCCCCCAACTCTTCAAGTCATCATCTTTCCATCCAACCCAACCTTCAGAATCCTCACCCTATGTTATTGGTACCCCAAAACCATAATCTTTCTTTAAAAAAAAAAAAACAAGTATCCAATGCCTCTCTCAATCTCACAAAAAGAATACAAGAAACACCAGTTCAGTCTTGAAATCAGTAATCTTGTGAATGTAGAATAATTGAGGCATTTGGAAAGTTTCTGGGGTGGATGAAAGCAGAATCTTCAAATGCCAAACAGAGAGGAAGAAGTGGATCTGACATCTTTCTCTGTGTTTTTTCTGCTTCTTTGAGCAGTCCACATTAGTGTGCAGTGGCAGCAGAGGGCCTAGAAATGAATAAAAATACATAAAATAAGATATCTATATAAGAATCATAAAAGAAGATTGGCTGTAGCATTGTATATTTTAACACAAAGAGGATGAAATGATTACGGAAGGTGAGAGTGTGATGACGACACTGTCTTGTTGAGTCATAGTAGGAAAGAAAATCCTATTAGATTTTGGCAAGACAGTCTGTGGAAGGGCCCACTACAATTTGATTTTGGGCCCTGTGGTTGAACCGCTGAAGTGACTAAATCTTAAATGAAATGGCAAATCAGACACGGACTCCTTTAATTTTGGCAGAATCTAGACCGCGTTTTTCAGCTTTGGATTCCCAATTTGAGGTCTGACATTGTGCCCATTGTCTTTAGGAGAAGGATTATCAAGTCCCAACATCCTAAATGTGTGGGCCCCATCCAAGAGTGGTCCATTGGGACCTCATCATTCTTCTTTAAACTAGGGTATACCATTGTGTACATAAGGTGAAAATATGGGCCTTTTCCTCTTTTGGAAGGAAAAAAAAAAAAAGTCCACAATTTCTCAGGAAAAGCTTTCCTGCAAAATATTTAGATCATTTTTAGAAAAGCGACCGCACGAAATAAGAAAAAAAAGAACAAATGTTACTAGGGAAATGTAGCCACATTTTTTACGACCTTTTTCTTAAAAACACGGCTGTGCTGAGGTGCATCCACTGTTGAATTCTCCACATTAAGATGGAACTAACATTCTTAATCCTAATCAATCTGAGGACTGTGGCAGACAAATCCGAGCAAAATCGGAGTGAAGGCCATAGTGTTAAGTATATTAATTTGAAGACATTGGATTATTAGAAAGGATTACTGAATGTGAGTTCGAGTTAATTTGAGGCATCCACATTAACTTAATCTTGGCCATGCTTTCTAGGGGGCCTGATCTCAATAATGAGCTTATATTATTATTATTATTATTATTTATTTATTTATTTATTTGTTATTAAAGGGTTTCCAACTCTTTGGGCTGGACTAATCTCTCCAGACCCAGAGGAAAGCCGAATAAACTCTCCTGTAACTCCAGTGTGGTAATGCAATCTCGAACCTACAACCTTCGGATACAAACCGTAATCTTATACCAACTTAGCTACCCCTTTAGGGTTTAATGAGCTTATATTATCAAAATTAGCAAACTCAGGCTGCTTATTTTGGCATGCACGTGAATTTGGGTCATCTTCTATTGAATATGTTGAGCACTTTTGTCATTGTCACGTTTGCCTTTTTCATGTCTCTAGTCTAATCTTCCCACCATTTTTGTTCCGGGATTACGTGGTAAAAGTCAATCTTAACTATGATAGAATTGGAAAATCATTCCAATCTTGGATTCCAATCCAAAAAGGATCCTAAGTGGTCTATATAAAGAAGGAACTATTAATTTATGATACAATGAAATTGACCTACAATTACTGTCTTGAATTCAAGTAAATGGTCAAGAGACAAGAAAAGATGAAGGATTTTATCAAAAATTATGAACTTTCAAAATCCAATTTTTTTTTTTTGCTATTGGAGGGTTCCCAACCTTTTCGGCTAGACTAATTCCTCTGGATCTAGAGGGAAGCCGGGTAAACTCTCATGTAACTCCAATGTGGTAGTGTAGTGTGGTAAACTTTTAAAACCCGCCTTCTTAACTTTGTGTCATTTAACATATAAAAAAGCATTTTTGACCGGATAAAAAAATAGTTTTTTTTGTCTTCTAGTGTAAATGAGATATATTAACATTAAAATAAAAAAGAGAGGTGAATTTTGGAATTATATATTTTTTGCATAGACGTCTTTTCTTTTCTTATCTCTTAAAATAATCCTACCATTGAATTTATTTTACTAGTGAAATACCTAAAAGACTATTGGATTACGGCAACAATCATGAACCAGATAAGGATAAATGAAGATCAAGACTTTCTCTCTCACTTTACCAGGACTTAGCAAACTTTCTTCCTAACAAATCCAAGGGCACGTCAGTACCCCTTCTCCTTTTGAGAAGAAGAAAGCCCCTCCCACTATCTAGAAAACGTGTATAAATCCTTTGATGTCACGGCTTAACAGATGGATGAGATTGATATTTTTTTTCACATTTCTTGGGGCTTGATTAGAACTTTTGACAATAATTTTAGCTTTTAGAGATTTTACAGAAATTCCTGTTCATTTACTAGTTCATTTTTTCCTTCTAATTTGTGGTCCAAAGTTTGTTGGCTGCAATACTTATCCCATGTCTGTTTGCATTAAAACACATGGAGATTCAAAATTTAGGTGGTTAAAAATGAAGATCAAAGATGATTTATAAAGTAAATAGCATAGAAAAGCATCTTCCTTTTTTCATCTTCTTTTGATTCTTTTTCCCTAAAGAAGAAATTGTTATTTGATCTTTATAAATTGTTATTTGTGGAAATTCACTTTTGATCTTCATTTTTGACTACCTATATTTTTAATCCTCATGTATTTTAATGCAAACAAATAAGCTTTTAATGAATATAATTAGGAGTTCACCTAAGTTTTAGAATTCAACTCCCCAATTGATGTAGGCAGGGAGTTGGAAAGAAGGATGTCTAGCCGCCGCAAAGAGTCTTTCCCCCTGCCCCAAAAAAGAGAGTTTTGGTTCGCATGTATTTTTCCCCACATTCAACAGTTCTTTTATATATGAGAGGATCTCTCACTTTATCATGAGAGATAAAGGTAAGGTAGGGGCCCTCACATTTAAATTGTTGGCATTTGATATGGATGCGAGAGCCTCACCTTATCTCTCATTTAAGGCAATAGATATCTCTCACATGAGCATCTCCCATATATATATATATATATATATGGGAGATGCTCCTATGAGAGATCTCTCACTTTGCGATAGATTGTGTGGGGCCCTTGCATCCTTATCCAATGTCAACAACTTAAATGTGAGGGCCCTCACCTTTTATCTCTCATAATAAAGTGAGATATGCTCTCATAGGAGCATCTCCTTAAATATATATATATGGCTCTTTTAAACTGAAGCTTACCTTATCCTAAGCTGGAATAGTGCTGGTCCCACAAATTAAAGTTGATTATATTTGTTTTTTACATGTTGGAATTAGAAAATCCAGTTCTTATTGGATTTATCTTGATTTTGAAGACGATCATCATTTAAAAAACAACGATAATCGACTTTAATTTATGGGATCAACACTGTTTTAGGTTAGGATACGATAAGCTTCAGGTTAGGAGAATTGACCCATATATAAATTGCCCCCTATGGCATACATGAATTACACCACTTTTGTTCACTTTTTAAAATCTATGAAATGGGCTCAGGCTCTCAGCTATGACAAATTCAACTTGCTTAAATCACATGCCCTCTATGAATTTATACCCATCCAGATTTACTCCAAATGGTGTGTGCACTTCACCATTGGATTAATCATGCTTGAAACTTGATTTTAATTAGAACCGATCATGCATTTTTATATATGATGAATTCAATTATACTTCTCTCTCTAATCAAAGTATTTTTATGGCATTTTTATAATCACAGTTGTGTGATATGATCAGCATCAATATTAAGCCTAATACGCAAGTTGTGACATTTTCTTTTGTCACTGAAGCTGTGACTTTCAAAAGTGGGGCGGAGCTGTGGGGAATATATATATAAATTTATGAAATGCCGAAAGAAGCTAACTGTTGGTGATAAAACTTCTAATTTACAAATCACAAGTCATAAGCAAACTTGACTTGTAAAAACATAACTAAATAAAGGTACAAACCGTGCTCCTTATTTAATGCTTTCAGTACATTGTGAAACCCGCTCCGGCTCTGATGCATGTAAAAGACATATATTAATCCAAAAGCTTAAGATAATAGGTGGAAGACCCAAATATGTATGTTAAGTCTTGCCAAAAGCATTACTTAGGGATATAGGATGTGGGATTTTATTTTACCAACAGATATAACCTCTTTATTTTTCTCTGCTGCTCAACATTACTGTCAAAGACAAGTCAATGCTTTTCCCACTGCCAAAGAAGATTTTAAGTAGATGTCTTGTGTTTACATATCAACCCCATCAGCTTGCTAATGCCGGATGGGCAGTCGGCGTAAAACTTTTATCACAACTTTAAAATAAATAAAATTAAAAATTAAAAAAGTAGCTGACCGAACATAGGTAGGACTAAGCTTTCGCAATAATGATGATCTTCTTGTTACAGTTATGAGAATCAAATGGTAAACCAGGCCCTATCAAAGTACCAACCAACAAAATATTTCTGTCCCCTCTTTTAATGGTTTTAACAAGTTCATAACAGAAGGACCCAAATCCATATACTATCATGGTAGGGCATGATACCATCATGGTAGTGCATGATCCCTCTATGAAGGACACTCAGTCTCGCTGCCATGATTCACTTTGTTTATTGGATGCCCTTTTATATATCATGGCATCTATGCACGCCAAAAGCTCAACAATATGAAAAAAAATGGTGAGTCCATATTTTATTTGTTACAGTGGGATCCACATAAATCAATCCAAACTCTAGCAACCACGAATTGGCAATCATAATTTGACACTGATCCAACAAATTTCCACATGGACTAATCACAATACACAGCGAACTTACAAGACCACAGAGTTTTTCGGCCCTTAACTCAAGGGTTAAGATGATCTCATAATCTCATTCGAGTTATATTTGGCCACTACTAATACACAGTCCCATCTCTTCCTACCTGCATAAGGTCAGGTTTGACTAGTTCAAAACTCCTGATAATAGAACTTCTTCAACTATGATGGAAAGCTTATTATCCTTGTTTGCATCATACTTCAGTTAAGCCTTTCTTAACCTCACTGAATGACTCCACCAAATATCTCTTACAAACCCTATTCAGTGTCCTCACATAGTCGCTATGGTGCAATTTTTTTTATATTTCAACTGGGGAGTTAGATCCATAAAAGACTTGCACATGCGAGATAACAGAAACTCACACGTATAAAGGGCAAGGAGGTAATAGAGACTTGTACATGCAAGAGTGGCAAGGAGATAATAGAGACTTGTACATGCAAGAGTGGGAGGTGACAAGGTTCACATTTTTACCAGTAGGATAAGACACCATTCTCTTGGTGCAACTTCTATCACCTTTAATTTGGAATAGACATTTAGGAATTAGGACTCAACTTCACAGAGCACAAGATGTCAAGAACTCCCTCATTGTTTCCAGCATAGAAAATTGGTATGTTCCATTCCTTTTCACCCTGTCAAAAGGAAGTCCAATCTTCTTCCATCAAAAGAGATGTCCATGATTAAGTACTTAGGAGGTTGAACCGGTATTTGATGATAAAATTGCCTTTAAGTACATCCCGTACTTTTTAATGAGAGACAAAAGTTCTTGTTATTATTGTCAGGTGGGTCTTCAATGCAATATGGAAGTGAGATTTGGATTCCTGAAAATGGATTGATTTGATGGTTGAAGTTAGAGTAGTTATTAGCCATCCCATTCTTGAAAGAACCACAAACAAAAGGTTTTGTAAAGTTGTGGTAAACAAATCTTTTGAAAAAATCTAGAAATTATGTCTCCAATGACCCATTCTCCAATGATAAAATAATTAAAAAATAAATAAAAGAGCAAGAAATTTGAGGAAAAAAATAAAAAATCAACATGTAAACATAATATCAAAAAATTGAAATCATTTGTTCAATTCAATTTTTCCCAAAACATAGCTAGTATAGGTTACGCACAAAAATCTATTTAAAAGGAAGATTAATTTGTATTTCTTTCTAAGACCAGCAACATTCAATAATGGGTCAAGAAGAATAGACATGAATTGTAAATTGCATGATTTTAGCATTTTAGGATAATGGGATATGAGCATGTTGTGTGTTCCTAGAGAAAAAGAAAGTAGAAAATAAGAAAGCGTTGTCTTTTAAATATAAGGAAAAGATAAATTGCCCTGTATTTTTTAATAGTTCTATTCTTTATCAAGAGAAGAAAAAAAGTTGATGAGGTCTAAATAAGAGAATAAAAAGTTGAAGAGTGGCGAAGATCATATAAGACTCAAATGGCTATGAGGAATCTCGGAATTCCTCCTATTACTATATTTTGGTGCTAAGCACATACATGTCCACCCATTATATTTGTAGAAGAAAATATCAATAAAAGATAAAAAAATATTATTATAAAATAAAGTAATAAAAAAATCAACACAATCACTATAAAAGATCCATCATCCATCTAGAAGTAACAAGGCATCGAATATGGTAACAATAACAATGGATGTCTTCTCCTTCTTTCTTATATTCATAAATATATGTTCAAAGATTTACGAAGCAGCAAGATGACGAATAAATTTAAAAAAATCAATAGAAAATTATTGAGATATTAGAAAAAAAAACTAAAAAATGGGTAATGTTAGATTTGAGACTCTCATCAGTTGAGAGTCAAAAAGATTGTTTCTTGTTTCTTTTTTTCACATTTGTCATTTTCCATGCGAATATAAGTATTCTATAGAAGCCATTAATTATATCTCATGGGGGGGGTTTTCATTTGATGTTGAAATATCTTGACTTATAAGAAAAGATAAATCCAAATTTACATAGAACATTTAAAAATCATGAAAATAAAATAATACGTTTGAAAAACTATTGGATTTACCTTTGCTATTTGTATATAGGTTGGACTTTTTAATGATCATATTATTTAATTATTAAATATTTTTTTGGGTAGATATTGTGTTTTCTTCTTTTTCATTTTTGTTATATATGTTTATATGTTGGATAGTTTTAATGTAATTTTCTCATTGAATTGATTATTAAGATATCATTATTTTGTTTGAAGTAGAAAAATAGATTATATATGATGAATTCATTGGTGATGTTACTTGTACAGTTTTCAGGACGAGTCTTCACTTTAAACATTATATGTAGTAATTTCATTTTTTAAATATTAACAAATATTTTTTAAAGAAGCTTAAAAGTAATGAATTTGAAAGATTAATAATCCAACGACAATTCTAATGTTAACATATTAATGAAAGTATTTGAAAAGATCGACTTAAACAATTTGTGATTTAATTTTAATCTTAAAATGAGAATCAAAGTATTTCAAAAATTATAAATGGTTTAAAAGGTAGTGATTTTATTATTATCAAAGTCTTGTCCGAACAATATTAGGGTAGACTACATGAATTTCTTTCCTATTCCGATCTATATCGAGCTAAATCATTGAGTAGGTTGCACTTCTATATATCTAACGTTACTACTTAATTACATCCCTGCCCTCTTCTTTAAAATACTAAAAAGACCTAGGTGGGCTGGACTAAATGTCAAAATCGAGGGGAAGAGGTCAACATTGAATTGAAACCTTCCATTATAATATATAACTAGCAAAAAAGATTGTAATGCATTGGTTAAGTCATGAAAGTTTAATAATAAATTAGAATTATTATCCAAATAAGTATTTATTAATAAAATAAATAAATGAACTGAGCGAATGAAAAACCTATGTGTATAATCATCATAATATAAATTCATATTATCATGGGCGGCGCCATGTGGTTCACAGTGGGGTCAACTGACCCCACTGAGATCTCAGAATATATTCATAAAAAATTTGCGAACCTACGAGTGGAAAGCTTTTGACCCACTGAGATCTTAAAAAAAAAAAAAAAAAAACATTTATGGGAAGTTTTGACCCCACTGAAATCTAAAAACAATCTTATGGGAAGATTTTGAACCAACTTAATTTAAGAGTTTGACCTGAAGGAGAGAAAATAATATATAAATTTTTGACTATTTTGTAACATCCAATTAAGATAAACTGTGTACTTTTGTATCATGGGTAGCCCAATAATTTTGAATGGCTTATAAATTTAAATGGACATGCCTTAACTCATAGGAAGTTCAAATAGTATTTTTATCTTATGTCCTTTTATTTTTATCATTTTTCTCTCATTTTTCTAATACTAAATATTTGAAGGTAGGGTAAGGGCCTAAAAATTACAGCCCTCATGTGAAAGTCGAAGGTTTTTTTTCAGTTAAGCCCGGTCCACAAATGAGAGGGTAGGATAAGAGCTTAACCTTGGCCTGGCCTGGGTCATAGCCCTAGTTGCAGGATTGCGGAAGATAAGTATTTATTGACCTCACTGATTTAAATTCCTGAAGCTGCCACTGCATATTATACTATAATTAACTAAAAAGAAGTCCATATATAGAGCTTCAATAATAATGTTATGAGTTTTTCAACTAGCATAATAATGTTTGATTTAAGTTCTTAATAATTTAAGAAACTTAATTATGGATGATTCAAATTTCCACTAAAATCGAAATTGATCTGACCATTGAGTTGTTCATGTGTAAAGGTCTTAATCCCTATGACAATATTTTCAGCGATTTATAAAATGATCGTAAGTTATTCTTATTGGTTTCGAAAAAAGAGTACTCATACACATGCATAAAATATCAGTACATAAAAGTGTGACACAATTTTAGCTCCCATTTTCTTAAATTCATGCAGTGAGCCAACTTGTGATAAATTAACCTACTTATGCCACATGCCCCTCCTTGCTTTGGAAGATCGCACTTGAAAATATGATCTATTTTGTTGGAGTCCATTTTAAGTTATTTAAGTTTAATGAATTGAAAGATGTCTCCCATTCCGATTAAAGTGTTCCCTTTTTATATAAGTTATATATATATATATATATGTTAGATGCTTCTATGAGAGATATCTCTCACCTTAAATGAGAGAATGGGTGGGAGCCCCTATCTCTCATACAGGTGGGGGCCTAACATTTAAGTTGTTGGCATTGATATGGATGTGAGGGCCCCCATCCAATCTCTCATTTAAGGTTAGAGATATTTCTCATACGAGCATCTCCTACATCTCATATAGGGAGAGGCTCCATGAGTCTCTCACCTTATACGAGAAATAAGGGTGAGGACCTCACATTTAAGTTGTTGGTATTGAATATAGGTATAAGAATATGGGTGTGAAGGCCCACATCCAATCTCTTATTTAAGATGAGAGACATCTCTCAGAGCATCTCTCTATATATACATATTCATGTTGTATGATATGAGCGGCTTATATTGATCAATGGTGCAGTCAATGTATGGGTTTTCTTATAACTATTAGAATATTTAAGGGACTTTATCAAGACAACTATATAATGAAAAAGAAAAAAAAATCTATACTGAAGAGGCCCATAAAGCTTTGCGACTATTAAGTCAAGGTTTAGAATACTCTGATAGGGATGATCTTTTGCCTGGCTGCCTATTGCCCATATCCATAAATAGCACCCTTCATTCTCTACTACCGAACGAGTATAATGATGAAAGCCTCTCTTAACTATTGCAATCAACTCAATTGCACAAACACACTAATCTTTTGTTCAGTCTCTCTTAACTATTGCAATCAACTCAATTGCACAAACACACAATTAATCTTTTGTTCAGTTCTATTAAAATCTGAATTTTACAATGGTATGTCTTTTGCCCTTTTTCTTTTGAGGAGAAATAGCTTCATCATTCAAATATACTACTGACATCAGGGACAGATATTACACATCACGTCTTCATTAAGCATAAATTCCAGAGACCAGAACTATCTATCAACTAAGGTTAAACCCTTCATCTGGCTCCTCTTCATATTGCTCTCTCTCATAATCTCATGCCTAATTGGCCCCACTTTTATGTACTCCTATTTTAGAAAAAGACACCCATCTACTCCTACTTTAGAAAAAGACAATATTAAACATGAAACAATCAAGAGATATCGAGGGTTTAAGGTGGTGATGTGAAAAGAGAATAATTTGTAAAGGCTTGTATAATAACGTAAAATGAAAAGATAATTAAATATATTTCAACTAAACAGATGACATGTCAGCATTTTGAATAATAAGTGTATGTGCTAATGCCTACCAATGTAATTACTTTAAGAATGATGGTTTAGTGTGCATGCGATTAATTATATTTTTAAATAGATGATTGTATTATCATTAACATCATCATCATTATTTTAGCCCTAAGGGCTGGGACACCCTTCTTTATAAAAGAAAAAACAACACCATGATCATCATAGTTTTATCACATATTCACATCCCATACTTATTTTTTTCCAGTGTTAGTTGCAAAAGAGGGGAGAGAGAATGATGGTGGAAACATCACCTCTTGTTGATAATTACCCTCTCTCCGAGTGTACTTTCAGAACCATTTTTTTATTTTATTTTTACGAGCCCATATTTATAATCAAAACTGTTTATTTTAATCTACATAGACTTTGAGTAATTTAAAAAAGAAAACTCCAATCTATAGATCTAATTTTCTACGCTTTTGTGAGTCCTTATGATACAAATTATTCAATATTACCATATTAACGACAAAACCAGAAGGTTTCCTTTCATATCTAAAATCTTCATGGATTTTGTGAAATAGTGATTTTGACTAACATTGATAATTTGAGAACTTTTACTTGAACATTATCAAATTGTTGATTCTTCTTTATGTAGTTTAATACAAAGGGAAACCCCAGGGGCCTAAAATAAAATTTGAATGGACCTCTCTAATAAAAAGCCCACTCGAGATCGCTTTCTCTTCTTATGTTTTGGCGTGGTGAGCCGTAAGAAGAAGCAGAGAAGAAAGAAGAGACAGAGAAAGAGAGAAAGAGACAAAGAGAGATGGTGGCAACATCGCCTGTGGTGAATACATACCCTCTTTCGAGCTATACTTTCGGAACGAAAGAGCCGAAGATGGAGAAAGACACATCCGTAGCGGATCGTCTCGCTCGAATGAAAGTCAAGTAATAACTTCAATCTCATTCTCAAAAAACCCTATTCACTCTTAAAAAAGCAGACAGAAAAACCCTAAAAAGACCTTCTGATGGGGTTTTTCTTCTGCCTCGTTAGGGTTTGAATCTTCTTCTATTCTTTGTTTTGTTTTTCAACTGCTTTTTCCTAATCTTACTCCTAATTCCTTCCTCATGTCAGCTGAAGCTGACGTTTGATTAGTGTTTATGAATGGTTAGAGATCGGATCAGGATTGGTTTTCAAAAAGGGGCGTTTCAGGGGTTGCTGTATTTGCAATCGCATTTTATGCCGTTTATAAGAAGGCTTCAAGGGCTTTTAAAATCTTATAGTTTCATGGCCATTTGCTGCTGCTGCTGCTGCTGCTGCTTGTTGTTGTTTTGGATCGAAAGTGGTCGTGAATTTGTGAAATCAAGTTTTTGCAGCTTCTCACTTCAGTATGTAATATATGTAGATTGGACGGACAGTTCTCCTAGGCTGGAAAACCCTAGAAATTGCTCAAGACCCGGGATTGAAGAAGAATAAGGCATTAGGATTAGATATCATACATCAAAAAAGAAAATTTCTTTGATGTGGAGATTTATGATTGGTTATTAGGATTGTATAAAAGCAAGTCTTTTGAATTGAAAATTTATGATTGGTTGACATATTGTTTAAGATCTTTTTTTTTTTTTTTTTTGAATGATAATTTGTATTGAGAGAAAGCTTAAGCAGTACAAAAGGATTATACTGAAAGCAAGTGGGAAGGAACACCGCCTTTAGGACAGCCAAAAAAGAGGGCTTGGAAAAGATACAGATGAGGCTATAAGGTGGCCACCTCCCTCCAATTATGAACAATGGAGGGAGTCTGAGGGGGGAGATATTTAAGCTGTGCAGGTTATCAAGGTATCAATCACACTGAAACATTTGATGAAATTTTGGGATGGTGTAATAGAGCAACAACTTGGAGTCTTTTCTTTGCTTATGCAAGTGATAAATACACCTCCCTTTGTAGTTGCAGTGTTGGTTTTAACCTGTGTGGGGTTGTCCTTGCTACCACTAGGAATAGGATAGCATTTAAAGAGAAGGAACTGCACTTAGGATGTGATCAAAGAATCAATCTGAATTCATACTATTAGAAAAACAAACTTGAATTTATGCCCAGTATATTTACTACAAGTGCTGTTTGCTATTGAGGCAACAAATGGAAGGGTTAAGAGAGGAAGAAACACTTCCATTTTTTTTTTTAAAGAGAAAATGATATAATGAAAGGACAAATGAGGTGAATGTGGAAATGGATGTTTGCTTGTACACTTGTTTATTGATCTTGATTATGAGCAACTTGACAACATATATCTATGATGACGTTTCTTAGGTGCTATTTGCAGATGACACGTTATTTAGAAATGAAGCACGTTGATCAAAAGCTTGAGCTATAGGGAAAGGCTTTTGGTTAAAGGGTTCAAAATTAGTAGAATCAAGGCAGAATATATGAAATGGAAATTGAGTTGATTATTGAGTGGGAAGATGTGCTAGTTAAAATTGAAAGTAGCTTAGTGTTATTTTGTGATACAGCCGTGCTACTTGTCCCGGGTTTTGTCCCGGGACAAGTAGACTTTTTCTTTGTGATATATTTAGATAGGTATTTTTACGCATTAATACATGCTAAACTTAGTTTTCACGTGCAACTAACAAATAAAAATTAATAATGACATTAGAGTCGCTTGACTATGCCCCTTTTTTTTGTTCTTTCTTTCTTTGATTGTCTTACTCCTAAACCACGATATCGTGAGTCACAACTGTGGGTTAGGAACCCATGGAATTGTGGGTAATGCTGATGTACCATCCTTTTCAAGCTTGTTTTCTTCATCGACCCACAAAACCCCATCTTTTTTTTTCTTTTTTGTGGCCCGATATTTCGTAACAGAAGGTGAGGTGGCTTTAGGACCTTGTATGTGGAGGGGCACCCACTGTTAGATCGGAAGAACCGAAAAAGACCAAAGAGTTTGAGATTGTCTGTTGGGTGTGACGTGGGGAGATAGCAGTGGAAGAAGAAGGAGAGTAAATGGCCTGAAGCTGCTGTAAGCAGACATGTTTCTTATTAGAGTAGTGGTGTTTTGTGTTTCTATGGAATGCACAAAAGAATGAGGAAGAAGATGATAGGTTTTGTCTATGAAGATAGCCTTTGATGTTGCGGGAGAAGAAAGAGTGCTGAGTGATTTTATAGATGGAGGAGAGATGAGAAGGGGAGTAGAGGAACCGTAGAACATTGAGAGGGTGAGACTCGAGATGAGGGTTTTGTGGGTTGACGAAGAAAGCAAGGAGAAAATGTAAGGACATTACCCATGTTATTGTGAGACTCATGATATCATGGGTTAGGGGTAAGACTGTCAAAATAAAATAAAAACGTGCGGTCAAAGCACTCTGCTGACCTTTTTAAGTTTTTTTGTTATTAGCCTGTGGAAACTAAATTTAAGAGGCACTAATCTGTAAAAATCCCATTTAGATATCTTTCAAAAAGTATATAGAAAACAGAGGGTTTGAGTTGGATATTGCATATGAGATAATTGCATTTTAGGGAAAGGGAAGACAAGCTAGTTGGGGGGTTGTGTGCTCATCAAGTGCCATTTTGATTAAAAGGGCAGTTGTTTTTAATGGAAATTAGACCTTCTTTGTTTTATGTAGCTGTAGGTTTGACATTGAAGAAGCAATAAAAAGCTAAGAATACATTTGGTTGAGGCACTTGGATGAGTAGATTAACAAGAAAGGATGTGATTGGGATTTAGGAATGAGTGCATGAATGGAAATTTTCAGGTGTCTCCAATAGAAGAGAAAAAAAAAAAAAAAAAAAAAAAAGAGGAATGCTGTTTGAGATGATTTGGGCTAGTATACAGAACATTGAAGAGAACAAAGACATGTTAATAGGGGAGAAGGAGACTTATTTTACTCTATGCCTGTATTTTGTTCTTCTTCATCAACAATAATAACATCAAAGCCTTGTCCCAACTATGTTGGGGTTGGCTTCAAGAATTTTGTTTCTTTTTTCCGATTTATCATTGGCCAAATCCTCAGATAGGTTGCACTTCTTTAGATCTGTTTGTACAACTTCCATCAACGTCCTTTTCAGCATTGTTGCTACATTTAGAATGCTTGATAAGACCACTTCATTTAATAAAACTAGGTGTAGCTACGACTCACTGTTTTTCGTGCTCCTCCCCAAAGTGTTGGAGCAAGAGAACTGTCTCAACCTAAAACCACGAAGCTAAATTTATATGGTGTGTAAAAGATTTTTGTCCCAGCATTTGTGTCCTTTTGTTACAAAATGGAGTGCTTTATCTCTGATTACATATTCCTTTCCATTTTGTCGTCCATCTGTGTGTCCTATACACATTTGTTGTAAGGTGCTTATAACTGGTTACCTAAAAAGAATAAAGTGTTGATCCCAGATTGTTGAGTGCAGCTTTCTATCAATCTTGATGTAAAAGAGTAAGCTATAGGTTGGTACTGTATTATAGGTTGATAATGGTAGCTAGTGCTAGTCGACCGTTATACTTCTTTTGTGTTTTAATGCATTATTATTTTTATTGAATTTGATCTTCAGCTATATGAAAGAAGGCATGCGCACCAGTGTGGAAGCAATTTTGCTGGTAAGTATTAACTATGTACACAAGTACTACATATTTAGTCTGATATCTCTTTTCATTTTTATTTATTTATATTTATTCTTGGGTTGTTACTTCGCATACCTTTATATGAAATAATCTTTCTTTTTGTATGAATCATCAACAAATCTCCTGTTCATTAGAAGTTAAAAGTCAGGGAAGTTAATTTATCTCCTGATTATGTGGATACTTATCTAGTACGGCCAGGATGAGTGTGACAGGTCCTCTAAACCCCAAATTCTCAAGGTATGTGGTATTTGGAGGTGCACGTGTTTTGATCCAACATTCCATCTTGTCAAGAGATGGACTTTATGGTGCAGATTTTGCTCATGTGGATCACAGATCTCGAAGAAGAATACCCACTGAAAATAAAAAAAGGGAATAAATATGATGGACCTACTACTTAAAAATGAAATACCGTTATCGTTTAGATCACCAAAATCAACAAAACCACCCAAAAACAGATTTTTGTATGATCACATAGCCCTCTGGTCCAACACCATTTCATCCCTACAGAAAATCATCTTTCTTTTTGCCTAAAAGATCCCTGTTGGCCTGCCTTTAATTTCATTTGATGATTTCGGAGAAGGTGAGATCGGAGTTCCTGTTTCTGCATTCAAAACCAAGAATAACCATTTATCATCCCACAAGAAGAAAGATCTAGAGTTAGATGAAGACTAAACATCACACAGGGACCTTTTTTTTTCCAGGAAAAAGCTATGTTTGAGATGAATAATGTGCGTTTATTAAGTGAGGGCAGCTCTCAAAAGATGAAAAACTAGAAAACCAGTTGTAACAGACAAAGGCCAGTTATCAAGATGAGGGTAAATTCCTCTATGTTTCACCTTGGGGTTTGACACCTCTATATACTGTGTCTGAACCTCAGATGCAGAGAGGTCTTACTCAGATGAGGAATTGCTTATATATAGTACAACGGCTATTAGGGTGTTTTAGATGCCAATAAATCCTTAAAATATAAGATAGTGGCGGTGGGGTGGCATTTAAATAGAGATTAGGTTTTTGGATTGCAACTGTTCAAATAGGTATAAGTTACAGATAAAAACTAGATATATTGGACAAAACCAATACACATTGCCCTAGTTGTAAAACCGGGATAAGTACTGCACTTATAGTTCACAATTAGAAAGGGAAAACTTGAACAATTAGGAATTTTCTTTTTAGAAATCCTTTTTTAAGGGGAGTATTTTTGGGCTATCTTCCATCCAATCAATGAGTGATTGCATAATGGCTGAGCTTTAAGACCATGACAAGTCCTGCACTTATGTTCCACATTTAACAGGAAAACAGGGTCCATTAGGATCATCCTCTATCTATAGGGGTGATTTTTGGTTCATTTCCCTTTCAAATGGAGCATCATGGAACATGCTGAATTTCCAAAAAGTGGGCTCAACAGCCTCCAAAGAAATGGTTTGCATGAATATTGCCATCCTCACATTCTTAGGACTAAAGAGTAAAGAACTGTATGCATCATGCACTAATGTTATCTGTGCTCATTTGGATTCCTGCTTTCCCCTATTTCTTTTAGTTGGACATAACTAAGACTTGGACATTTTTCTAACCAAGACTTCAGCCTGCTTTAAATGCTTTCTTTTTGTTTGTAGACATTTTTCAATGTTTGTGGTCTGACAAAATGGCCTCGACTGTGCAGGTTCAGGAGCATAACCATCCTCATATACTTCTTTTGCAAATTGGGAATACATTCTGCAAGCTCCCTGGTGGGCGCTTGAAGCCAGGGGAGAATGGTTTGTTGTTTGCTTCATTTTCAAAATTTTAAGTGTGCAAGGATTTGTGAGAATGCCCAATCGCAGGATGTGATTTTCACTTACTGATTAATTGTGCATGGCTGAACTTTGCAGAAATTGAGGGTTTGAAACGGAAATTGTCTAGCAAACTTGCTGCCAATTCAACTGCTCTTCAGCCAAATTGGCAGGTGAGCTTTCGCTCTTGGGAATTTCTCAATTGTGTGATTTGTATAAAGCTCAATGAGCAATGTGAGACCATAACAAGTGTAATGGTGTTAGGGAAAGTTCACAAATGGACTTTTTAAAGTTGCAAAAAAAAAAAAAAAAAAAAAAAAAAAAAAAAAAAAAAAAAAAAAAAAAAAGAAAAAAAGATGGGACCCTTATCAAGAGAAGGAATGTTTTGGATGTTTAGTTCTTTTGGTTTTTATGTGGTGTAATTTTCCCTGTTGTTTTTTGATGGGCTGTTTTTCCCTGTTTGTTTGTTTCTCTTTTGAATAAAATTTAAACATAGGGACTATTATGAAAATTTCTCTTTTCTATTTTATATGGACCTTGTATTTTCTTTTTTAGCTATGCATGAAGGGATATTTCTGAATTCTGGAGTATTTTTCATCCTTGAATTATCTACAAAGTGAAATATTGTGCATGCTGTAGATATTTTGGGTTAAGAATATGTGTACAGGTGCAGGTGTATGCTTAATATCTATAAGAAAAGTGTGTGTATGCTGTAGATATTTTGGGTTAAGAATATGTGTACAGGTGCAGGTGTATGCTTAATATCTATAAGAAAAGTGTGTGCTTATATTAATTTATCTTCTGGTACAATAATTCAAAAACCACTAGCAATTTAGGGAAAGGGGGTACTATATGATGCTCATTCTAGAGAAGTGGAACTTTTTGGTCAACCAGCTAGGTTACAGATGGATCCTATCTTTTAAAAATACCATTCATCTAATTCAGCCCCGTCATGGGATATGCCATGCCTACAACCAGTGGTCCACACACACTGCTGGAAATTTTATCAGATGGTTTGTCTCTCACACAGTGGGGAAGATCCTTGGAACATCTACAACCAGTGGTCCACATTCAGTGCTGGAAATTTTAGCAGATGGTTTGTCTCACAAATTGGGGAAGATCCTGGGACATCTTCTCTCCAGGAGGGGGTCTCTCTTATTAAAGGTTTGGAAAACCAAATGGTGGCCCCAGATAGATAATTTTGTAGGACCCATCAAAAGGTAACCTTGCATGTAAGCCATTTTATGTTGGTTGTTTCTTAGGCTAGCAACTAGAACTAAAAAAATCATGCTTAAGTAGTCCTAGTTGTACATGCACACACCTCCTAGACACACTACACACACCGATATGGTACAAGATCAAAACTGTTAGGCAGGCATCACCATGTATGTACCTGGCCCAAAAATAAGCCAGTCTGCTAAATTTGTGGATTCAATGTGGACTGTTTTCTTTATTGGTGTGTATGATGTGGATTGTTGGGACGTCTTTGTAAGGATTGAGGAGGATATTGCAGAAAGGATGAGTGTAGAGAGGCCAAAGTGGAGACAAACCAGTGGAGTTGTGTGCTTCAGTGGTTTGCCTCTTCAATTAATGGTAGTAACTAGTAAGACCATAATTCAACCTGCTGATATATGGGCCCGAAGCAATGGAAGAAATGTTGGACAAACATGAGACAGAGCATGTTAATGGACGCATGGGGTAATAAGATGGTGTAATTAGGATGAGTGCATGAGATGAAATTATCAGGGACTCCAATAGAAGAGAAATTCAAGGAATGCTCATTGAGATATTTTGCGCATTTATGTTGATGACATGAAATAGCCTACGTGTGAAGAATTGATGTTTTGGAACTCAGATGGAACAAGTGGGATGGGGAGACAAATAAGGATTTGGAATGAAGTTATAATTGACATTTTCAGACTGAGTGATATAGAGCATAACCGTAAATAGGGATGAATGGAAAAATAGACTTGCAAAGCCAACCTGATATGTTGGATAAGGTTTCATTTATGATGATGATGGAAAGGTAGATGATGATGATTGCGTGTGCTAACCTGCTTGAGTAAATCAACCTACTAGCCAATTTCACATTTGGACTCTGTGAATCTTCTGCACAAATCTCACATTTGGACATCTGCCTAGTTTCTAATTAAAATGTCAGCTTCACTTTATGATATTTATCCCGCAGGACCCATTTACTTCAATGGAAACTTAATACCAGTCTCCTGTTGCGTGCAGATTGGAGAGTGTGTAGCTATCTGGTGGAGGCCAAACTTCGAAACAATAATGTATCCGTACTGCCCTCCCCACATCACCAAACCCAAGGTGAAGGAAATTTTAAGCTACGAGTTTTAACTATATAACTAGGTTTTCTCTGGAACTAATCCTAGTGTTCTTATTCTTTATTAAGGAGTGCAAGAAGCTTTTCCTTGTTCATTTGTCAGAGAGGGAGTATTTTGCAGTACCAAAAAACTTGAAACTGCTTGCTGTTCCATTGTTTGAACTCTATGATAATGTTCAGGTATGATGTTGCCTCTCTTCTCTTGCCTTGCTTTAATTTTTATGGTGCCATCATTGCATGATGCATGGACAATATGGTATTGTTTTGTTCATCGTAGCAAATCTGCTTGTGAATCACCTTTCATTGATCCAGACTGTTCTGATGTGTCATTCCTAGAAAGTTCATCTGTTAGATGATCATCACTGTCTTATCCGTGGCCAATGGTGAAACCGGGAAGTTTGATGGTGGTTTTTTTTTTGGGTAGGGGTTTCGAATTCTTGGGAGAGCTAATGTGAAAAAAGTGTGAAATTTACTATGCAGTAGGGGTTTTACAAAATTTCTTGGGGGCCATTCTCCCCAACCCAGTACACACAAAAAAGAAGTAAGTTCCACGCCTGTTTGTGCCTGCATATGGTTGGTCAAGACAAGGACCCTGAAAATTGAATAAAAGAAAGTGTGATTATCTGTAAAATCTTCAAGTGGCAATTTACTGCCAAATGATTATCAGTTTTCATAAATATAATATAGAGAAAAATGGACAAAACTAACCTTTCTACTTAACAGGCTTACTTAATCAAAACCCCTAGTTCCATAAAACTGCTAAATAAATGCCTTATTCTATTAGAAAGTGGAAGAATGGGATGATCGTCACTATTAAATGATGCTACCCTTTCTGCACAGTGGATCATGGATCATATTATAGGCTTCTGAATGATAGATTGGTGGGGGATGTTGCTCCTGTTGAGTGAGGGATAAGACCAAAGGTCTTCTTACAGTGAAGCCCTTGGAGGGCTGAAGGGTTCTTAGAAAAGGTGTTCATGCAATTTATAACATCTTGCAAACAGTGTGTAACCCAGATGAGTAATGGAACTGGGTGATAAAAAATTTGTGACATGACAAAGGCACAAACACATAAGTTCTAATGTCCAATAAAAACCATTGGGCCAACTTGTATGGAATTGGTTGCTGCTGAAAACTGTGATTCTTGAGGTTTAGAATCACATGGCCCTTCCCAATGAGCTATCCATTATCTATACAGTTCTAGCCTAAAAGTTGTGACAATTTTTTTTATTGCAGAGATACGGACCTGTCATCTCAACTATCCCACAACAGCTATCCAGATTCCAGTTCAACATGATAAATGCATGAGCTTGGAGAAAATGAGACCATTGATTCAACTGTTGGTAATCTAAATTTAACAGTTCGCAGTTCAAATAGGGTTTTTTTAATCTAGGTAGAAATCATATGATTGGACTAATCAGTCCTAAATCTGCATGTTTGAACTAATGTTATATCTTTGTATACTATTTGACATTGTTAAAGTTTATTTGCACTTCTGTATGGAAAATGGATTCTACTTCAACAGTCTTATGCAGCAGAACGGCGTTGGGCTTGTTTATGCTAGTGGAGGCATAGACATTATTATTGTTTATTATTGTTTTTAGAGTAGCCTGGTGAGGAACTTGTAAGCTAATGTGGGATGGTTGCTTTAGCTCTTTGGCTGTTTCTTTTGTTTCTTTTATGCATTTCAGTGTATACTTTTTTGTATTACTAAGATGCTGATAATACAAATTCCCATTAAAAAAAAAAAAAAAGGTTTGCATGGTTGTTAGGGTATTTGCTGTTCTATCCGGTGAACATGGAGAGACATTGCCATTCTTACTCAAGAGTAAGTACAAGTACAGTACTGGGGCTTTCTGGTTATGTACATATGGGGCTGCCTTTCATTATTCTTGATGGTCATCCTCAGTTGGTCATAATTCATGACCAAAAGTTAATTTCAAGACCTGAACTTTCTGATTTTTGGATTCTCCTTTGTACAACGGTCCATTTTCTATGAGCACATTTGAACATCCATAATTGATTTCTGTGTTCAATCCCTCTCCCCCTGTTTTCATTTGAAACACTTGTAGTCCTTTACCTTTATTATTTCTTTGCTAAATACTAGCGCACCAACACATGATACCTGTCAAATCGGGATCGATCTCGGGTGATTTCTATGGAGAGGGAGATGTGTACCCACTTAACTATCCATGGGAGAATGGTTTTTTGGGCAAGGTGATGACGTGGCTGCAATGGATTGGTCGGAAATGCTTCTGGTGGCACCGAGCCAGCCATTTTGCTGAGTGAACTACCTGATTCCACTCTACTTCAGACTTCAGTCAAGGATGATCTAGTACAACTCCCGGGTGCATGCTTGAGGGTGAGGATGATGTTCATGGCCTTTGTTATGCCAGGCCGGGCTCAAGCTTGTCCAAGCCTAGCCCATACTTTGTTGGGTTTAAGTTCAGGCCCTAAGCCTAAGGGCTTGTTTGGATAGGCAAAAAATAGAGTAGAGTGAAGTTAAATGGGCCATGACAGTCTAAAATTTCAACTCTATCCCGTTTGGATGAGTTTGGCCCCATAGATGAAGTAATGTTGTGAGCCACATGTACTTCATTTCACTTCAACTCTAAGTACTTCCATTTTTTTGAGTAAAAGTGGATTCTACTCCAAACCTTATCTTCAAAATAAGCATCCAAATGGAGTGAAGTGAAGTACACTACTTTAACTTCAACCTACTTCTTTTCACTCCACTCCACATGTGAAATCCACTTCATTTCACTCTACTCCTCATTTATCCAAACAGGCTCTAAAAGTCAGGCTTGTCAAACATTGCACTTTTATGATCTGTTTAATCCCATGCTCCATTCCAGCCCATGGGCCTCAAAAGTCAACTGCAGGCATAGTTCATTTGCAAATACATAAGCCCATTGTGTTGAATATTCTTGGCAGGGCCTTTAACGTATATAGGCCTATCAGTCGATAAATTAGCCCTGGGGAGGTTGTTAGAGTCTACGGGCCGGGCTTGGGTCGGTCCATCAGGGTGCTGCGGCCTATCAGCCCACCTAGTTATGCGTGTAGCAGTCAGATTGAAGTTATTTGTGCAACTTCTGCAACCTCTTGAGGGCCATCTAGTTCAATGTTGGAAAGACATTATTGGGGTATGATATCAGTCAAAACTTTTAATATTTCCTATTAATATTGATGTTCGGTTCCCTATGAGTATGACTGAACAGTAGTTAAAATTATTTCATAGACTATGATTTCATATAGCTACAAGATAGGAGGAGAGAGCTTAATAAAGGAATTGTCTCATATCCTAATAAAGTTAATTCTCTATCTCTAACTATTTACCATTTATGCACTGTAGTTTTTATGTTTTGAAATATAATTTTATTTTCAACTATATTTTTCCAAAATTATCCTGACAAAAATATCCAAAATCCAAATATATCATGATAGCTTCTCTTGCTGATATCATCCCAATAAAATTTGCACCATGATAGATCATATCTATGAAACCATGGGCGATCTGGCCAACGATATTCAACAGAGTTGTTAATGTCTTTGGTTGAGATTATGTTATACTTAATACCACTTTCAAGTCATATAAGCTGTGAAAAAGACCCATTCACCTAAAAACTCCTTGGGACCATCCTAACTCAGTCCTTAAACTAACAACTATTCTCATGGAAAAACAATGAAATACCGTCCACAAACTATTCTCATGAAGAATCATGAAATACCCACCATAAACCAGTCCTCTTAAAGAAAGCCTCCTAACAGCAAAAACGGATCTTGTGTCCCTCCCTACCACCGTTCTAATAACCAATACCACTGTGACCATCCACACCAAATCTCCTCCTACACTACACTCTTACAACATAAATAAAACCATTCCTTGCAGTCTCATTCACAACCCCCAATTTAAAAGGACCTTTCTTGCTGATATCCCACCAATACTTACTCCTCTTACATAGCAAGTATCATTACTCTCTGCATCTCTCTCTCTCTCTCTCTCTCTCTCTCTCTCTCTCTCTAAACACAAACACAGAGAGATGCAAGTATGAGACTTTTCTTCCATTTGTTCCTTGTCCTCCCTCTAGTTCTCACCCTCTCCTCTGCCAAGGAAATTGCCGTCACCAACTTCATTCGCGACACATGCAAGAAAACCATGCACAATGACTTGTGTTTGACGACGTTCCAATCGGACCCCAATAGCCATAAGGCAGACCCTAAAGGGCTAGTGGCCATTGTCCTAAGGATAGCTCATACAAAGGCATCCATGACACATGACCGCATCACTGAGCTGATGGTGGGTGAGAATAATCAGTACATGGATCAATGCCTCAATGACTGCTCGGAGCAATACCTTGACGCCATCGACCAGATCGAGGACTCCCTTGCAGCGCTTGAATCGAATGGTTATAGTGATGTTAACACCTGGGTGACAGCGGCCATGGGCGACGCTCAAGCATGCGAGGAAGAATTCCACGACGTAGGCTCTAGATCGCCCTTGACTACCAACAATGTTGAATTCACCAAGTTATGCATTATTTCTTTGGCCATCTTAAAGCTTGTCACTGGGTCTGGATAATAATAATAATAATAATAATAACAATCTCGTAGTTGTTGCTCTTTATCTTATGTATGAATTACTGTTGCATTAAACTTGTTTTGTTTTAATTTCATTTCATTTGCATCATTCTATCAGTTCTAAAGGTGCTATGCCATGAAAGAATACACTGTTGAAGTTCCATCCCATAGATACTATTGTACATATGGGAGTGGGACTCAGCGGCGGATCCAAGATTTTAGTTTGAGTGGGGCGGATGATAATCATCACCACCTACCTATAATATTCACTTATAGCATAGTTTTTAAAGACACGATTTTCAAAAAAAAAAAAAAAATTAAGTAAGGAATCCTACTACTAATACCGAATTCGTACATAAACGAACACATCTCACTGAAAAACACGAAAATAATATATCACAGAAAAGTAAATCATCGAATAGAAACTACTACTCACATGAAAAAGAAAATGATGCTTCATATATATAAAAAGAATTAAAGCCCCATAAAAGAAAATATCATAATAACAATAAGGCTTAGGGCAGACAATAGAATCAATCCGTTCTAACATTCTTCTGCAGGACAACAAAACGGTTCAATCTTATTTACTGTTCTATATCTGCAAAAAGACCTAGGGCGATTAGAGGTTCTCACGAGGGTTTTGGGACTCTTTTAGGGCGATTAGTTTAGATATAAGTGGGGTATGGAGTGGGGCCCTCTACAGATAGTTTGAAGTTTCTAGATCCGACATGGGGCGACCGCCCCAGGTTGTCATAGTGTAGGTCCGCCACTGGTGGGACTGATGTGGCAAATGGGGCTAAAGTGTGTGAGGGCGAGAGCCCCATGTAGACCCATGCACATCTCACTACAAAATATACAAAACTCCTGATCCCATTTCCCCCATAAATTGACATCAAATCCAATTTAATAACCATATAGATACTATTAGGATAACAAGTATAATTACATTACTCTTAATATTATAGTATTGTTGTTATCATTAGGATTATGATGATATTATTGGACAGGATACAGAAGTATTATATAAGATATTGATAACACATTATTATATTATGTTATTCTGATGTTATGATGGTGAAGGCATAGCCTAATTTGGAGAAACCAAGTCCTGCCAATAATGTATGTGAGGCCCATTAGTATTATCTATACTTGTATGACAGGATGATTTTCTATCTTGATCATTGATCCAACCATAGGCTAGGTACCTGATCTCTCAGTAAATGGAGAAGATTTGGCATCAGATTAGAGTCATCTGTAAAACTGTTATTTGGCAAGATGACTAGAAAACTTGAATGTGGAAAGGAAAATCTCTCGAAATCCATGCTGGGATAAGTCAGACACTTGATTCCCAACTACTACTATTCATAAAAATATGTTGAGCTGAAAGATCACAGAGCATATAGAGGTGAGGATATATTTGCTCATTTGAAAACATGAGTACATGAGAAAGAGCAAACAAGCAAGGATCACTCCACACCAATTGAACTAAAGCTTCTCCCAACCACTTGCTACAAACCAGACTAGTTTCTGGAAAAGTTCCTGAGACCCAGAACCAAGTTCAATGTACCATCTTGCCATTTCTTTTTTCCTTTTCTTTCTGCTTTAGAAAGATCACCTGCTATTTCATTTCAATGTTCCACATTTCTGGATTTCATACTGAGATTGATAAAATGAAATACATCTTTGTTATTGGTAACAGCAGAATCATTTTTCCTGATTCTGGAAATTCCACTTGGAGTTTTTTTTGGGTACCCAGCATAGTGGGCTGGGACCCAAAAGAGCCCACACAAGTGGGAAGAAGAAGCCCACCAAGTGGGAAGAGTGGCAATTCTACTTTGATTAGAAACAGCTTTAAGACAAACATAAGAATCTACAAATGGAAAATAAAGAATAATCCAAACTTGGTTGTCATAAATTAACTGTATGATTAAATATACAGCAACACATCACACTATACACACATACAACAATGAAACTCTACCTACACAGTTTACACTCACAGCAGGCAAACGAAAGATGGAGGAATTATACAAACAAACAAATAAAAGAAAACATGTTTTTCTTTTCCCTTTTCTTTTGTTGTCTTCTGAGTGTGATGGTTTTAGCCACTGAAGCACCCAAAAAGCTTCTTTGGGGCGAGGCCGGTTGCACGATATTTGGCAGCCATCTCTTCAGCCTTGAGCATCTCTTCACCACGCTTGGCTTCAACCATTGCCCTCTTCTCTTCTGCTTCCTTGTGGATGATAGCAATCTTATTCTTCATTTTCTCTGCATATTCTGCCTTCTTCTTCTCCAGCTTTTCCTGGTTGTGAAGTTGGCATATCATCAGTCACTCTACTAGTAGTAGGTTAGTTATCTAAATAATTGATTGAAACTTTCCACCAGGTTGAGACAATTCCAAGAAACTCAATCCATGTAAATGAAAACTCCATATTTTACATTTTTTTGTAAGTTTTTGATAGTTGAAACTTGTTGAATTATTATTCAATAACTAAAAAAGAAGACAAAACAAGAAATAACTTGGAGAATCATGAGAAGATAATTTAAACCCATTTAATGGATTTTAAGAGTGTTTCAATTTGGTGATTGGGTTGAAAATCTCTAAGCAAGCCTACTTGTATGGTTAAATATAGCCCTGATATAAGTTTCAGGGTAATATATGTGGATAGAGTGGTCCCTTTCATTGATCATACTTTGTCATGGCTTTGTCATGGTTTGCTTTTGGAGTAGGGCATAAGCCCCTTTTGGGTTCTCTTGTTGTTTGGTTATGTCTTCCCTATAAAGTGCTGTAACCTCCTAACATTTCCAAAAAAAAGTAAAAAAAATTCCCTTTCTATATGATAAGCAAATGAAGAATCAGACACAAAAGGGCTAATTGCTATTTTGATTCATGCCAGTTTTACTATATACATAGGTTTAAAGAAACAGGACTTCTTTCAATTGAGCCAATAATTAACTCCAACGAAATTAGGCCCTTTTTCTTTTGCCAACGAATGAGTGTCACAACCAACTTGCAGTTTAGCTCTTGAAAGTTTAGACATTCCCACACTCTCATTTATCCTAATGAAAGAGATTCAATGTTGCTGGTCATGGATCAAGCATGTACATAGAAAACTGTTAACACCCACTCTGTGAAGGTTTGAAGTGTAAGAAATATTAAAAACTAAATAAACAGGGAAGACCAATTAAGCATGGAGCTTGCTTGGCAACCCTGTAAAAAAATTAAATGTACTCCTTGAATTACCAACAAAAAGCGTACCATTTTCAGTGGAAAGTATACGGTTGAAACACTTTGCTTTAGTTCTTGGAGCAATAAAATAGTTTCAGAGAAAAGGGCATTGCAAAAGTAGTGCTTAAGGGAGGAGTAGGGAAATGAATGGGATAAGGGCTATGTTTCCCTATTTCATTTGTGTGTGTGTCTATATAACGTAGTACTCCTCCCTTAAGCACAATTTTATTCCTTGAGGTCTAATGTGCATAAAAAGTGTCGGTTAGGAGAAGAAAACCTCGATTGCTTTCAGCTGAGCTTCCACAGTTGCCTTCTTTGTGTTCTCCCATGATATAATAGTTGAAAGCTTCTTATGGGCCCTGATCAAGCATGTTAAATTCCCAACAGTTAAGAAACAAGTTATGCAAGGCAGAATCATAATAATAGCAACACGATAAAACTTGAAAAGCATAAAAGTTCTCCAATCCAACACCAGATATAAGCTGTCTGAGCTAAATCAATTGATAATTCAGTGGATCTTAACTAGCGACAGAACTACCCAATGAGGAAACAAGTGAAACAAAATGTTAGGAAATATGAATGCCAAGGAAAAGAAAACCAAATTGAAATAAAAAGTTAAAAAAATTCAGATACAAGCGATGAAGAGCCAACCATAGGCGGAAAATCAATTTTTAACTCACTTAATAGGGCTCCTAATGGTCACCTAAATTTAAGCTAGAACCAGCATATTTAGTTAGAAGTTCAGGACCAGCCAATAAGGGGTCCATACCAATACATAAATTCTTGATTTGGTATAACCTCAACAATTAAACGGCTGTTGAAGTGTGGAAACAATGGAGTTCAAATCCAACAGTAACTACAATTTGGATGGAAGTTGTGACCAAACTGATTCACATGTTGACTCCATTTCCTTTTCCTCGACTCAACGCGCAACCTCGAGGTTGCAACAATGAGCACCTTTCCAATTTGACTGAGGCTCTTGTCAATGTAACCCAAACCGTTAATTCTATTTTTCTTAAAGCAGGTTCCTTTAAGGCTTTCTAGTATGCTAAACTTGTCCGAAGTGCTACAATTTTCTCAGTTCTAAGAGTGAAATCTTTCACAACACTCCTTAAATTCTTAAGGCAAAGATAAGAAATTTGTCAAGAGTGAAAGAACACATCTAATAGAATCCCCATTAAAGCAGTTTATGTAAAGATTCAACAACATTTATGTCAAACGAACTGCAAACCAAGGATGATATTCTGGATAAGAAATGAACTGGATATTTCATACTCCAATAAAAGCAAAGGAAAAGACAAAACCAGCACTGAGAAAAAAAGATAGGAACTCTCACTTGTTCTCAGCCTGTGTCTTTTCACTTTCTTCCCATGCCTTGATTAAAGACATTCTCTTCTCTGTTTCGACTCGTGCAAGAACAGCATCTGAAATAAAAAGTAACAAACTCTTACTATGAAACAACTCACATTAAGCTCTCCATAATTATTCATAATCTATTTCAATACTAACCTCGGTCAATTGATCCCCCGGAGCTTTTTTCAGAAGAAACCTCTGTCAATAAACAGACACTCGAAAAGGTGAATCCAAGTAAACACAACAATACTTTAAATTTTCCAAACGTATAATCACACACATAAAATAGTTAAAGGAACTTGAACATCTGATAAGCACAAAATAGAAAAGATTTTGTTCCCAGCCGTAGCTCAAAAAAAAAAAAAAAAAAAGAAGGAAGAAAAGAGAGAGAGAGAGAGAGAGAGAGAGAGAGAGAGAGAGAGAGATTTGGCATCTCGGCATCTCAACCATAAAATCTTCAACTTCATCGAACTAGTTAAATGAAAAAAGTGACCCCTGAACATTTATAATATAACACTAAATTTCATATGGATCTGATAAAGTGATGCCATAAAACACATTTTTTTGCATAAAAGTCCCAAAAAATTTTGATAGATCAAGAAAAAGAAATGCCAAAATTGGAACAAGGAAACAAGAGGTCAGAAAAGGCACTAAATAAGAACTTCAATCATGTATGACCAAGAAATATTCATGATTTCTCCAAAAAAATAAATAAAAACATACATGAGTCTATTCATCTGACAAAAAAAAAAAAAAAAAAAAAACCCTTCAATACAAAAGAAATTTAGACATTCTGTAAAACACAAGCCTATGTAAATTTGAGATATGGGGAGCGAAAGGAATATATATCGACCATATTGAGTGAAACAGATCCTCTGTTGTGGCTGCAGGATGGATTTCCATGCAATCCATCCTGCATCCACAAGCAGGCCTCTTTGCAAGTTTATGAGGCCCAGATGATATGATAAATGTGACTCTCTATATTATCCAGCCCCTTTGAAAGTTTATAGCCAGATATAAGGCCATGAAATGACATTGGTTAGATGAAGACCTACTTTGAGCATCCCAAATAATTTATTGAGTTTCTTTCAAGAAAAAAAAAATTACATAAGCCAGAAAGAGCAGGAAAAAGGAAAACCCAAAAGACAAATGTGTTTTCAGAGAAGATAGAAAATAACCCAAAACGCTCAAAGATATGAACAAGCATCTTTTATAGAATTTTGAGAAAAATCATTGAAAGCTCCTCAGAGATTATAAAATAGAAAAAAAACTCTGTAAATTCTAACAAATGATGAGAGTGGATTGAGTGTATGCTACAAAAAACAAAAGAAAAGCCTAGGAAAATTGAAAAATAAATACATCAGAAGTGCAAATATGAATCTAGATATGGACAACCCCAAAAAAACAATTTTCTAAAATTATTTGTGCATACTCATGAAGACAAGATTTAAGAATGAAGCTTTAAGAGGATAATCAAGAAGAAGTATTTTTCTGAAAAAAAGAAACTCTTAATGATGTTTGAAAACCAAATCCTTGTGGAAAAAGATTTCTGCTTTTCACATAGTTGTGGAAAATCCATGTTTTGGCAATTGTAAATTTCCGAGGATTCGAACCCATGACGAAAATCATCGTTTTTGAGGATTTTTAGATCCGACCTCCCCCATAGGATCTAAGAATATCACTTTTGTGGATTTGTTCCACCAAAACCATTTTTTCTCTACTATACGCATTGATATCGACTTAAAATCTTCACTATACAAGTTCTCAATGAGGAATCTATGTTCCAGGGGCAGTGATAAATCTTCATATCTACAAATTCCTCACCTGTTACCAAACGTGCTTGATACAAGTAATCAAAGGTATCTTAGGGGATGATTCCACATATATTAGAATTTCTTAGGATTGTGATTCTTTATTAGATAACACCCACACCAAACTACCAAAGTAAAGGCTAATTTACATCTTGGTTCCACAAAATTTGTCTGAAGTATGAAAAAAGTAGAAGAAAACGCAAAAAACACACAATTCCCCATATTTTTCTGTACAATCCAGAACATATCCAAGTATCCAATGATCATAAAACAAGAAAAGTTCTGTAATTCACCAGAAATTCACACAAGCTAAAAGCTGCTAAAACAGAGAACTTAAAAAAAAAAAAAGTCATACTAAAAGAGAACACAGATCTTGAATTTCAGCAAAGATCATATGAATCTGAATCATCTAAATCTAAAACAATCATTTCTCAGCAACTTGCATGAAAAGAATCCGAGAAGATCTAAAACCCAGAAATTCAGAGATCTTACTATCAACAACAGCAATAGCTTTGGAATCATCGACTTTCTCCACTGAAGTAGGCGACGGAATCACAGTCTTCTCCTCCGTCACGTCTTTGGGAGAAACTTCTACCGGCGCCGGAGGAGGTGGTGGAGTCTCAGGCGGCGCTTCTGCTTCTACCGTCTGAGAAGGCGCTTCGGCTTCCACCTTCCTGGCCTCTTCTTCTACTCCCATCTCTCCCTCACTGATCAAGATCTGGAATTTCGTCTTGTGTTTTTGTTAAGAGATATCAGTAGTTGGGTTGAAGCTGTTGAGTGTAGAGAAGATGACAGTAGTCTCAGTAACCCAGGGTGTTGGTTGATATAGAAAGAGGAGAGAGAAATACATGCAACTGTAGAAAATGAGATTTTCTTTTTTCTATTCTATCTATGGTGGGAATAGATCTGTGTCCTGTATATCAGCATGGCGCATGCGTGACCAACAGTTACAAATCCACAAGTCATTAATCAATCAGGTGGGCCACCCTATTATCTTTAAGATAAGGGATTTAGAGGGAAAAAAAAATAAAAAAAAAAAAAGAGAGATCTTTTCGGGTACCGAATCCGGACCCCACTAAGTAAGGTGATCAATTCGGCCCTTTGACAAGAGGGTCTCACATAATTCAATCCATAAAGTGAGGGTTTTTTTTTTTTTTCCTACTTATAAAACTCTTTTATGTATTTTATTTTGCAATAAATAGATATTTGAATGAAAAGGATCAAGCAACCTCAAGGAGTTGGCCGAGTGGTCAAAAATACAGTTCATGTTGGTATCGACCCCCACCACCTTGGGGCCACAGGGGTGTTAACCTCGGCTCCCCTCTTCAGGAATAGAAGGTTCAGTCCACTAGTGCTGCCATATTGAGGCCACAAGGATGTTTATCCGGCTTCCCTCTGCACCTGGAGGGATTAGTCCAACCCAAAGGGTTGGAAACTCTCCGATTGCAAAAAATAAATGAATGAAAATGAAAAGGACCAAGGGACACTTGACAGGATGTCCATGACCCATAGTTTTTCTTTTTCCAATTTATTTTTACATCTGGCCCCTTCATATTTTTTTTAACATAGTGAACCCTAAGAGTAAGATAAGTGTTTGTACTCTGTGGAAGATCTATAACTATTAGTAACCAAATTACCTTTAACTCTTGAATTATAGGACCAGCAATGAATTGGACTTAGAAGTTTCACAGTGATAGCACAATTGTTTTACTCATTTATTGGTGCATGTTTGAGTGTTTAGGTAAATACAAGAATTTTTGGCTTTAACATACCTTTTACTACTTTATAGTTTTTAAAACTGGCACATCTCCAGAAAATTAAAACTAGTTGTTGAGGGAATCTTAAAAGAAAAGATGTTGAATGATGATCCATCACAATGTTCACACCAAGAAAAAGCCATCTTTATTCTTGAAAGGAAGGAACTGTCTCTAAAGTTGCCAGCCGAAATGACAATCGATTAACTAAGAGATGGACCATAATCAAAACTTGATCACCTTGAACATTATTGATCAACCTTACACCTAAGTTGGGATGTAAAGACAATTCTATGTAAACGGCTTTCTTGTAACTGGTTATAGCTAATGGCAAGCAAAGCAACTCACTTTTAAAGCTTTCTTGGTTTCAATGTAAAAAAAGAAGCTAAAACACATAATCCAACTCCTGTTGACAAGTAAATGAAGTTACATGATGTTTAAATTAAGAAGATTTATGGCTCAAAGAGTGTATTTGATAGCAAGAACTTGAAATGATCTTGCATAAGGAATTCGTAAACACACTCAAATTCTTGCCCAACTCTTTTACTAAAATATCTCAGATACTTTCTCAAATATAGAATTTTAAAACCTTAGTTGGAATTTTAAAATAGAATTCGATCCAAAATCCTCATTTACCAGACAAACACTATAACTTGTTTGTTTCAAGTAATTGAATGCTAAAGATTGTGTTTTCATTAGCAACATTTAAATACGACCATCGAATAATTTCTTCTTTAACGAAAATCTCGAATCAAGAGAATATCCTACCATCACTTTAGGAATTTAATACTCGAAAACGTCAATGCCTCGCCTACATTTCTACCTTATATCATTCATCCCTCACATCTTTAATAATCCTTAAGTAGAACTCATTTCACAATGAATTCATATGCATTTTATGCGAATAAATAGTTTTATTTATCACCCGAAATAAAATTTAACGGTTATTTTTGTAAATTCACACTCACACTTATTTCTTCAATTTCAACCTAAGGGTTGTCTTAATTAATTTTCCACGTTAACCATAACGTATGCGTGTGAGGACGTTACAACCTGGCTGAAGTATCTTCAAAATGCATCCACATAAGTTTTAGCTTGAAAGATTAGTTGAAAAGTTGAAAGCCCACAACCCAACCAACCAAAACTACAGACCACAGATGTATGAATTCACGTGTAAATGGCGAAATTATGACCTGTTTATTACTTTTTAGTGGTGCCAAATACTATTATAGTCCACCACATACGACACAGAGGAATATCCACCACTGTTTATAGCTATCCATAATCTAACGTGCGCCGGTCCCACTAGGCTTCTTAGATTGTGGGTGATATTAGTATTTTATCGTCCATGGCTTCAATTTTTCTTTTTTACTAGACTAATTGATCTGGACGTAAAAAAAAACCCACATAAACTCTTCTATAGCCCTAAGGTAATAGTAAAGTTTAAAACTTACAATCCACCACATATATTATTATCCTAAGTGAACTGAGCTAACCTATGGTTAACCATTGAACTACAGGCAAAAGCAGCCCATCAAATCATGGCTTTTGAGATTGTGGGTGATATTAGTATTCTATGGTCCATGATTGAACAAAACTGATATGGCAGTCCATGTGATTGTGGGGCCCAGGGGTTTGGTTTGTTGCATTAATCGATGTTTGCTGTTGAAACGGGGCTGATAAGGTGGCCCACTGCTACATGACACAATCTCCTAGCCTTGACAGCTTGGCTCGCTCTCTCTCTCTCTCTCCTCTCAAACAGACAAGCATGAAAGTGAACTTTGTCGGCAACGTAGCTTCTCTGTACTGCATTGGTGTGGGTGCATGGTGTGTCCATTGCGTGTTGGGAAAGTCGGTAGGAATTTAATGCCGTACAGAGAGGATTCAGTGAACTATTAACTGATAACAATCAGTCCACATCCTCTCTACAGATTCCTTCTTTCTTCATTCCTTTTTATTGATCGATCTTGCCCTCACATCAGTGGGGCCCACTAGCTGTCATGCTGTTAGCTATCAGATTAGTGAGGATTGTTGGATTGTGTCCTATATTTTAGTTTAACTGGATTGGTTTATCTAGGTTAATCAGGACTAAGGATTAAGATTCAAGGGTGTTTTTCGTTTATATATATATTTATATACATACTCTTTTATAGTGCACAAAAAAGTACGGCATAGATACGCCCAACCACGTAAATCTTTTTGTATCCCTTTAATTTAAGATTAGCTGGGATTAAAACCAAGGACCGTCGATATTGAAATTCTTCCTTGGTATCTATACCATGTTAATCTCTTTATTTTGGATGACCAACAACAACTAAACTATCGAACATCTTTATTCATTGTTAATCTAAAGAGTTAAAAAAAAAAAAAAAAAACCTAAGGAATTGGCCAACCATGGTTTCTCTCTCTTTCAGAACTGGAAGTCTTGGTATTGACACTCAATTCCCTCTCTTCAGGAACCGAATATTGAGTTTACTTGTACTACCACCTATGGGCCACGGGGATTTTACTCGACTTCTCTTTAGGTCAGAGAAAATACGTCAGCCCAAAAAATTAAAACCCTCGGTTACGGAAAAAAAAATAAAATAACCTAAAGAGTAAAGACCATGATCTTTGCATTGTCGATGATGGTGAGCCTTACATCACATTTATATGCCATGTGTCATTATTTTGGAAAAAAATATAACCTCAACAGCGAGGGCTGCTGAAGATCCGGGCTTCTTTTACAAAAAAGGGTCTCCTCTGATGTGAATGTGGGTCCCCATGTATCTTGATTCAGAGATCAATGATTTTATTAGATGGACCCCACTATCCTTAGGTGAGAAAGAATGAATGCAACATCTTTTTTTCTCTCCTCCTTTCTTGCTTTTGTTTTGTTTCTAATGTCACTTTTAACTAGAGCCATTTTCTTACCCAAAACAAAAAATGAAGAATAAAAAATCAACACTAGAGCCATTTAAAAATGGACTCATGTGGGGACACTATTTGACAGGTGGTTTGGTGCATCCAAGTTTGGTTATGAATATGGTTATTTTAGAGCAAAACAACTAAACAACTTAGAACAGGTAGATTGGAACTTGCTTATACATGGGTGATTTCTCTCTTTCAGTTATTCAATTGTAATGCACGGATAGTCGGTAGGGTAGCTTTTTTTGGTAAGGATTCGGTAGGGGGTAGTTAGGAATTTGGATTCTTCTACTGGTTATTGCAGAATTCTCCACTCACTGTTAGTGTGGGCTCCACTGGAAGAGCATTCTGATCAAGTTCATGGCTCTTGCCAAGCTAAGAATTACGGATAGGGTGGTTGTCATGTCATGGGCGATGGCTTCTTGTGTACGATCTAAGCAGGAAAAATCTTCACCAACATGCTGTTTGTTTGTGGGGTAAACTTAGATGCATGGCACAGCAGAAAAAGTGTTTTAATGGATGAGGGTCACGAAAAAAAATAAGCTCAGTCAATTATCCTGATTTCTGATTTAACAATTTTTTATTTTAAAAGGCTTTCGACCATAAAACAGTGTTTTCTTAATGCTTAAACCGACTGTGAGTAAAAGTTTGCGATCGAAAGTAGGCTCTAATGAGCTATAGAATGTTAAGACGGTAGGTGCAATAGTAGGAAAAATCTCATCATAGGATAAGTACTTAATTAAAGAGTCACCAACACACACGGATGAGTCTTGTTGAAACCTTGGTATCACATATAATCTGACTATCGATCATTGGGTCTTCAGGTTGATAGCATCACTCTTGGCCATGGTAAGGCGACCTGGGATAAAAGAAAGAAATAATCTACGAGATGTGGGGGTGGCAAACGGTCCATTCTGACTTAACAATTGGGTTCTAACCTAGTTAAACTGGTCGGTCAACACCAAACTGCGATTGGCACAGGTCGACTCAACCATGTGTAGCCTGCTTAATCTGGCATGGAGATAACCTGAGCCTTGCCCACTAACTCAATTAGTGTTAAGCCCTGCTAAAAAAGCGTCAAATATTATATATTCCACACTAAGATACATACATAATTAGCCTGACTGATCAGTCAAGAAGAAAATCATTGCCTAAAGATTCTTGTTTGTTCAGATGCTTCGTAAGTTGTTAAATCTTTTCATGGTGGGGGAAAGTTGTCAATTGAGATTGTTATTTCAAACATTCTTGAGGCTGTGAGTTCTTTTGTTTGGTTCGATCTATTGCTATATTCATATAAATCTAAATAGATTGCAACGTTGTTTTGCCAAAGGTGGTGGGATCAGAAGTGCTAATGAGGTTTTGTGGACCGACAAGATTCCTGATTGGATGGAAGTGGGTTTCGTATCTTTTGTAGCTTTTTGGCTCCTCCTAAGCATTGAAAGTTTTATCTTACCATACAAAAAAATTAAAAAAAACTTTAAATACAAGTAACAACAATGAAATTTCTCTGAATGTATTAGGAATAATATAAACTGTTTAGGCGATCAACCCTAATTAAAACATGTTCAATTGTGGTTTAGATTTTTCTAGCATGTGACCACTCCCACAAATCAGGTTAATTGGCTTTGGGTTGGTTTAGGAGGATTGAGTTACTGGGTCGCATAAAAAGTTTATATGCCAGATTTATAAATCCATGAGTGGACATAGGAAACTTACTTACCGGTGGAAGTTAATGCGTTCCTTGTTCAAACGGCCAAATTTTAAATCAATCAGAGTTAACATACCAAAAGACATGCAAAGTCTGGTATACCAAAAAGCAGAAGTTCCAATACAGTGGACTACATCAAGCAAAACCAATTTTGCAAAATGATAGAGAATTTTTTTTTAATTTTGAAAATGAGCAAAGGTTTATTTATTAAGCGCATTTTGATTGGAAGCTTTAAAGTTTTGGTTAATTTTGATAAATAGATGAAAAAAGAAATAGTGAAATCATGTGTTGAGCATGTGTAGAATTTAGGGTGACTCTAGTATATAGCTCACAATAATTTTAACTGATTTCGATTCAATAGATGAGCTCAACTGCTTCATTTACCACCATTGCCTAATCGAGATCTCTTATGCCTAACATCAGAGGATCAATTCTAAACCCCATGCATGTTCAAATGCTATAATATCACATTTGTAAATGAATGTGATTAGAATGTCCATGCTAAAATAAATTCATAAAAGTACTAAGAAAAGATAAAGTTAAAAATAAACTTACAAAAGAAAAAAGAGTTCATACACCTTTAACAAAAGTTCATCCTATCATCTTGAGGTTAGCTTTATAACTAATACTTTTTGACAAGGTAAAATTTATATTATAATTTTCCATCCTCCCCTCAATACTTATAAATTTCTTTAATAAAAAAAAGTTGTGGGTGAATAATCAATCCTTTAGTCGAACTTGAACTCATTTTAATCTCAAGGGGTAGCTTAGTTGGCTTAAAATCACGATTTGTACCCGAAAATTATAGGTTCTAAATTACACTACTACACTGAAATTACAGGAGTGCTAAACTCCAATAGCAAAAAAGTAAAAAACCTCGAACCCATTTAAGCATTTCTTTCATCGATTTCGTAGCACCCCGAAGAAACTTGGCACATTGATGATGATAATGTGGCACTAACTTCAAAGGAATTTCAACCCAGACAACGTTTTTTAGCCTTTTGGTGGGAGTTGGCATTGACTGGCAAGGGAGTATCAAAGATTTGTTGTTCTTTCAAATCCTCCAATTCTACCAAAATTCAGTGTTTGATCCGCATAACTTTCCAGCAGTGCAGAGATGATGATGATAAAGACATCACCAGTGATTTTAATTTCAAAGGGTCCATGTGAAGATACTTCTTTATGAATTAATATATGGAGTATTAAGGTCCCACGTTCCAGACTGGATGACCTAACTTATGGGCTTAAAGTTTCAGCCTTGCAATAATAGCTTAGCTTTTTCCTAGCAAGGGGATTGAAAAAAAAAAGAGTTTAGCTTTTGGTGGTGATCTTTTTATTTTATTTGTGTTGTTGGTTGTTGTACACAACTGAACTAATTAAAACTACATTGGGGATTCATAGTTAACGTAAGATTTACAAAAGATGCTTACATGAACTTGTTGCAAAATTGGTCATTATATTTGCAAAGGAAATTTGTCTAAATGAGCAGATGGCATTTTCATTCTTGATAACTAATTGAGTGGATTATTGAATAGGTTTCTTCTTTTGCGCATTTCTTCATTTTCTTGCATTACCATTGGCCTAAACTTAAAGGGGAAGAAGTTTCAGAATACCTAGATTTATTCCTTGTGTGTTGTCATATCTTGATAGCTTTAGACGCTGTTTGAAGTATGGATTTGATTGAGGTTGGATGCTACGAATGCGATCAAGATTGCGTCGGCTTGAATCAAGCACTACATGTAGAGATTTGTAACTATTGTTGAGAGAGCTATCATTTTTTACTCACTCTTTACAATTAAAGGGCAAGTATGGACACCCTGAATGTAAAAAAATGATGATGGCAGGAAGAGATGATAGACTTTCCCAAAAGATTTTTCACTTTCTCGGATCGATTCGAACTGGGAGGCGTGGACAGAGATAAGAATCCAAAATCATATGCAAGGATCAAGATGTAATTTTTTATTTTTTGGGTTCCCACTTGTTTGGGCTGGACCAATCCCTCCGGGTTTAGAGAGAAGTCAGGTAATACCCCTGTGACCCCTAGGCAATAATACTAATGGACTCAACCATTCGGTTCCTGAAGAAGGGAGAATCGATGATCGATACCAGGACTTCTAACTCCGAAAAAGAGAGGAACCGTGATCCTAACCACTCAACTGTATCCTTTTGAGGGTGTCTTCTGTCATTGGGATCCACCCACATATTAAATACATCCCTATAATAGACGCAAACACATTTTTCTTAAATGAAAATTATTTGGGTGATAATTGGTTTCTATGGTTCTCACCTTGTTACATGATGAGGCCCACCCATCACTAATCACCAAATAGGAACCCCACTAATAGTCACCAATCTCAAGGTTTGGTACCCATGAGAATGAATTAGACCCAGGGATGGAAGGTCTTTTTTTTTAATATAAAGCCTTTAAGCTTGTAGACCACGAATGAAAAGGGTTAAGGGGCATTGGATTGGGCCAAACTTGATACCTGGGGTGATCCCACATTGATCTTTTCATTTCCCCCCGATCCCACCACCAAATGGGATGCATAGTGGGCCCCACAACTGGTTCAAAGGTCAGGTCACACCTGAATGACATTATTATTATCATTATTTTTTACTTTAAGGTTGTAATAATCAAATCAAGATGAATTAATTGGAGTGATATATATTTGGGCAACCCCTGATCTCCACCATACTTTCTCAATGTCTCTTATCTAGTGACTGGATGTAATCCAGACGGGCCCCAATCAATAAAATAAGAAATAGCCTACATGAGTTTTCATGGCACTCCTTGCATTTAAATAGGTTATTGCAGACTTGGATTTGCACTTCACTACATTTTCACTCCAAAAAGAAGGGTAGCTATATTATATTCATTGATTATACAAAGAACACATAATTAACTCAAATATAATAATCAACTTGAAAGTGGACGCACTTCCAAATTTGTAATTAAAGTAGTTTATATTTAATAATTTAACCCTCTCAACATTGACTAATCACCAAAGCAATCATGAGCCCTGTCGCAAATAGCGTTGATAATCTGGATAATTCATGGTAATAATTTATGAATATGGATAAAAGGTTTTGTATGTGCCTCTATGGATTAGTTCTCGAGTATCCCTTTGACTTAGGGCCAAATGCTCTTGTGCTGAGCTGTGCAGGAGTACCGTGAGTCACTAAAAAAACCATATGAATGTAACTAGTGAAAAAGGCCCACCCCTTAAAAAAAGACAAATGTGTAAGAATTTTGAAGTATATGAATATCGAGATATATAAAAATAATTGTAAATAACAATCAAAACTAAGTTGCTAAAGTTTCTGAATGTGTGAAACAATCACTGAATAAATCTGATTTTTATAAAATATTTAATTTAAATTACAAAAAAAATAATGTCATCAAAATAATTAATCAGTTATTGTGATAAAAGGTGGTCCCGTGCTATTTTGAAATTGGAATTCATAACAATATTGGAAGAGATATTGTATAATACATGTAAATATTATGTGAAAATAAGAAAAATAATTTAAAATAATTCTAAAGTCCTTGCCCTCAAGAATCATATGTAATATCGAACCTAGTGCTTGAAGCCTCCTTTTATACAAAAGAAGAAAATTTCATGGATTTAGATATAGGAAGTGAAGATATCGTCAATTTGAATAATTTTGTAAAAAATGAAAGTAAGAACAACTAAATGATAGTTTTGTTATTATTTTTCATAAAATTAATTAATTACACTCTAAGCTTAATTATCAGGTAAAAATCTCAAAAAAACTTAATAACTGAAAATAAATTTTCAACCGTCGGTGAAGGAATCCAAGATTTCCTTTTTCTTAAGATGAGAACGGCCGAGCCGACAACGTGGCTGTCGCTGTCTGTTGCTTCTCGGATACCATCTACAAAGATTCTGAGCCAACTGCTGCATCGAATCTTGCGACACGTGTCGAGGTGCCAAGCAACGGTTGAATCATCTTTACACAGATGTCGATACTGCCTTTGTAACTCTATTTTGCTGACTGGAGCCCTCAGCCGTCCGATATACGAGGACGATTCTAATCCGTTCATCCATTTTTTTTTCCCTTCTTATGTTTGAAAGTGATAGTATGGGGCAGATTTTTTTTTTTTGAAGATGATTGTTACAAACCTCTATTTGTCTGTAAGTGCCAGTGGGACCTACCAAAGTGCCACAGGCATGACGCCATCACTTGATTTTTGGGCTTCTTTGGTGAATGGATATGGCTGAGAGAGCCTAGTGCAAAGACAATAAAATTATCCACTAGGAACAAAAGGCCTAGGGCTGGAACATTTCGCCCTAATTCGAGACTTAGCTTTATCATAAAATTTTATTGAGTAGGCTTATTTGATTATCTTTCCAATTCGGCTAATTCGAAGTTTGAATTAGACAAATTCGATGAACTAATTCACATGTACCTATTTTGTAAGTCCATCACAAAAGGTCTTTTTTTAAAATTCAAACCACTCAAAATAACTATTATATTAATTTATCCTATAATTAAGACTCTACATCAATTATAGTCTGGGTCACAATCAGATTCACTCCATGTAAAACATAATTATAGTAAAAACCAAAGTAAAATTTCATGTTTTATTGTGATTCATATTCTTTATGTGGGGCCAAATTTGATCGGAGTTGGGTATAGATTAGTACTAATACATCAAGCTGCAATGCTTTCGAGTGGCTTATATTTTTACGTAAGCACCACAACAAAATCATATGGTTCACTTAGAGAACTGTGTGGAATTAATTCACTAATAGTTCACTAACCGAAGAAATGTGAATTATTTGAAATGAAGTATTCACTGTTCGAAGGCCTCTTGAATGAAATGGGTTACAATACTCTGGCCTGGATTGGCTCAAACGTAAACTTATTAACACTATATCCAAACACTATTTGACGCTGTCAGGCTTGGGCCTTTATATGGAAGATTTTTACCTCTATAACTAACCTTCTTGGGGTGGGCTCATACACAGGGGTTGTGTTGGGCCCAGACATGAATCAGCAAGCGAGGAGCCATAAGTATTTTTAGAGAGAGAGAGAGAGAGAGAGAGAGCTGTTGGGTGGCTTGGGTGGCCCACCTTTTTAGATGGCTAACGTTACCCGGACCCTGATTGGCTTTTATGGGCCCAGACTAAGGTGGATGAGTCTAGCTCATGCCCGTTCTGTTTAGTTTTTTGTTTTGGTAAAACAGTCTGTTTAGCTATTGCTCCAATACAGACCTGGCCCATGAGCCTGAAAGTTATGTCCATGACCTCACCGTTTGAAAACCAAAAAAAAAAAAATCCATCTTTTTTTGTCAAAAATATGAATGCAATGCAGTCCAAAATCAAACCTATAGTTGGGCATTTCAATATAAGAGCACAAACCCACTCTGTTTAGTAATTGACCAAAACATTACATAAAGGCCCAGCCAATAGATCTTAAACCAGCCTAGATCATGTACAGATTTTAAACCAGCCTTTCCAAGCTTTTTGAGGCATCAAAACATGTACACTTGCCCCTGGTGCGTGATGTATATACATGGTTCATAAACATACTTTTGGAACCAGCACTGGCAGAACAGTTCTCTAACATCTGTTACAATGGCCCAAACTCCAAACCATTTTATTTCATTCCAGTCAATCGATTAATCTGAGAAATCTTTAATTAAAAGTTTTATAAAATGAATCTGTAGTAGAGAGGAAAATTATTCAGTTTTCCCATACAACTCCTTTTTTGGTCATTTTTAGTGAGATACTTTCCTCTTAGGAAAAGAAAAAAAAAAAAATGAACTTATTTTCATTGATAGAGAGAAACGCAGGATTCCTCTTTCTCACAAAAATGGAAATTTGAAGAGAGCGGAATCTTCTCGCTGCACAAAAACACCCTAAATGCGTTTAGAGTCTATTAAATATAAACAAAAGATACCATTATATGTACAGTAGCTCATTTGCATTTTGATTTAAATGTCATTATATGTCTGAGGCCTTTATATTCACATGACAATAACCATGTTAGCAGTGGCGGACCTAGAAGTTTTACTTGGGTGGGGCAAAACTTTTACTTGACTTCGTTAACTTTTTTTCACATTAACAATGCAAAAAATGTATTGCATTTAAATAGACACAACTTTTTCCATATTTAGATTTCCTACCCAATTGAAGTGCCTTCTCACTCCCTCTTCCAAATTCAAGTGATCATCAATTTATCATCATCAAAACAACCTAAAATCATATTTCCTTTAATCCTAAGTGTTTGGATACCTTGTAATGATGATTTGGGTGAGCATCAATGTACCCAATTTTGGTTTCCGAAGGGGTTTTATTTGGATTTAAGGAATTTGATTACCTGCACTTACCTAGCTGTAAAAACCGTTCTCTATGATCATGGGCCGGTGGCAAAGAAGAAAAGTCGCTACATAAATACAACTCAAGTTATCCAAACATATGAGTCATAAGACCTGATTTATGTATGAATTGAAGTGTAAAGTGTGTCCAATGGTGATTTGGTCAGCTTGGGACTTATAGATATGCTTAGATTTGGTGATTTAGGGCTTAAAGTTTGAATTATGATTTAGAGATTTAGAGTTTGAATTTAGGATTTGAAAATTAAGAGTCCAAATTTAGGTATAGAGTAATTATGATTATACTACATTTGAAGAGAGATGGAAATTGCTTTATTTAGGGTTATTTAGTGAGAGAGACACTAATTATGAGAGAACCGACAACGAGAATTCGATCGGTGTGAAGATATTAGACTCTTCGTAGAAAGAGATCCATGCAAAGAGGATATGATACTCTTGGTGGGAAGAAGATGTTCAAAGAGATCACCAAGATTTTGTGACGTGGGGCGATCACAATATTTAGACGTGGGGCAACTGTTTACTAGACATATATGGGAGAGGTTCTGGCCCATTAAAATATTATGTAATTTCAAATTTGACCTGGGGCGAAAGGGTAGGTCCGTCACTGCATGTTAGTGTGAAACTGGTTCACAGCAGACATGTTGGGTTTATGTCTTGTAGGTCGGGTTAATCGGAACGGTCCATTGGGTTAGCAAGGACTAGATTTTGGGTCGCGGTATTTTGGTAATTGTGTGATTTCCCAATATTGTGTGTTTGCTTTGCATTTTTTTTTATTTATTTATTTGCTTAAGGGGTAAAATGTATTAAAAGAGAAAGAAGAATACAACGGCTCAATGAGCCCCCAGGGGAACAAGGAGAAGAGCACAAGAGACAGAGAGACAAAACCATTAATTTAAAGCAATGGTGTTATGCCTTTCTGCACAAATAGCAACTTTAGAAAGACTAAGAAAAGCAACAATCTTTGCGAACAGTCTTTAACACAAGCTAAACATAGACATTTGCATTTTATGCTAAATCATCTGATATGGCTGTATAGCTGAAGTTATCCTCTCGAGTGTGGGCAGGTGCAATGACAGATAACACAACGGCGCCTCCTATGAGCAACACGATCAACCCCATGAAGTTGACAAGAAAGGCCTCAGGCCCGTACTTGCTGAGCCCTGACTTCTCAAGAAAGGTGAGTTTCTCCAAGAACCCCAGCTCAGTTGAGATCACAGCCAATGCATACACCAAGAGCCCAAACAATATGTGCCAAGGAAGCACCTCTCCTCGGACAGACTCTGCTATTCCGGGATAGAAGAAGACAATGAAACCGAAAATACACTGGAATTCCAACATAAAATACACCCATTAACAAGGGAAAACAGAAGTTTGTAATGATAAACGTTGGGAGAATGGACCAAGTATAAACACCTTTGAAAAGATTTTCTTAGAAGAGGAGCTTTGATCAAAGAGGTGAATGATCATGGTCTAAATCTGCAAGAAACCATCAGATTTTTCTTCGTATTCAAGTATGAAGGGGTATGAAGCACTTAATTTGAAAATCGACCTTCCACTTTTTTTCACTATAACAAGTTTAAGACCAAGTACCACACCTCTATTTCTCTTGCTAAGATTGTCCAATCCCTCTCAATCAAAGCCACCTTTCCAGGAAAATCATAAGCATATGAAATTAAATCTTTAGAATTTGATGGTCCCCTGTAGACAGACCTCCACCCTTATAACCTATGATACCCAGCTACTTCAAACTAGGCAACATATTGCGCATAATTGCAACCCCCTAGCTAAAAGGGGTGTTCAAAAAAGAGAATATTGTATATAAGCTTGGATATGTTAATACAAGGATGAGTTCTTCCTAAACTAGGATTAGATTAGATTTAGGATGTTATTGGTAGTAGGTTCGCAGTAATCATGTGATAAGGATATCTATCTTAAGAGATTTCAGTTATAAAGTGATTAGAGTTATCTTAAGATTAGGTGATTCAATCTTCTTCATCCTTTGCCAAAGCCTCTTTACTACAAACTCTTTAACAGTTAGGAAGAATTTCCCAAGCAGGCCCAAGAATAAAAGCCAAATGTGCTGTAAAAAACATTGATGTGTGAAAATAGACAAGTACTCTGCTTCAGCTCCTACAATATGCCTTGGTAGTGGTGACCATAGTTTCCCGACCCAGTGGGTTAACTTCTATGATTCCTTGACCTGGTGGGTCCATTGTGAACTCAGCCAAGATGACTCAACCCAATTACATACTGGGTGTCTGAGTCGGCTTGAACTCATTCTAGACAAGTTATAGATGGAATTCAGTCAACTCATCTATCTCGTTGACGCAACAATTTGACTCGTCCTGTTCTGGCCGAGTTGGCCAGATTATTTTGTTAGTGCTGATGCTTTACTACTGTGATTGCATTTACTAGTTACCTGAATGGCATACAAACAGATGGTTCCCAGCCCAGTCCAGGAATGTAAACTGTAAAGGTTAGCAATCCCTTTCTCATTGTGATATTTGAAGACGGCATAGGTACCGATGGCGCCAAGTGTAAGGGCAACTGCGTGAAGAATTAGATGAAACAGCTTCTTCACTTCTTTCCTCAATGGCCATGTTTTGTAACTGATTATTGCTGCATTTATCAAGAGGAGAGACAGATAGGACATCATGTCAGTTTTGAGAAAAATAAATCAAAACTAAGGAAAGGGTTAAGTTGGTTTCAATCTACTTGCCTTCACCTCCAAATACAATAAAGCCAATTAGTGTCAAAACTGGATGTATCTGCAGTTTAGCACAGAAGATTAATACCCATAAAGTAGATAGTAACACCATGAAAATCACTGTTTCTAGCACAGTAGCATATGAAATATCTCCGGCGAACAGGCTAAATTGCGAGGGTGGTTGTGGGTTTTGGTGGTGGGTGAGCCAGCAGAGTTCATTGCAAGACCAGCCCACTAATATTCAGCCTGAAAATTTAACGGACTTGGCCATAGAGAGCTTGGGATTAAGCCTGTCTTAAGATTTATGTTAAATATAATTTAGTTGTCAACGTTTCAACTTGTAACCTTATCCCATTTATCTTGGGTCGGCTTAATGATTTCTATTTTTTACACAGGGTGGGCCTACAATGCACCATCGATGCATTGTAGTATGTGCATCCCCCTTCTTCAAAATCCGAGCCACTCATTAGCCCAATCATCCTATGTGATGATCAACTAGTAAATTATTTTTCAAATATGTAAGATGGCTACCATTAGATTTTTCCTATATTAAAATATGCGACGAACTTCTAGTAGTTTTTATGGTTTGGGATAAAAATGGAGGGAGTCTCTCACATGTGATTAATCCTACGATTGACCCACTGAAATCATTTTTGAAAATCTAGAAACAACTAATATGATAGGTGCTAGAGATAATGAGCGGCTTAGATCTCGAAAAGGTGGGCCCCACAGTACATTGAAGAAGGGTTTTCTATATATAAAATTTGTCTTGGGCCCGCACATTACACAAGGATAAGAGTGACCCCCGAAACAGCTACGTTACATGATGGCAGTTAATTAAAATTAAGAGCATTTGAACACATTACATTGAAAATGAGGGATTTATTGGTGGCCTCGAAGGCAAGACCTCCTCTGAAGTGTATGCACCAGACGAGCACCAGAGCTGCTGACACCACTCCCAGCAAGTGCACCACGTACGTGCATCCAACTGCTCGGATCCCCAACGCCATGATCTATTGATCGAAATTGAGAAGGAAGCTTTCATTCTCTTCTTTGCTCTTCTCCTGTACACTCTCTTTATGATATATCTCTTGGAAGAAGAAGAAAAAGAAGGAAGGAAAGTTAGGAAGGATCGTCATCTCGTGTTAATGTTGTTCGTATGTGTCTGAGTTTCGCTTGTGGATTGTGGAGGCGCCACGTTTTATGCCAAGAGTTGGTAGGCTCATGACCATTTGTTTTGCCTTGATCGTGATTCGTGGCTTGCCCTCGTTCGGATATCTACATCTCGCAAATTCTCATGTATGGATTTTCTTCTATCAAACCCTCTCTAGATGGCTGCGAAAATACTTTTTAATATTTCTTTTTAGATAGAGCTCATATCTCAACACTTTCCCTCATGTGGTACTTTTGACGGCACGCATTCTATTCCATGCTGTGTCATTTTCCTAAAATTCGAACTCCGACTCTATTAACTTTGATACAATTTTAAATTTTCTTTAACTAACAATTCTAGCAAAAATCTTGAGACATTAATAGATGTAGGGGGAGAAAACTCGAAAATGACCTGGGTTGGGTTTGGATCAGGATTGACCCAACTTGCCAGTCCGGGGGGGTGGGCGTTATCTAGTCACCACGAGGTCGGAAGTAGGGGGGGGGGGGGGGGGTTATCCAGTCACCACGAGGTCGGAAGTGGGAACATGTGCTGGCAAATGGGTGAGAATTCAAGGAGAGTTCACATAAGAAGGGAGGATCTGATGACAAGGTAGGCATAAGCTGAAAGACCAATTGATATATAAAATTTCCTAATATCTATTGCTGACTTAAGCATTGGAGGGACCTCGGTCGGACGATCCGATCGAGATTTCACTATGTTCATTTTTGAAACGGGAGATCCATTCAAAGAAAATGTGCGGGAGAGGCGGAGGATTGACACTGCATTGACAGGTTGGGCTGACCCAACAATTTTTAGCCCATGCAAAAATTGACTTTACAATAGACAGTGAAAATACTTTTTAACATTTCTCTTTAAATATAGCGAACTCTGCAACAGAGCCCACCTTTTCGAAATCTGAGCTACTGTTGGATTGGTTAGGTTGTCCAACAATGATCCAAGGTCCCAGAGTTATTTAGGGCCTTACATGCAAGGTTTACCAATGATCAACAGTGGGTGGGTCTAAGGGTTCCACGTCTCTTATATAGCTTTAAAATGCAGAGTACGCCGAATGAGTGGTTGAATTTCGGACGGATACGAGGCACGTGGTAGCTGCCATATAATTAGATGGCACTCCCTCCTACTGTATTGGTAGGTGAAGGTGAGTCTCACTTAGATGACCCGTTGCAAGCCGTTGAATAAGTTGATTTTTCAAAAGAGCCAGGATAATCTCTAGCATACAAGTGTACATGTTAGATTCAAGCTTCACTTCTGTGAGATAAGCTAAAAGTCTGACGTATTTTCACACATTGAAAGGGCTTTGCATGGGCTTCATTTTCAAGCCCCACATTCCCAAATTCAAGGCCCTAAGAGTGGAGACACACCATGTGTACTATCTGTGATCCTAGTCCTACTATTCTCCAAAAATATGTGGTGTTATTGGGCTCATGCATGAACAACGAAAGTGCATGCAAAAACTACTAAAACCACAAGCCCACATAGTAAGCAAAGTACATGAGAGACCACATAATAAGGCAAAGTTGCTTAGTCGGTATTGGATTCTTCAACTACTATAATTAGGGTAGACATCAATGGAAGAATATTAGAGAGGTAACATCCTCACATTCTTCAGTCTTTTCAGAGATAAAAAGAGAGTGAAGAATGTGAAGATGTAGATAGAAACTTCATTTCCCTAAAATTTGACTAAAGCAAGCTTTCAATTTGATAAAATCTCTCTCCTGAAATGTGTGAGTACTCTCATGGATTCCATTAATCCAAATCCCTTAGATAGGCTACCAATAAAATAAAGGCTTAAAATAGGCTCTTGCTTTATTTGGCCGATTTGCACCTTAATTAAACTTCGAGCCATTCACAAGTGGGCTTCGGCTTCTAGCTATATTTCTTATTAAGTGAGTTCAGACTTAACCTTGAGGGGTAGATCAGTTGGCTTAGGACCACAGTTTGCTTATGGAGGTTGAGGGTTCAAAACTGTGCTATCACACTGGGGCCACAAGGGATTTACCTGACTTTTTCTAGGCCCGTACGGATTAGTTCAACCCAAAAGGATGGGACACCCTCCGTTACAAAAATAATAATAATAATAAATAAATAAATAAATAAAAAGAGCTCAAACTCAAGATCTAATTCTCGTGTTGGACTTGGACTACAACCTAAACTTTGCCCTCCTTTTAATCCCTATCAGGCCCATTAAAAACCCTAGATACCTCTACGATCTTGGTGGTTGGTACATGATGAGGACTCTTCTACAACCATGTCCAGATCATTTTTTAATGAAGTGAAGATCGTCCATAAAGATACATACATATACAAATATAAGGTCCAAGCAAGCATTGGGCGATCGTGGAGCCACGCGATGCCATGACAACTGCATTTTCTTTTTAGAATCTCTTCTCATGCGTCATGCAAAACCAGTCAACATATGAACGATTAGTCTTTTGCTTTTGTGTCCCCATGTCGCTGTACATGAGAATTGCTAAATTTTAGATCTAATTTTATAAAATGAGTTGTTCAAAAGCTTTGATTTTTTTTTTTATCAACTAACTATCTGTTTAATTATTTCAAATCCGAAAGTTAGCAACCTCATTTCTGCTTGAGGCGCCTTTTAAACATGTCTCTGTGAGCTTAAAATCTCTGGATCCACAGGAGGATCTCCTTGAGCCCAATCCAAATAACACAATGAAGTAAACATAGTAATTTGAAAATGGGGAGGAGCTTACCTTCTTTCTCTTTGAACTGACGGAAGTTCTTTGAAATGACATGGGCTTGGAACACACGTAGGGTTTACAACTCTTTTTCCTTGCTATTCTTCCTTGCTTAGTAATGGAGGCAAAAAAACTATTACCCAAAAGGAGTTACTCAAATGATCCTTTTATCGAAGATTCTTACCCATCAAGGAACCAATAACCCCCAACTACCACCTATCCCTTTAATCTCAGCCTATTACTAATTTGTTGGCAAGTGAGTCAAAATAATTAAGTCTCTTAAATATGCAGCAAGTGTGTGTATGATTAAAGATCCTTAATGGGCTTGTGGTTATGTGGGCCACACCCATTTAATCCAACAGACCCACCTATAGAGCTTTCTATGTATAATCAAACACATGTTCTGTTTTTCATCCTTTTTTTTTTTTCTAAAATGAAAAATATTCAAGAAAGTTATACAATTGAAGAAGTAGAGAATCCCAGTCGTTTGTTTTCTTTTATTAACTAACATCTCTGAATGTTTAAGAAAAAAAAATAAAACACATTATTAGGTCCTATCTGATAGGATCCCAGTCTAACGCACTCTACAAGGGCTGAGTCACGAGATGAGCTAATGGGTTTGCTATATATTGTGGTGGGATGGTCTAAGACTAGAGTGTTTGGCAAGCTTGAAAGAGATGTTAATTAAGGATGGTCTGGTTCTTATATATCCAATATTAGAATTTTAGATATAGTAGGAGTTTCTCAATGGCAGGAGTTAATTGTTAGTAAATCTTTTGCTTAGTTGGTAATATTTTTTGTTCTTGTTTTTGTAGGGATCAAATCATTGGCTATTGGGATCAATTCTGAATTCCTTTCTATTTTTGTATTTAGCAATAGCTATTTAATAGCAGATGATCAATGATAAATTTTCTGTGCTTGCACAAGGAGGTCTAGGTCCATCCTCAAATCTGGACAATTTTAACTTCCACTTCCACTTGGTTCATATCTTTTTTTTTTTTTTTTTTTTTTGCTGAAAAGCAAATTGCATTAAGAGAAAGGGGGAGGAAAACAAAGGCAAGGAGCCCACAAAAGAAGAAGCTCAAAGAGCCACAGCACAAGGAGAGAAGAGAAACAAAGAAAAACAGGCAAGACACACATGCCAAGCTTAAGAATTTGAGAACAAAAGGTTACTAAGATTTTGCATAGGTCTACCAGAAAAAGGCTTGGCAATACGCTTGAGAGAGATAGAAAGGAGCTCAGTCAGGTATAAAATAACCTTCATCTGGGAGGCTCTTGAATTAGAAAAAATGGTATCATTTCTGCATATCCATATCGCAAAAGCTATAGAGAAGAAAATGGCAGCAACTCCTTTCTACGGATCCACTTGGTTCATATCATTATCTCACTATCCCACGCGGGCCTAGTTGGATGTACGGTGAATTGAGGTATGGTTCCCTCACTACAAGAACTGCTTTTAGCAGGGGCGCAGGCTGCCGGTGAAAGTAATACCTTTACCGGCGGCCCCTGTTGCCTTCGCATGGTGAGGGTACATGTCGGGTGGGTAAAAGTTTTAGCGTCGGCCAGCGATCGCCACTATTGTTTTTATTAGCGGCGGCCACGACCTCCAGTAAAAGAAATCCGCCGGTGAGTAGGACGACGAAGAAAACTTTTAGCGGTGCCCATTGGCCGTCGATAATAGTAAAAATGGCCACGGGCTAAAAACCAATTTTTTATAGCGGCAGCCATCTGACCGCCGCTAAAAGCATTGTTTTTTCTTTCCTGGCCTCGGTAATAGTAAAAATGGCCGCTGTTGAAAACCAAATTTTTTTTACACTGCTTTCAGCGATCATATGGCTGCCGTTAAAAGCAGTATTATTTTTTTTACAAATATCAGCCCACACCACATGAAGCAAAGAAAGAATAACAGTAGCATTCACAAAGAAAAATTACCTACCAACATCTTCATGATCTACCAATCCTTACCACAACTTAGATAAACACAAAGACAATATATAACAGTAGCATTCACATAGTTAGCATGTACATCAGATCTGCAACCTTGATCATCTGTTTTTGGATCAAATATAATAAAAGAGAAGGGAAAATAGACTCTCTCTCTCTCTCTCTCTCTCTCTCCAAAAGGAAAAAATCCGTACATGCATTAGTCTAATCAGCAATACAAATCAATGGAAACCCCCACAGAATGAACATCTTGGATCCCTGTGTTCGATGCACCATAAATGTCGATCACTCTAGAAATGAACTTCCCCCATGTGTAACTATCTTTTTATCATCAAAGGCGCCTTTCAAAATAATAATAATAATAATAATAATTAATAAAAAAACATCACAGGGCATAAAATTGTAAAATTGCAACTAGGGTGGTTCAGTCTAAGTAATAAGCCAACTCACTCCCAACTCAAGAGTAAAACTTTGGAGGAATATAAGGATTAGAGCCTAGGGTAACAAAAAAATTACCAGTCCAACAAATTATCATAAACTTTGATTTAGATACTTTAAAATTTTCATTACAATTCTTGTTAAATAAATCCCAATGGTAGTTTGTGCTATGAGAAAACAACGAAATGGTTTGGGAAAATAGGTGGAAAAGATAAGAAAGATGGTTTTTTTGCTAGTGGGAAAATAGGTGGAAAAGATAAGAAAGAGGGTTTTTTGCTAGGGATTTATATCCAACATGAACATGGCACAATATTGCCAGTTAAGTACAAAAAAGTAAAAAAAAAAAAAAAAAAAAAAAAAAGAAGGGAAAACTAGCAGGAGGCCTTCACGCATTAATATAAAATACTTGGTCCCTCCACAGTTATATATAAGGGTTTTTTTTCTATAAAATCCCCTATCATTTGATACATTGCCTGCTCTCTATAAGAGAATTATGAATCAATAGACTATTTAAATGTCCATAAATTGATGATTGTTTAAATCCCAAGCAATGTGAAGGGTTGCTTTTATGAAATGTCTTTTTTCATGATTTTTAATTTACTCTCTAGATTGTTTGAGAGTTGCAAATCATTGTCGGCCTTGGCCTTTTTCCCCCAATAACTACCTCTATAAATTTAAAAGTACCACTCAGCTACCTCAATCATTGTCAGCTTCGATTGTTGCTAAATCTAATAAAATTCATATTTTATGGTAATATTGATTGCACCAAGGTATTAATTCTCGTCGTCCAGAATCAAGTGTCCCTCGAGCTCAAAGCTAAAGGCTTTTGGGTCAGACTAGGCTGGAGATACCCTGGGTTATAAAAAAAATTATTTTGAAAACACCCACTTATTAAAAAAATTTTGCCCTACGGTTGGCTAACATTTTTCATTTTAAAGCAGCTTGTTATCTAAAAATAAATAAATAATAGTTAATTTAGCAAAAAATGATAATAATAAATAATAGTTGACTCTTGCAATTGTTAAAAACTACCCACTTTAAAATAAAAATAAAAAAGTTGCCCTGTGGTTCTCTTATATTTTTCATGTTAAAGTAGGTTGTTATCTATAAATAAATAAATAATAGCTTACTCTTGCAATTGTCAAAAACTGCTTATATCTAAATATCAAATAAGAAGTTGCTCAAAACTAGCATATATTTTTAGGGGTCTCTCATTTGCTTGGTATGTCTCTTTGGTTTCGGTAGGCATTTCGATAGACACATCCTCAGGTAAGAAGAGCTCAATCGACGTGATGAGTCCTGAAAAGCACATATTGTCATACACATTTTGGACCATTTTAAGAGCTTATTGATATTAAAGAGCTTTATTTAGTGTCAAATAATATTTTTATGCATTTAGGGCTCATTGTAGTGCATTCATGCATAATTTGCTAAAAAATCACACTTTTTGCATAAATTCATGATATCTTCCATTTTTGGAGATTTATTTTTGGAAAGTCGGTTATTTTGGGTGCATCAAATACGTCCCATGCATCGTCCATTTAAATTCCTCACATAGAATTATTCTTAAATCCATTTATTTTAATTTGTATAGGAGAAATCAAGAATGGGACCCACATTGGTGAAATTTGAGAGAGATCAAGGGTAGGACATCTTTCATGGTGGACCCACATATCTTGGTATTTTTGAACAGTTTGAAAAGTCAATAATGGAAAGCTAGATTTGTGATTTTAAGATCAAGAAAGGAAACTTCAGATTTGGTAAGATCTAATTCTTACTAAGTTTGAAAACTCAAAAATCAAGAAAGAAATTCAAGAAAGAAAAGTGTGCTAAAAGAATTGACTAGTCAATCAAAGAAGCTTGGAAGTAAACCAAAGATGGAAGGGGAGTCAAGAAACAAGGAAATAAATATCCCAAGATCCCTTTGGACGTCCACATGGGTCCCACACACCCCATTGCATAACTAACATTCCATATGTGCACAAGTATTCTCGGATTTTTCAAGGGCAGCAAAATTCAAATGGCCATAACTCTTAATACAACGATCAGATTGGTGCAATCCATACACAGTTGGAAAGCTCTTTTCAAGTAAATATCTTTAGAACCCAATATTGTGTAAATCAGAGTTAAAACGAGGAACATAAGGCATCTGGAAGTTAGTGCTATAATTTCTACTCAGGATTGCAATTTTGCACATGGAAAACACCAAAAATCTCTCACTCGCCTTGCCATTTCTTTGAAGACTTGTTGGCCAAGGAAGGGACTTGCCATACAAAGAAGATTACATGCTACAAACTTGGAGCAAAGAAGGAAAGAAATAAAGCAAAAATCTATAAATTGAAGGCATAAGCATCCCTCTCCTCTAGGGGTGCACGGCGGGCGTCTTGGGCGGTTATTGGGCGGTTTAGACGGTTTTGTTTTATGGCGGTTTGTAAAAAGTAGAAACTGTAACTGCCCAAAGTATAGGCGATTTGGGCGGTTTTTTTTAGCAGATGACTTGGGCGGTATGTTGGGCGGTTTGGTATTTGTACATATCTCTCTGTTTTTTTATTTTTTTTTATTTTTAATAGAATGTAACTAAAGTTTCAAAGTACTTAACATAAATAATAAAAATTAAACATAATTTTTAATAAAAGTCAATAATCAGTAATAAACAAAATTTTCAACTAAGTATATAAATGTGAAATTAAAGTCCAAAGGCATCACCAAAATTAAAAAATACAATCACTTATATAATCTAACGTCCAAAAGTCAAAAATCTAATAAAGAAACATCTAAATTCGAAAATTCAATGTCTAAATTTCAATAAATAAACCTCAAAATTTAAAAATTCAATGTCCAAATGCTAAAAGAAATTCAAAATCTAAACTTCAAGTTCGTAAAGATCGATATATAATTTGAAGCGATCCTGCAACATAAAAAAAAATCATTGTTAGAATAATAATTGATAAAAGATAATAAACATCAATGTTTAGTTTAGTGATAAAATTGTAAGGTCGTCAAACTGTCATACAATATAATCTAGACTTGTATTGGGGTTGCACTAGGATCATGAGGAATTGCACTTATATTGTTTTTTTATTTGTTTTTTTTTTTTTTTTTTAATAATGAGCGGGCGGGGCGGTTTGAAACTGCCTACTCAAATGTCAAACTGTAACCGCCCGCTCATAAGTACGGATTGAAACCGCCCCGCCCGCCTAAAGGCGGTTTTGACGTATATCCACTTGTAGCGGGGCGGAGCGGGCGGGTTGGCGGGTTACGATTATTTTTGTGCAGCCCTACTCTCCTCTCATGGGAAGATAGACCAGCTAACTCTAGAATTACTACACTCCATCTTATTCCTCTATCTTTCTCTCCATTTGAGTCCCCAAGGATATTTGGCTGGAAATCACACTACACCCTCGGGTTTTTCATCTAGAAGAGACTTCTCATCCTAGTATGTAATTGTTTTTTTTTTATTCTTTTTTATCTTATGTAAGACTTTACATATTAGTAGAATTGTTTCTTACTCTTTTAATTTTTCTTTTTTGTCCTTGGGTGATTGATGCTTGTTTTATGTTTCTTTTCTTGTTGGTGTTTGAACTGACGACCCAAAGGCCCTAAGAGCCTGATTCAAATTATGACCCCGTTTAGAAAAGAATTTTGAAAGAGGAGTATACAGTTCCACACATTTAAGTTTCTATTAAAACCACAGATTTACTTTTCTTATTTTCACCACACATTTAAATTCTTGAACTTTTGTTTATTGTCTTTATTTTTATGATCAATTCAATTTTATGTTTATTTTGTGCATAGTTTATGGTTGGAAGTAGTGATCATTTTGCATGCATTGCATATGGTGGAATCTCTTACATGTTTAAGTGGCTAAGGAATCTAGTTCAGAAAAAAAAAAATATATGATTTGAATGGTGAAATTCTGCCAAACATAATGCTAAAACTCGGATCCAGCATATAAATAGCACTTTCTGTGCAATTTCAACAAAACTTTAGAAACAGTTTTTGGCAAACAGTTCGAAGTGGGTAGACCAGTCAAATCATGGTATTTTAATGTGAAATTTGGAAAAATTGAAGTTTAGCATGTGGTCTATCACGTCCCAAAATTTTAGTAAAAAAGATTTAAGTAGGTTGGTGAACTAGTGGCTTGAACATGGCATGTAAGGCTACCTGTGTGCAGAATTTATGCATAGTTTCAGTTTTTTTAGGTCATGTTTATGCATTCATATTTCATTCATTTTAATTCATTTTTCAATTCCATTTTTTTTATTTGATTCATGAATCATTATAGTTTAAATTTCAGCTATTAAACTCAATTTTAGGTTGCATTAGATTAGGAGAAATCGTACATAAGAACAACACAGCATACTAGTTTTCCAGACTTAGAAATTTCTTTAGGATAGCATGCATCACATTACATTACTAACTTTCTAACTTAGGTTTCTTTTATTTCTAGTTTAGTTTCTTCGTTTTATTTTTGGTACTCTTTATTCTTAATGTTTTAACTTGTGTGTTCTTTTGTAGCAATTTTAGTTTTTAGTTTAGGATTTTTAGATCTAGGAAGTTATTTTTTCATTGGATTGTAATTAATTTAATTTTTGGAAAGTAGGAATGGTGGTTGTAACTTTCCTAGTTTATTTTTTTTTCTAGTTTATTAGGCTATTTTTATATTTTTAATTTAGGGCAGGTACAAGTTGAGAAGGAACCTTAGTTTACATTGCTCCCTGTGGATAGACCTGGTCTCACCAGTTTATTACTACATCGCGGCTCTACACTTGGAGCTCACGATCACGATATTTGTTGGAATGGTCTTTATCGATCCTCTTTCCTCTTCCTGCCACAGTTTTTTCTTTTGAATTAGGGATCTTCTGGTCCCCAAGATATGGGTTCTTGATGCTATACTCAAAGAAACCAGTGGTGCTATATAAACTCATGAAAATTAAGCCTTAACTGGTGGAACCACTTTTGTAGACTGTGATTGTGGGCCAGTGGCCTATTTCTTTCCTGACCCTTTGTTTTTCTAACAGGGGTTTCCCTCCATGATGTGTTTGTTTGATGTATTGTGTGATACTCTAATTGATCTGAAGTGATGATTATGAGCTTTTGGTTTACTAGTCTTTTCTTATTATTGTTTAGTTGGATGACTATCAATGAACAATAGAGTTGATTTTTGGTAGATGACTAATAAATGGATACACCTCTCTTGTATCTAATGTGCTTTAACTTACATTGTTTGTGGAATTTACTGTTTCATTTCAGACAAGAATTTTTTTATGCTAGCAACCACCTGGTTAAACATGTTTTCTATAGTATGTATATCCATCTCTGTCACAATCCGAGTCCTAGATTTGATTACATCTGAGTAAATCACGAGTCGCGACCACACGTACTTCCATGAACTCCGAATTAATTGAAGTTAAAACAAAATCCACAAAGGATATACATACTTCACGCAAGTGAGGCATTCAATTCACATCTGTCAAATACACATATTGCGGAAGAATTAAACAAATGATACCATAAACAAATTTATAAGTCTTTTACATAAAAGTAAAGTTTTTTATACACAAATAACATTCTCATTACTCTACTAATGTCTACCGTCTGCATATTTAAAATACAATGCAGGATGACAAGTATTTAAAGTTTCCAAAACAATCATTCCAAAAAGATTTCAACCACATTCTCGCACTCGGATATTAAGTTCAAATGATTTCCCGACCATTCCACTCCACTAGTCCTCCTGGAGGAACCGGAGCAGTCTCCTCCGCTGGCGCTGCGGACTCTGCAAGACCTGTGGCATTGGCAAATGGGCCAATAGTGCCATCAATAATACTAGTGAATACGACGATTCGGCAATGTATAAACAGAAATATGATATTACATGTTAATACATGAGATAATTAGCGAAACGTCCTTAGAATTGAATCTATCCAGCCTCCAGTCCAAGCAAATTCTTTTTAAGGGCTCTAGTCCAAGCAGCTAGACTGTTTGCAGCCAGAGGTCCCCGGATACAATTTACATGACTGATTTACCTTTTCAACCATTTTAGGCATAAAATTTTGAAATTTGAAATTTTAAATATTGGATAATCCCTCCTTTCATTTTGCATTATCCATCTTCTTCTTGAATGAGAGTCATTTGGCGTGATCGGAGAAGATCCGTTGAATCGGATTTCGAAAGGGCCGTGAATCATGCAAAGATCGTTAGATCTACTAGTGGGTCACAATCGTCAGAGAAGAAGATCGGAGAAGAAGCTTCGTGGAACGCCGCTGCTGTGCGAAGATCGTTAGATCCGCTGGTGGGTCACGATCGTCAGAGAAGTTCGATCGGAGAAGAAGTTCGATCGGAGAAGAAGCTTCGTGGAACGACGCTGCCGTCGATCGGAGAAAAAGAAGAAGCTCCGCTGCCGTGACCGAGGAAGAAGAAGACCAGAGGCCTTCTGTGTCTATTGCAGAATGAGGAGAGGCATGAAAACATTGTCGGAATCCCACACTGCCATCGCCGCTTATCGCTCGTCACCACCGCGCGTCGCCGGTGCCATTCCTGCCGTCTTCCCGTGGCCGGAGCAAGGAAGGAAGAAGATCGGAAGAGGGTTCTGGAATTGGGTTTCTGTTGCAGAAACTTGAAGAAGAAGAAGATCGATTTGGGCTGCATTTGTTTTTTGGATTGGATCCGGGTCAGCCCGACTTGTTTGCAGTGAAGGTGGCCTGGGCTCTGCAACAGTTCAGGGTTGGGTCGAGGTCAGGTTTGACCTGACTTGTTTCATAAGCCGGGTTGTTTTTTCCACTGGACCTCACCGTGAGATCCGAACGCAGTTGAGGGTGCTGCACCATCACCAGAGAAAGAAGTTTATCTGAGTTTTAATAAATTTATACGAGTTTATGTCAAATTTATCTGAGTTTTTGGCTATTTATATGACTTCTGGCACAAATTTATCTGAGTTTTGGATGAATTTATCTGAGTTCTGGACAAATCTTTCTGAGTTCTGGATGAATTTATCTGAGTTCTGGTTTAATTTATCTGAGTTTGGGACAAATCTATTCGAGTTTCAGGCTATTTATCTGAGTTCTTAAACAAATCTATCTGAGTTATAAACAAGTCTATATGAGTTTTTCGCAGATTTATTTCTGTTTTTGAATTTTATTTGTGTCTCTTGAAATTTATTTTTATTTTTCGAAATAAATTTAACTGAGTTTCTGACAAAAAGACTTGATTTTTTTGCCACATTATTCGCTAATTTCGAAATCCGGCGATATCTTAGTTTTGGCAAATGTATCTGCGTTTTTTTAAATTTATTTACATTTTTTAATTTTATTTACTTCTTTTGAAATTTATTTGAGCCTTTTGAAATTTATTTATATATTTTTTGAAATTTATTTGGATCTTTTGAAATTAATTTTCATATTTTGAAATTTATTTATATTTTTTGAAATTTATTTGTGTCTTTTTCAATTTATCTGCGTTCTTTTGAAATTTATTGTTTTTTTTTAAAATTCAATTCAGTTTTTGAAATTTATTTGCGTTCTTTTGAATTTTATTTGTGTTTTTTAAATTTATTTCATTTTTAGAAATTTATTTGAAATTTGTTTCCTGTTTTTTTGAAATTTATTTGAAAATCTCATTAGTGAAATTTTATTAATCGTGCCAAATTTAATGGTAGTTGACCATTATTAATGGCTTATCCCACTAATAATGGGATATGATTTGAAGAAAAGGTAAAATAGACATTTTAAGTTTTCAAATTTGGAAAAAAGACCTATTACACTATAAGAAAAGATTGTGTACCTAAGGCAATAAAGTGAAATGTTTAGGGACCCGACACCGAATCCCCCTTAATACATATACTCAATCTGTTTAAGTCTAACATTAAACAATTGTAGCAATTCGCACAATGACAACAATATATGCGTTCAGAGTCAAATAATAATCATACACTAATTGGCAACAACAATAGCATTTCATTTCATTTCTTCCAAATGGAAGTATTCATTCAATTTGCAAATAAAAATATTGTGGGATCTATTAAGTGTCCGGGCCAGGGACGATTGGCATCGCCACGGAGCTCCTGAACTCCCCCAAATCCATCTACTGCTGTAAGAATAATCATTAACCCATTTCAGCTCTATAATGAACTTTAACAGGACAACTATGTAGTGTCAGACACAAGGAGTCAATATAAATCAAATATATCCCAAGTCAACAATATTTAATTCTTTTCTTATTTTAATGAATAGCAAAAATATAAATTAAGAAGAGAAAAAAAAAAAAAAAAGGTGGGGGGGGGGGAGGACAGCAGCCAGAAAAAAGGTCAAACAAAGAAAGGGAAAAGCCTCAAAAGAAAAAGAAGCAAAGCACTATCTTAAAAGATGATAGGGCTAATTACATAAGAGCATGAAGGAGAGAAGAGTAGGACTAGAAAAGGAGGTAGACATCGACCTCATAGAAGCAAAAGGATCCAAAATGAAGAAATTGACTGCAGAGTCTGGAGAATGAGGCTTACTGGTGAAGACGGCCTGATTCCTAACCTTCCAAAGACTGAAGATGGCTATGATGAAGAGGGCTCCCAAGCCCTTCTTGGCTGAATGGCAGGAGTTAGCAGAGCAGGAGTCCCACTTGGATGAAACTGAGCTAAAAGCACCAAACTTGAAGTTACCTTTAAGCTGAATCCAATCCCAGAAGGAGGCTGCAAAGGGGCAGAGGAAAAACATGGATAAAGCTAACTCCTGGTGAGAACCACAGAGGTAGCAGGATGACGCCAAGTGCACTCCAATGGATTGAGCCCAAGCATTGGTAAGGAGTTTGTTATGGAACAATTTCCAAGCAAAACAAGCCACAGAAGGCTTAAGGAGGTTGTTCCAGGCAAACTTATACCAGGGGCAAGGGAGACGTCTGGATCTGATGGACTCTCAGGCAGCAGCAAAGGAGAGAAGGGAGAAGTTAGAGATAGACCAAACCAGCACAACAGGCTCGGTTGCCAATGAGAAGGAGGCTAGGAGAGAGGAGGAGAAGGAGTGCACCAGCTGGGGCAGAGGGAGGCTTAGAAGCCTCTGGTTGTTGGAGAAGACTGCATGAACAGAACCCGCATAGGGAAAAGGGATCTCAGGGAAGATCTGAGCCAAGGCAAGAGGCCTGTGCCATTTATCGTGCTAGAAGCTAGCGCTTTTGCCATCACCCAAAACCCAGTGGCTATTATGAAAGAGAAAAGGCGAATTTCTCTTTATAGGTCTCCAAATGCAAGAGCTAGAGGAGAGGGTGCCACGGAGAGAAGCCTTTGATGTACTTAGCTTTGAACCAGGAAGCCCACAGGGAAGTAGAGGAAAAAACCGCCCGGCCTAACCTGATTGAATTGGCAAGGAGCAAATCTTTGATGCGACGAAAGCCCAGCCCTCCTTCAGACTTAGGCTGACAGACGGAATTCCAATTAAGGAGGCTTCTCTTGGATTGGGCAGGACCCTCGGACCAGAGGAAGTTCCTCATCCATTTCTCAAGGAAGATGCAGACCGAGGAAGGGATGGGGAGAACAAGCAGGAAGTGAATGGAAAGAATTCAATCTCATAACATTGGAAGAAATCAAGATCAATGCAAATCATAATATAGACTTGAGATCAACAATATGAATGCAACTCAATTTTAAAGAGTTAAGACAATTTACAATTCTATTGATTTTAATTTCTCATTTCAAACCAACTATTTAGGTGTAATCCTTGGTTATCTAATGTACGTGTTATTCTTGAAGAACATTACATTATATATTTTGTACATTGGAGTCTCCCTTAATTAACACCTATGGAGGTACAAACACAATTTAGTAGTCTTAAAATAAATCTTCTAATTCAATAGGCTTTTTCACAGAAAATCAGAATTCAAATCTGAAAACTCCCAAGTTCGGTTACCTGGTCGATTGACAGAAATCTGGAAGTCGGCTAGCCGAATATCACTCTGCTACATACGGTCAACTTTCCAGAAGTTTACCTTTTTCACTCAATTCCTTCAATTAAATTCGGTCAATACCTCGGTTAACACTCGGTTAACTGAACACACTCGGTTAATCCCTCGGTCACATTCGGTTAATAATTCAGAACTTCAAATTCTGGCAATTAATAGGTGCTCTAGGCTACCTATTCGGTTGACCAAAACTCCTCACTAGGTTAACCGAATCTCAATTCGGTTACCTTCGATTACTAAACCAAAAGGTTCATATCTTCACTCAAATTTCATCAGAATGTTCGGTCACCAATTCGGTTACCTATTCAGTCAACCGAACTGTGCCCACTTCTTCAGAAATTCTGAAACGAATTTCTAAAACATGAACTCCAAGAGTTCATACACTATCAATAACATCTTAAATAAAAGAAACTGAATATACTTGCCTTTTTTTTAAGCCAATTAGCAAAAACCCCTCTTTGTTAGCTCAATTTGAGATGAAGTTCAGCAATTGAAATCCCTTTTCTAACCTAGCACCTTGAACAATTATCCACATGAATTATATGTGCTAGATAACAATCTCAACAAAGCTTGGAAGTTCTGTAACTCTCTGAAACTATAACCAACAACTTACTTGTACATTGAATAGAAGGAAAATTGAGATTTCCCTCTAACTTTCACTCCAAGAAGTGAAGAAAACTCAATGAAGAAGATAAAGACAACGAAGACACTGCAATTCTTTTTCAAAAACCACTTGCAACAACACTTTGGCTTGACAATTGATAAACAAGAAATGAAGAAGAAAGGAAGGAAATAGCCTAGGTTAAGCACTTGCTGGAAATGATCGATTGAATGAAGAATTGGGTTCTTGAAACCCTTATACAAGCTAAATTTGCACACAGCCCCCTTCTCTGAACCTTATTTACATTTCGAGTCAAATGACGGCTCATTTGATCCATTTGAGATCAAATGCAATCAAGCCTATTATGATAATTAATGTACTCTCCGAGATACACGCGACCATAGCAAGAGTTACTGTATTAGACGAAATACATGAAAACTTGTATTTACGAAAAAGTCCTTATTCTCACTTATTTGTGTCTAAAACCAATTCAATTAACTTAATCTCATCCGAACACATTCCATTAAGCTCAATTCAGCTATTTGAGACTAATTTAACTTAATTTGATTGTTAACCATAATTACCTTAATTAAACATTATTAATTAGCATTAATCTTGATTAATTCAGGACGCGATGTAACAATCTCTCTCTCACAATTCCAATCCCATTGAAGGTTTGTTATCAAATAGAAAAGTTATTGAAGAACTTTTTGTGGTCTGCGAGCCGTTGTAAAACCAAAAGGAACTTGATTAATTGGAAGACTGTCTACTTACCCAAATCAGAAGGGGGCCTTGGAATTCGGAGAGTCAATGAGATGAATGATGCAAGTATGCTTAAGTTAGGATGGTCAAGTATGAAATCATCCTCTATCTAGGCAGCTTGGTTTAAAGATAGATTCCTCAAGAATTCCTCTCGTTTTGGAAATTTTATTTGCATTTTTTGAAATCTATTTGTGTTTTTGAATTTTATTTGTGTCTTTTGAAATTTATTTACGTCATTTCAAATTTATTTGCATTTTTTGAAATAAATATAATTGAGTTTTGGCAAACTTACTTGAATTTTTGAAAAAAATTTCTGAAATTTGGAAAATTAGTTTATCTTAGTTTTGGCAAATATATTTGCGGTTTTTGACATTTATTTGCATTTTTTTTAATTTTATTTACGTCTTTTGAAATTTATTTACATCTTTTGAAATTTATTTGAATCTTTTGTAATTTATCTGAGTTCTTTTGAGATTTATTTGCGTGTTTTGAAATTTATTTTAAGTTTTTTAAAATCTATTTGTGTTCTTTTGAAATTTATTTGCTATTTATTAAATTTATTCTTGGTTTAGTAAAAAGGTAAATTTTTGGAAAATCTATGTGTTTTTTGGCAAATTCTAAATTTTTGAATTTCAAATCTTCCAAGACGATCCGTATTCAAAATTTTAAAATCTATTTGTGTTTTTGAATTTTATTTGTGTTTTGAAATGGTAGTTGACTATTATTGATGGCATATCCCACTAATCATGGGATATGATTTTATCTTTAAAGAAATGGGAACTTAGACATTTTAGGTTTTCAAATTTGGAAAAATGACCTACCACACTATGAAAATAGATTGTGGGCCGCCTAAGGCCATAAAATAAAATATTCAGGGACCTATCGCCCGAATGCCCCTTAAAAAAAGTAGCCATCAGCCAGTAACTACCTTTTGTTTAATTTGTACAAAACCTACCTGCATCTGCATCACTCCATAAAAAATAAGAAATGAACCTTTTTGGTCAACCCAAATATCCGGACTTATGATTCACTAAGAATGTAGTAGGTACAAAAAAATATATATTAAACCTGCGTGTTAAACGTAGTACAATGTTTATACATGCGTGCTAACCCTTTTTTTTTTTTTTTTTTTCCTCCCTAGAAGAAAGTGGGCATTGATGTGTAAGATACATGAATCAAGGGAGGAAAACACTTGTAAATGCATTTTAAGCACACAGGCCCATGACAGTAACAAGAACTGTATAATTTTTTATATAGTGGCCTCCCAAATGGTACAAAAAAAATTAGTTTTCTTTCTATATTGCCCACCATAAGACAAATTTCGTGGTACCACCCCCTCGTATTTAGAACTTTAGCTTCTCATGAAACTATAATAAATTGCCTTTTAAAATTAGAAGCAATTATCAGCCAATAACTACATTTTGTTTAATTTGTACAAAACCTACCTGCGTCATTTCGGTAGCATCACTCCATATAAAATAAGCAATGAACCTTTTTGGTTAACCCAAATATCCGGAGTTATGATTCGCTACAGAAGTAGAAAAATTTATTAAACCTACGTGCTAAACGTAGTACACTATATTATACATGCGTGTTAAACTCTATTTTTACCACATGCCTTATAAATAGCCAGTAGTGCAATGCCTAGATTCCTACACACACTGCAAAACAGATTTTTCTTAGACAAGACTTTCTAGGAGTATGGCTTCCCTAAATTCCTCTCCTCTTTCTTCTGCTGGCCATCCCCCACCTCTAAATAGAAACAAAAATGGTGCTGACCGTCCATCACCATTTCATCCTTCTGTTTGGGGAGATTTCTTCATTTCTTACAGTGAAGATCACAAGGTAAATATACACATATCCTTGGTTAGGAAGAATGATCTCATGATCACAATCTCTTCCATGTCAAGTCAAATATGGTGAGGTTCATTTTTATTTGATCCATGCCATTCATATCCTAGACCTTCTCGTAAAGATATAGTCTCCAACTTTTATTCTATTAGAATTAACACACAATTATTATGATTAATGTAAAACAAAAGAGTGCTTTAACTTTATGAATCAAGATCCTCTGATGGGGTTTACCCACGATGAACATGGTGGCCATGGGATAAAACCTCACCAGATCCGGACTCTTACCTTTATTTCGTTTGGCTTTTTTCTATTTATTTGACCAACTCAATGATTTATATCACTCTAATTAAAAAAATTGGGGCAAGTACGTACCTAGGCACCGTGGGAAATTAGTGTCAGGAATCAAGGAAAGGTCCATGGAATCATCATATAACCCACTTATATTTTATTATTTCACTATTTGAGGCTTTACTTCACTCCACTCTACATGTAAAGTTCCCAAACAGACCCTAAGAAGGCCCGTTTGGTAATTTTACATCTAAAATAAAGTGCAGTAAAGCATCAAATTAAGAGAGAATAAAATACAATAAAGTTATGATGGTATTTTCTTTTTAGTTGTTTGGTACGGAATCTTTTTGACTTTATATATAGAAAAGTAGAGCTTTTTTGTCTTTTAGTGGAGAAAGGAGGTTTCTTTTTCACTATTTTTTTTAAAGGTGGAGGGGATTTTTTGTCCATGTATTTATTTTCTGTTCACATCGCATTGCAAATAAAAAAAATGGTTAGTTAGAAAAAAAATCAGATAAAATAGATAAGAAAGATGATGCTTTTATGCAAATCTATGGAAGTGGGGACCTCATATGGGTCGGTTTCGGTCCCGGTCTGTGGTGGATCCGGAACCGGAACCGTTACGGAGAAGGTGGAACCGGAACCGTTTCGGAACCGGTTTCTTGGCTCCGGAACCAAAACTAGAACCATATATGAGAGGGGTTCGGATCCGGGTCTGGGTTTAGGTAGAGAATGATATTAAAAAAATATGATTTTTAGGAGAGATTTTCGAAAATTGAAGTAATATGTCGGGTATCGGGTCCACGGGTCCAAACCAAGGTAGAATCGGACCCAAAACCATTTATTTATCAGGGCCTAAATAAGGACCCGGATCCGGTTTTTAGCTAGTTGGAACTTACGGGTATTCAGAGAATCGGAGATCCATTTACATCCCTAGCTACCAATATCCCACCTAAAACCATGATAGAACGTGGCATTCAGCGGGCCCCGCAATAAGCCCCACAGCCACATGTTTTCACGTCATTTTTATTCTTATCTATCTAATCTAGAATTTGTGTTTTTTACTAACTGATTTCTTATAATCTGCAATGGGATATATATATGAACAGAAAATATATGCATGGACTAGAAGGGTTGGAGAGTTGGAGGAGGAAGTGAAGAAGATGCTTAACAGGGCCAAGGGATCAGTTGAAGAAATGATCATGATTGATGAGATCCAACGACTTGGAGTGGCCTCTCACTTTGAGAAGGAGATCACCGATGCGTTAGAACATATATATGATGCCAATGTTGATTATGAAGATCTAAAGACTGTCGCTCTTCGATTCCGATTACTAAGAGAAGAGGGCTATAATATCTCCTCCGGTGAACTTTCTCCACTAAGTGACTTGCTTTTCACTATTTATTTATTTTCAGTGGTAACGATAGAATTCAAATGGGAGAAGAATATCAAAGCTCACAACACAGAAAAAAAAAAAAAAGATATTGAGAAGGTGAAAAAGAGATGCACCATCCCCAACTCAAATTGCATTATCACACCTACCCAAGGACACAGCCCAGCTATCAACCCCTTACTTGGCTAATGCATTTGCCATGGAATTGCCGAATTGGCAAATCTAACCTCATGATGGAAGGTGACATTAGTAGTACCCAATAACTCCCTAATTTCATTAAAGTGAAATTGAGATTTTCAAGGATTAGACTTCCGGTTAGACACCCATGCAATTGCATTAGAAGAGTCGCTTTCCATAACCAGAGACCCAATGAATCTTCTTAAAAAAAACCTGAGACCTTTCAGAATAACCAGCACCTCTGCTTTATTAGAATCGCAAACACCAACATGCTAGGAAAACATAAGAAGCACTTCACCTCTACTATTGCACAGCACTCCTCTATTTTTTTCTAGACCCGGCTTACGCCTTTAAGCACCATCCACATTAAACTTCATAACCCCCATAAGGGGGCGGGCACCAAGGAACATAAGTCCTCTCCTTAGCAGGGCCACATCTCGTACAAGATCCCCAATTAGAGATAATATCATCTAAGGAAAAGTTAGAGGATTCCTTTCTAATCAGGGCCCATTTTGCAATTCTAAAGGCAACTTTAACACTTAAATAAGTTGTCAAGGAAGAAGAACTTTTAAAGATCCTAACTTTTCACTAGTTTAATCTTCTATGCGAACCGAATCGACTCAAATATGAGTCACCCTGTCCGATTAGTCGGGAGGAGTCTAAATCATAATTTCAAAACTCGTTTGGAGTGGCCTTGACTCGACTCCATTGAGTTGAGTTGATAGAGTATCTGAGTAGACTAACGTTGACCTTCTTGGCCCAATGACCTTCCAAGTTGAGCCAAGCTTCTAAGTTGTTAAATTATGGTCTAACAAGTTCAATTGGGTATTTGGTTGAGGGTTCAAAACTACACTACCCACAATGAAGCCATAGGGAATTAATTTACCTGGCTCCTCTGAGGCCCGAAGGGATTATTCTAGCTTTTGTTTTTTCATTTGATTTAGATCTCTATTACTCGAAGCCCCAAATGGCCCTTTCCATCTAATATAGCTTTCTATTTGAGTTGTTGCCTTCATTTGAATAACCCAACGTGACATGGTTGGATGAATGTCGAATTTTGACTTGACCGTTTTAGGTAACTGAAATCATGAATTATTTGATCATGAACCAGATGTATTGAACAAGTTTAAAGACAAAGAAGGCAACTTCAAGAAAGGTTTAAGTAGTGATGTGGAGGGACTGTTAAGTCTATATGAAGCGGCATTTTATGGCACTCATGGAGAAGATATATTGGATGAAGCCATCTCTTTTACAAAAGCACATCTTTCGTCTCTAGTAACCCATCTCGATGGTCCTCTTGGGGCACAAGTAGGCCATGCTCTTGAGCTACCTATGCGCAAGTGCGTTGCAAGGCTAGATGCCAGATTTTATATCTCACTCTTCCAACAACATAAGCAGCCGAATGATGTTCTCCTAGAGCTTGCAAAGTCAGATTTCAATTTGGTACAGTCAATGCATCGAATGGAGCTAAGGGAGCTAACAAGGCAAGTGTTAATGTTAACATCATTTAATTTAGCTTATTGTTCATAAATAGCTTGTAGGCTACCCAAGTGATAATGATGTTGATGATGATGATTCAAACAACAATAACATACCAACGTGTTAGACCCACCCAGTCGAGTGAATGTGAACTCAAAATAAAATTTAAATTTCATTGATATGAATTTTTTTATTTTTCAATTTTTGGCCACTGGTTCAAGTGTGATAGACCCAAAGAGGGATCAATCCCTGTGCAATTGTGTAAACACACTGTGCCAACACCACTCAACTGTGAGTGTAGGCATTGATATGATAGTTCTTGAATGGGGAGAACAAATTACAATGGAACTACGTACACTCTCGACGGGTCCATGGTAGGGATCAAGCGTCATTAACATCCCTTTCACAATTCCAAGTTGGCACAAGAGCTTTCGGATATCAAAGCCAATGGAAATTGTTTTGAGCATTTTGAGCTATGTGTCGTTTCTAGAGAGTTGGCAATGGTAATTTAACAAAAAAATGTTACATAATTTTTTTTGTCATTAGGAGTTTTGCCTTCATCTGTCATGTTTCACTTTTAGTACTAGAGCAAACTTGAGCATTGTAGCAAGGTTGTCTCCATAGATTGAAAGCTCTAGCTTGGATTGGGATCCCCCCTACAATTAGCACAATCATAAGTATTAGCTTGAAAGCCACATGAATAAATGATAAAAACAAATGAAAACTAGGTGTTTTGATTCAATGGTAGGTAACAATTTACTATGGTAAGTGTTGCATTGGGGTTTTACAGCTTGTTAGGTATCTCTACTCTTATTCCAACATAGTCATCTTTAAAGCTATCAAAAGAGGGAAGCTCTAAGTTTCACAAGCCCAGAAATGGGCTTTTCATTTTGGGATTTGCATCAACTTCTAAAAAGCGGGTAGAGGGTAGAACTGGTGCCAAATGCTCTTATTTTCCATACCTCTACTTTCTTTAGACATTTAGACAAATAGAGATGCCAAGCATGGGCTTGTGTCCTGTGTTGGGTTTCACTCCTCATGATGAGCTGGAGGTAATGGCCTGGGTTTTGAGATCAGATGCATGATAACACTTCAAACACACTTGAACGTGATGTTTGGAGGCCAAAAACTCTCATTGGGCCTTTTTTTTCAGAAAAAGAAAATGTTTACCCATTGGTTATACCAATGCATGAGCTTCCTTGGAAATATATTTTATACAAGGAAAAGGGTCTTTTGTCATTCCTGTCTAAGCAAGGAGTTAGGGGAAGAAGAAGCTCATGGATGAAGGAGAATGAAGATCCAATCCACTCAACACTGAGAATCCATCGTTTCTTCTATTCCAATGTTTGTTTTGAAAGACAATTACATTCCCATTTGAGTTATTCTCTTTGGCTCTTTCTTGTTTGTAATCCACCATTAAACATTGGTGAAAGTTGTGGAATAGCATCATTCCCATACTAATATGGCTTACATTGCTGCTCTTATAGGTGGTGGAAGGACATTGGCCTTATGGCTAAGTATCCTTATGCTAGAGATCGATTGGTAGAAGGCTACTTGTGGATATTGACTATATATGTTGAACCACAATATGCTCGAGCTAGAAACATGGCTGTCAAAATGTTTAAACTTATGTCAATCATTGATGACACTTTTGACGTCGATGGTAAATTTGAGGATCTCAAAGTATTTACAGATGCATTCGAGAGGTATGATATATTACATTTCCTTTCTCATGCTTTGCCCAAAACCAAAGTAGATGAAATCACTATGTAATTTATAGACTATAATTTTAATGAAAGTACGATCTAAGACGTCCAAGATGTAAAGTACAACCTATAATCTTAGTAAGGGATGGAAAGTGGCCAAAGAGCTATTACTGATGTTGTATAGTCTATATATATGCATATGATCATTTTCTTTATGATGCGTTCAGTTTGCACAAATGCAAAATAATTCATTGGGAGTTTGGTGGGATCAATCCTAGGTTGTAGTGCTGATGGTCTATGTCTAGGCGTGCGAGATGTACCCGTGCATTAAAAAAAGGGAAGTTCGGCCCACGAATTAGCTATCTGTTAGAAGCATAGTTCTAAAATTGATTTTCATTTGCCCGAGCCAGGGCAAGTCAACTCGATTTGAGATCACCAAATCAGATGAGTCACAAGGGCCTGAATGAATCTGGACGAGTATTGAATCAACCTCAGAGATTCTAACTAGTCCTTTGCCCTTACATTTTGTTGTGAAAACCAAACTCGTTGAAGAACCTCCTGATATGTAGATCCAACATTCTTCTAGGATCAAAGTAATGCATACTAAAGATGATCTAATCAATTATCTTAGTTATAAATTATATGCTCACAATTCTATGTAATGTGCATTCTGCATTAGGATATATTCTTTTATTTGCCCTTGGTGAAATCTTTTTGTACTCTTAAGCAGTGTGTTTTCAAGAGAAAATGGTTGTGAATAAACACTTGATTTTTCAGATGGGATTTCAGTGCCATGGATCAACTGCCAGAATATATGAGGCCTATTTATCATGCAGTTCTAAATACTGTCAATGAAATAGAGAACGAATTGTTGCCCGGAGAAAAGTTCTTCCGTACAGACCTCTTGAAACATGAAGTATGACATACATATACAACTCAAGTTCTTTTAGTGTCTTATAAATGTTCAAGGTTCTTTTATTTTTAGTTTCTGAAATGTATTTTGCAAGGTATGACATGATTTCTTTTCCTATTTGATGATGGTTTTAACCAACCACCAGTAGAATTCCTATTTCTGGTCAATTTTTGTTTGATATGGATAAAGAGGGAGGTCTATAAAAGGCATTGTCTGAGCTAAAAACCTTCAAATGGTTATATCTACTTTGCCTTAAATTTATTGAGAACTATAAGACATATTTATAGAATAAAATGAGAATAATCAAGATACTTAACCATATGATAGTTTGAATTTTAATCTAGTCATAGCAGCAAGATCTAATTTCATTTCAACATAATCAAACTAGTCATAACATCCTCGTATATGAGATTCCGAGCACAATCAACAATCACAGCCTTCCTAATTTGTAATCTCTATCATTCTCATGCAATCACATGATTCTTTTAAAGATTAAATGGAACCTTGTATCTCTTAAAATAAATGGTTGGCGTCTCTTTAAAAGGTCCATGCTTTTCTAGTAGTAACCGCTTGTCCGTAGAGCCCTAACCATTTTAAGTCTTTTATATTAATTGATGGTCCATTACATAATATCTTTCGTGAAGGAGCTAAGGCCATGGGGGCCTAATCGTAGGATTGAAGCTAACCATGAATCTTATACCATGAAAAAAAATTCAAAGATTACATCTAAATCATTAAGTCTATTAAGAATTACACCATCTATTTATAGAGTACAGTGTACTCCATAAATAGATGGTGAGATAAATCAGAAAACTCATCATAACACCAATTTAATCTAATTATAGTAGTGAGAGACTATATCTCAGTCTAATCTAATCACAATTAATTATAATATCCTAGTATATCAAAAAGAGATCCTACACATAACTACCAACCATAACCTTCCTAATCAATATTTTCTGTCACAAGCATTACGCTGATTGGTTGGCGTGGCAAACAGGTTGGATCAACAGGTGAGGTGCAGCATTTGGAGTTAAACTCATATCCAACCCATTTTAAAAATGGGTCAGATATCCCAAATGCACAGCCGATATAGATCAACCCGACCCAATACGCATTGACCCGCAAACACAAACTGTGTGGGTCGACCCAGTTAACCTATCTTGACCCGACTCGAATTGTAAAAGCTCAGTTGAGCCCGACTTTAGTCGAAGAACTATATGAGGTCCATTATCGAGTTTTCAGTGGGTAAAAAGTTGGGCCAATGTCTATTAATATTTTTCTAGCCCATGCATTCAACCAATCCATCTAATTTCTAGCCCATTTATAAATGCTTAGTCCAAGGCCATTCATTTAAAGAACTCTATATATATGAATTTTTTTGGTAGATAAACCCTAACTCTACTCATTTTTGTGCGCGGGTCAAGATCACCTGGCCCATGAGCTACCCGTATTTTATGCAAGTCGGTTTGGCTGGACAAATATGGGTGGGTTAGCAGGTCGGGTAAAGTTATGTAACCCACTGCTGGTCGGACTTGGGTTACTTAGGCACAACTTTATTTAAAAAAAAAAAAATGGGCTCTTAAGTTGTGACTTGTGCGGAGCCCAATTGCACGTATGCTTTATCACGGGCCTTTCGACACGATCCTTCTTGATCTGCTGCTCCTTCTTATCATCTTGTTCCTTAATTTGATGGTATAGTTGTGTTTTCCTTCTTTTTCTTTCCTTTTTTTCTTTTCCCATGAAAAGGAATCATACTGCCGGTTTAAATGTCTAACGATGTGGTGGTTGGATTGTGTTGATTAGATGAAAGTTTCAATTCGAGCCTACCTCAAAGAAGCTCAGTGGTGTAACAATGGTTATGTGCCTACACTAGAAGAGCATCTTAAAGTTTCATTACTCTCATCCGGATTTGTCTTTGTGACGGTAGCTTCCTTTGTTGGTATGGGAGAAGAGGTGACTAAAGAAGCATTTGATTGGATAAAGACTCATCCTAAGTTTCTCATGGATTCATCTCTAATCAGCCGGCTCATTAATGATATCCAATCAAATGAGGTAAAATATATCATTGTGTATCTTTATCATGAGTAATGATCCGCTCACTTGGGGCCCCACCAATATGTGAAGAAGAGATTGTGGGGGGTGGAAAGACCTTTATGAGTCCTTTGATCTCTATAAAATTTCTGCCCCGCCAAATTATCCTAACCCATTGATTCATCCGATCAAATTGAATTGGTGCAAAACCATGGGAACTAGTGACATTTGGTGATCAAGTGAACCCACTATCGCACTCTTGATTACCAAGGGCTCTTTATCATAGGTATAAAACTTGAGTGAGCCCAATGTTGGAAAATTTACCAAAATAGTAAAGAACCATTTAGACCTTATTTCTAGGATCCTACATCTGATATGATGAAAAATAAAATGTCATTTATTTATGCTTATTAGTGTATAACTCTATTGAATTGATTTGGAAGGGCATGGGCCTGGACTTGGAGCTATATGAATCACTAAGGAGCACTATCTTTTGCCATTTATTGAGCCTAACTTGGGTTGAGTCGAAATCCATTAAATGTATCTATTCCTTCAGAAACAACTCTTACCAAAGGCAATCGAGTTACCTGCAAGTTTGCATACCAGAGTTCAACGTACAGAGGATCTGTGTCTATTTTAAATAAAATAACTACCATGGTAGTTAAGATAATAACTACCATGCCAACTCCCAAGCCTACATTGGCTACCTGGCCCATTATCCATTCTGAACCCAGAAGCAAGCCAACTCAAACCAAAGTGGATCTAGGCCAACCTAAGTTATGCCCAAACCAGCCCAACTCAAATATTGGATATCGACTCAACCCATTTTAGGCTCAATGAATGGCAAAAGATAGGGCTCCTTAGTGATTCATATAGCTCCAAGTCTAGGCACATGGCCTTCAAATCAACTCTATAGAGTTACACTAAGAACCATAAATAAATGAGAATTTATTTTCCGTCACATCCGATGTAGGATCCAAAAAATATGGTCTAAATGGTTCATTACTATTTTGAAAATTTCCAATACAAGTCACTTGGAAGAGCATCGAGTCAAGTAACTTGGATGAGTTTGATGGAGCTTTGTTGGACTCGGTTTAACTTGTTTGTGATGGTGCTTTGAGTCCAAGTCAAGATTAAGTCTTCAAGTCTCTCTCTCTCTCTCTCTCTCTCTCTCTCTCTCTCTCTCTCTCTCTCTCTCTCTCTCTCTCTCTCTCTCTCCATATATATATATATATATTTGTATAGTAATTTATATATATTGTATAGTAATTTTTAGAAACAGTCCAACCTGTGGAGCACACCAGTAGCGTAATCAACATGTATGGGGATGAAGGTCAGGAATGTTGGAGGCTTGACAAATCTCTCAATGTCAAACCTATGTGTGAAAATTGGGAACCATTCAATCAAGGGAGGTACCTTGCAGTACTTCAAAATTGTTCAAAACCACTTATCAGAAAAAAAAAATAAAAAAATAAAAAAAATCAAATCCCAGTCATTAGATAAACCAAGGTTGGTCCTAAAAGTCACATGGACAATAGGAGGGCCCGTGGAGCCATTGTAACCCCCTCATTCTTCACAAACATTAATGATGTGTGCTCTCCACATAATTGGAATAACCTTGTGTTTTGCATTGATGGTATTTGAAGTCTGAGCAAAAGAGACCCCATGTTGCTTCTACTATTGAGAGCTACATGAAGGAGCATGGTGTATCGTGGCCAGTGGCATGCGAAAAGATTCGGGAAATGGTTGCATCAGCATGGAAGGACATGAACAAGTTCTGCCTTAAACCTACTCTCTTCCCATTGTCTCTACTTATCCGATTGGTCAACCTCGCACGCATGAACGAAGTCATCTACTTGTATGGAGATGGATACACCGACTCTTCGCGTGAGGTAAAAGAGATGATTGGATCAATGTTCGTCGACCCTATCCCTTTGTGAAAAACACAACAATATCATGCCCTTTAGTTTAGGGCAGGATAGGGTTTCATATGTTTACATATCAATCTAGTATACTTATAAAGGAGTGTATTACCACTAGGTTACTGGCAGAAGATCCATGTAAAACTATATATCACACATCTAAAATTGAGAGGTGAGAAAATTTGATTAAAAAAAATCGATTTTATAAAATCTATTGTGTGTTTGCGCTTGTATGCATATCTCGCTAAATGTGTGTGCCGTTTGTGTTGAGAGAGAGAGAGAGAGAGAGAGAGAGAGAGAGAGACGTGAGAGTTTTGTATGCTATTAGAGGCTTGTGTGCTTGTTTATTGATGGGAGTAATGTGTACAATCTTTTTAAATAGCAACATATGGTGGAAGTGTAGGTCGGAAATCTCCACGGAAGCTTTGGATCAGTGCAACGAGTTCGCTACAACACGAGACGGATGTGTATTGTCAAGAGGCCAGAGGAGATTTACTAGAAATCTCTCCCACTCAAATCACTCCCTGTCATTGTTCACAGTCTTAAAGATGGATGCCTAAAGAATGAACATATATGTGGATGGATTGTAGGTTTTTTTTCTCTTCCCTTAGAATACTTGGGCTAACCAAAGATCTAAAGGGATTCTTTCCTCACTTTCTCCTTATATAACCATGGAGAAGGGAGCCGTTTGAGAGACACATAAAAGAGGAATAAAGAAGTTCCGTTTCTCCATTCAATAAGAAACAAATGAGAAATTAATAAGAAAGAGAGGAAACACCCTTTCTGAGTTAGTGAGGGGTGTTACACCCATAAGTGGTTTGGGGCAATGTTGGGCTACATGGCGGTGGGCCCCAATCCACTAAGACTAATAGGAAGTAAAATAGATATGGTCCTCCCACTGTAACTCAGTTGGTTAAGAGGCTAAAGGTGTGAGTGCAAGAGTTTTTAAGCCTTAGTTCTCTTGTATCGTCATTTCATATGCGAGGTGCGCATGGAGCTTTCCATGTGTATCTCATTGTGGGGCCCTTGTGCTAGCCTACTTTGGGATTGGACAAGGGCATTTGAAGATTTGGTCGGGGGCCTCCTATATAAAGAAATCAGCCTCATCCAATAATCTAAGGCCCTTAAGTCCAATCCATTTGGATGGTGTTCAATCAATCCAATGGTCTCATCCATTCGAATGGGCGAAAAACCAAAGGGCTTGTGTATTATAGGGATCTGGGGTTTTTTGTTCCACTCGTATTGACCATCAACTGGTCCCAACTAGAGGTGCGCAATATGCACACTATGCACAAGGTGTGCATAGGAAAATTTTCATATATATATATATATATATTATTTCAACCCTTGGTTGAAGATTTTCATATGGTCACTTCTATAGTGTTTGATCTAATTTAATTATGTTGCCTAAGATGCCTTCTTAAAGACATCAATTTCCCACATACAGGTGGTTTTGATGAAATTCTATCCCCAAGGTACAATGCCCAATTCTGATTCAAAGTCTACACACTATATATAGCAAGAAATATAGAATTTCCCTTAAAATCAAAGTAAAAATAAAAGAGATGAAAGTGCTCTTAGACAATATGCTTCTGAAAACACTGCATTATGCTTATTTTGAATACTCAAATGAAACTTTTAAAAATCGCCTTAATTTACAGAGTTGAAAGGCATCCCTAAGAATTGGGTCACATCCACTCAAATGGGCCCAAGAGACACATCTCATCCAAAGGGCACAAAAAACTTTATCTTGAAAAGACACAATCAAAATATTTGAAAAGACACATCCAAGTGTCAAGTGCCACTTGAGATTTACTGTGGCAGAATTTGGCAAATTCGGACTCTTGTAACTTTTAATCCGTCCGTTGGATTTTTAGGTGTAATATATCGTTGGAAAACCCTTGATATATAAAATCCAATGGTTCTGTTAGTTACAAAAGGAGATTGGGAAGTAAGGTAATTACTCTGATTAATGATCCCGTTCATGTTTTATTTGAAATGAGATTGTTAACCTAGTTTTGGGCCTTAGATGTTGGAAACCATGAACCTACTCTCATATGACCATTAATGGAGATTGAAATCGAAGCACGTGGCTTGGTGTGCTTCGATGGGTTGTCTAGGTATTCATGTATTACGCATGGTATAACTGAATGCGTATAGAACTGAATCGACCGATACTTGACATGATTGTACACCAAGGGATTTTCCTAGAATAATTGTTGATCCAATTTTCATACGTATTCCGTTAGAACATGTGGGGTACAGGGATGACACCACTTGCCTAGGTTTGAATTGTAATTCCTCATTGACTTGTGAATTATATCCGTTGATATCGTTCCTTGTACACTCACTTGGCATAAAATACGTAACTAATTACGAAAAAAAATATCCTCGTAGAATTAGGACTTTGACCTGACTTAGAGTATATCTTAGGAACTGTGTCATGTATTTGAGAAGGATGGGAAAAAAGATAGAAACAAAGATGGCGCTGACCGTCCATCACCATTTCACCCGTCTGTTTGGGGTGATTTATTCATTTCTCACACTGAAGATCATACGGTAAATATATATACACATGTCCTTGGTTAGGAAGAATGATCCCACAATCATGATCTTCTACTTCTCATGTCTAATGTGGTTGGCCTTTATTTCATCCAAGGCTTTATATCACTGACCTTCTCGTGAAGAGACAGACACCACTTTTATTCTATGCGATTAAAATGATTAAAAGGAAAACTAAAGAGAGAATCAGCTTTTTTTTTAATTAGTTTCTCTTTTTTTATTTGATCAATTCAATTATTTATTTATTTATTTTATAACGGAGGGTGTTACAGGCGCTCTTTGGGCAGGACTAATTCCTTCGGATTAAGGGGTAGCCGGATAAATCCCCTACGACCCTAATGTGGTAGCACAACTTCAAACCATTAACCTCCGGAAGAAAATCATGCTCCTAGACCAACTGAGTTATACCCCTCGGGGTTCATCATTTCAATGATTTATATGACTCTAAGTAAAAAAGTATGGACAAGTACATAGTCATCGAGGTGTGGGAAATTAGTGGCATGAATCAAGGAAAGGTGCATGGAATCATCCATAATTAAAGAAGTGCCCTGCCTCATATGGATATGGTGATGGAAACAACTTTCTATGTAAAATTGAAACTATGATGCAGCTGTTTTTCTTATTTAAAAGTGTATCTGAATATTATAAACTCTCTTTTCTTTTCAAGAAAAATTCGAAAATGGTCAATATAAATGCAATAAATCCAGTACTTCGTTCTTTAAGTGCATTTGTGTGACAAGATGAATCAGCGGTAGAGAAGAAAATCACCCTCAAAAGGAAAAGGAAAAAAGAAAAAATGAGGTTATAGATCATTTAGTGCGACACATCTTTCTTGCAGAGAAGAAAGGAGAAATAATGAACTAATATTCCATGTTAGAGGTAGGAATGTAAGAATTTCTTTCTCTCATGAAAATAGAGATTCATGGAGAGAAGAATCCTCCCACCACACCAGCACACGCTAAATTCAACCATAGTTCATGATTTGGATGCAGCTTTCTTCAATTTAATAGTTCGAGCTTACGGTGCCAATGGATGAAGGACGTGCAAATTGTGGAATGTAAAGAGTGCAGTCTGAACTCAAGTCCCACTCTCGTGTTCGGGAAATGGACTTTAATCCAACCCAAGTAAATGTCTGATAATTAGAAAAAAGGTAGTTACATGAAAGAGATAGGTATAATGCAGGTGGAGCATGAGCATACTGATCTCAAGGGAGTTGTCTTGCACGTTTCATTAGATGCTAACTGTTTATCATTTCTCTGAATTAATACTGATATCCAAATAAAAGATTTTTCTAAGAATGTTTTTTTCCTCTTCCAATAATGGGTTGCACATATGGATGTCAAATGGGCTGGGCCTGGAGCGGGCTAGGCAGTGCCGTGCCTCCATGCCGGGTGTGTTCGGCATGCCTCTTTAATTTTTTTTCTCGATTAATTTTTTTCACCTTCTCGGTATTAAAATTAAAAATTAGAACACAAGTACGGAGAATGACAAAGAAATTTAAGTGGTTCGGTCAAACTCGACCTACTCCACTGAGAAGAGAACCATTTGGATCATAACTTTTTGAAGGTTTGTAAATAGGATTACCTTCATAAATTTCGTTTTAATACAGTCCAATAAATTGAGTAATTTTTTTTTGGTTTTTTTTTTTTAAGTTGGTGGAGAAAAGAAAAGGAAAATGTGGATAAGATTTGAATCTATCTCAAATCAATATCTCAAATGTTGTTTTTTTCCCTCTTCTCTTTTCAATTTTCTTTTAACATTCTTCTTATTCATATACTATAAGATTGTTCCAAAATAGACTTTGGGTCAGGCTTGGATTTAGAGGGGTTTTAAGGCTCCGGATCAAGATGAGCTAGGAGTCTAGAGTTTAGGAATTAAATATCTACCCAACGGTACCATAATGTCAAAAATCTAAAATTACGAAAAAAGCCCCCTAAATTCTCTGGAAAATTGCTAACTACCCACCTACTATACCCAAATGAACCCGGATCTAGACCAAACTTTGCACACACGATCATAATAATTTTTTTAATCTCTTCTATTGAGTAGATGCTGATATTTTAAACGTAATAAAATTTCGTTTTAATACATTCCAATAAATCGAGTAATTTTTTTTTTTCTTTTTTTTTTTTTTTTTTTTTTTTAAGGTGGTGGAGAAAAAAAAAGGAAAATGTGAATAAGATTTGAATCTATCTCAAATTAATATCTCAAATGTTGTTTTTGTTTTCCTCTTCTTTTTTAAATTTCTTTTAACATTCTTCTTATTCAGATACTACAAGATTTTCCCAAAATAGACTTTGGGTTCAGGCTTGGATTTAGAGGGGTTTTGAGGATCCGGATCATGACGAGCTAAAAGACTAAAGTTTAGGAATTAAAAATATCTACCCAACAGTACCATAATGTCAAAAATCTAAAATTATGAAAAAACCCCTTAAATTCTCTAGAAAATATCTAATTACCCCTTACTATATCCAAATGAAACCGGATCTAGACAAAACTTGGCACACACAATCCTAATAATTTTTTAATCTCTTCTATTGAGTAGATGCTGATATTCTAAATATAATAAGATTTTGTTTTAATACATTCAAATAAATCAAGTAATTTTTTTTCGGTTTCTTTGTTTTTTTTTTTTTTTTTAAGGTGGTGGAGAAAAGAAAAGGAAAATATGGATAAGATTTGAATCTATCTCAAATGTTGTCTTTTTTCCCTCTTCTTTTTTCAATTTTCTTTTAACATTCTTCTTATTCAGATACTACAAGGTTTTCAATGCAGGGAATTTTGTGGGTAAGAGGTTTATCCTCTATTAAGTAATTGTGTAAGGAAGAACATGGCATTTTAACAGATTCTTCATTGACTCTTAGCTTCTTTTGGAATGGTGGGAGTTTTCATACATGTAAGTGAGCACTGTCTACTAAAATTATTATCGTTTGATTGTGTCTTCTTCTTCAATTTTTTTAATGTTGTAATAAAATCTTCATTCTAAGAAAAATGGGTGCAACCAGAGTTAAGAAAATGATGGTGAAGAGTTGGTTTTTTTCTTTCTCATTCTTGTTTGGGCCAAAGTTAGGCCCATTGATTGCCTTCGTGCTCTGATAATTTTAATTATATGTCTGTTTTATTTCTTGAATATTTACTGCAGGCTTTCAAATTGTGCGTGCCTTATGGTAGAACTTTGTATTTAGTTCTCACTCTATGTTTGGAATATGAATTTGTGCATATCATTTAAAATGTACAACTGATATTGTTTTGTTATGTGAGATAGGAAAATGGAAAACTCAAACAGAAAGTGTCTTGATTGAGAAAAGCAAAGTAGACAATAACTAAAAAGGACGATGCTATGAGGCATGGAAAAGCTTTCCATTATCTGTTAGAATCTGTTTTCCAAGTACTTCATTTGCATTATTGCTTTATGTTTAGTTTTTTCTTAATCTTTTTTAGAAAAAAGCAGCAACTAACAAAATATCATAAATAAGAAAGTGAAATGCACAAACTTAAACTCATTTTATGTCTGCCCTATTTTTTTTATATTTTTTTTTTGTCTCTTTTAATGAAAGTTGTTACCACAAAAAAAAAATTAATATTTTTTTCCCTTTTGCGTCATGTGTTTGTATTTTATTTAGTTATAATAACTGAGTTTTCAATCTGACATAATAGTTGTATTAGCACAATAACCCTTGCTTAGCACGGATATTGCCAACATTGCAATTTAAGTATTCATGCATTAAAAAGTTCATAGATTTTAGAGAAAAAAAAAACTAAAGAATGGGAAGGTTATGAGAGTACCTTATTATGTAATTCAAGAGCTAGTAGCAGAAAGAGGAGAATTTGAGTAGAAAGAGAAATGCAAAACTTGGATTGAAGTGGAGCTTTTGCAATAAAATGAAAGTGGGGAGTGGTTACAAGTGTTTTTTATTATAATGAGATAAAGTAGGTAGTTGCATGAGTGGGGAGAGAAGTTTTGAAAACTAAATAACTTGCAGTCAAAATTATAATCGCCGGTCAAAATAGAATCCAAAACCTCCTAGCTTAATATGTTATAATTGATCTTGATTTATGCCCCTGTTGGAAAAATAATCACAAGTTGGATAATGTGATAAATACTACTAAATATTGGTTCTCTTCTGATATTAGTGATTGCTAAAGATAATTCCATAAATGCAATTTTGTGGTAGGTCTTATAAATTGCTATCGTAAGATTGTTGTTGTTCTGTACAATTTTTACTTTCTTAATATGCAACTTTTGTGAAAATTTTTTTTTTATTATAATAGGGCATTTCAAGGGCATGAATATAGTTATTTATTATTGCTCTTACTCATGAGGTTTAAATTGAAAAACTTTGATCATTTTCTAACACATTTATTTCTTTCATCATTGCAAGCTTCTTCTTCTTGTTGTTGTTCTTTTTCTTTTCATATATTTCAATGAAGCGTCATGCCTTTCTTTAAAGGAAAAACGAAAATCTCATAAAAACTGCTTGTTATGCTAGCGTTACTACTAACTTTAGAGTCAGTGAATGAAGTGATCGTTTTAAGTATAAACAATTTAAATAAGTATTTGATGTTGAGCTGTAACAAATTTAGTTTGTCTTTGTTCGTTTCGAATTTTTCTTACTTTGATCAGCACTCTCATCCTCTATTCAAGACAAAGCAGAATAGTTGATCTAGAATACGTAGGTTACATTCTTCTGTATTTCTTAAGATGAAGGTCCAATTTTTTTCGCAGATTTGTATTTGTAGTTTTTTGTTTTTTCGGTACTCTATGGATATCTCTATTTGTGAGTTTCAATTTAACTAAACTTCTATGATTACTTTGTATTATCCTTTTCTTACAGGGTATAAAATATAGCACTTTGTATCAAGCAAAAGAAGATGCTGACTCTTAGAGAGGTATTGCCTCTTTTTACCTTATAGTGGTCCGTCTTATAAAATAAAACAAAGCACATGTTAAATACTAATATTGATCAACAGGTGCTCTGCAAATCTTACCCATCGGACTTCATATCATAGTTCCACCATTGTTGATCCTTGTCGCTTGAGGACAAGCCGGATTACTTCATTTTTCTTGACAGTCGGTGTGAGATATTATTCTTCTTTGTAAGTTAAAGACTAAAATCACTAAATCAATTTTTTTATTCTGATGTCCTTAGGTAGGATATAATTAATTTTTTTCCGTAATAGAATCTAATTTTGTGGTGAACATATAATATTCATGGTAATTGGTTAGAACAGTAAGCTAATTTGGTTCTTAGTTTTTATTTTTATTTTTTATAAAACTGCAGGTTATCAATTTGACTATGCTTTCGACTGGATTCCAACTTTAACAGATCAAGTCTACCAAGAAACTGATAAGTCGACCTGATATGTTAAATAAAGTAAATTTAATTTTCTTTGTACACATTCATGATAAAATATCTAGAAATATGTGATTTATATCTTCAAAAAGTTATATAAATTTCATATCGATTGTCTTTTGAGATCTCATTTTTCTCACTATATCATTGTTTTATTATTTTCAAATATATAGGAAAAAAGTAGTGTCAGTTGTATTTGGACATTGCACGGGCGTTGCAATTTACAATCACTCATTTTCTGTTGAAATTTAATTTTTAAATATATTGAAGCTTCTACTAATTTTTTTTTTAAAAAATTATTTTTTAAAAATTTTCTTAATAAAACTGTGTGTTCAGTGCACGTGCAATGTATGCCGAATGCGTGGTTGAATTTTCGGACGGATACGAGGCACGTGGTAGCTGCCATATAATTAGATGGCATATATATGATAAGTGAAAGTGGTCTCACTTAGATGACCCTCCTGAATGTGATTGAGCTAGGATAATCTCTAGACAAGTGTACATGAGTGCTTCACTCACTCTGAGATGTTTTTTACACTGAGAGTCATTTTCGAGCTCCACACAAACACCATGGAGACACACCATGTGTATCTGTGATCCTAGTCCCACTATTCTCCAAAAATATGTGGTGTTATTGGGCTCATGCATGAACAACGCAAGTGCATGCACAAACTACTAAAACCACAAGCCCACATAGTACGCAAAGTACATGAGAGACCACATAATACGGCAAAATTGCTTAGTCGGTATTGGATCCTTCAACTACTATAATTAGGGTACACATCAATGAAAGAATAATAGAGAGGTAACATCACGGCTTAAAATCTCGGTCTCTGATCGTGGTATTAGTCGGGCCGAAAAACCGATATGATATTGGTATCAGTCCATCGCGGTCATCGCGGTGCGGATTTTTTTTTAATCCAAAAAAATTCGCAAAAATATCCAAAAAATCCAGAATGATTAGAATATGCTGGAAAACAATATTTTTTTTCATTAGTAACAACAATAAATTAAAATCTCAGTCAACTTAAGTTATGAGTCATGTCTGTGTCGCAGTTCGTTTTCTTCTCCAGTATTTCATATAATGCAACCATTATTGATGCTCATGATCAATTTATTAGTTAAAAAATATAAGAAAATAAAGATAACATATCAATCATCATTTAATACTAACTCAATCATTAAATAAGTTGCGAAATTCAAGACCCTGAAGATGACATATTAAAATCAGAAACATGATATGATAGTGAGATCGATAAATCATAAAGCACTTGGGCATCAAAAGGTTCATGGTTTACCTGAAATAAAAAGGACTAGTAGAGTGTAGAGAGTAGAGAGAGATTGGTGAGTATGAGTATATTACACACTATTAATAATCCTTTGGTATCACAAATATTCTGACAAGTAACAACAATTTTTTTTAGAAAAAATAAAAGATTTAAAAATATCATTTTGAAAACTCTAAATATATAGATCTAGCATAAAAGTATGTAGATCAATCATTTACACACCATACAATGATCACGAATCATTAAAAGAACATATTTATGATGAAATCCCCAAAAAATGATATATTATAATTCAAATATTAAAAAATCCGAAAATAAAAAAAATTGGAAAAAAAAGTTCAAAATCATGTGTATGAGTAGATCTAGCATGAAAGTATGTAGATCTAACTTCTAAAATCATGTGTATGTAGATCTAGCATGATTTCTATGCTTCATCTAAAAATTAAAAAAAAAAAAAAAACATAATAAAATGCTTTAAGTTGATTTTCTCTTACATTAGATAATATTTTCTCCAAAAAATAGATGTGGGATTTGAAAATATCCAAGAGGGATGTGTGATGGAGTATGGTTGCTGCCATGGGTAGAAAGAGGATGAGAAGAGAGGAGAAGATGATGAACATGGGGAAAAAGATGAAAAAATTAGGATTTTTACCATTTTTATCTCATCTTGGCCGATATTTTAATATCGGCCGAGATATCGGTCCCACCGCCGATATGAAGATCATCTCGGCCGATATAATCCGAGATTTTGGCGATAATTACCGAGACCGATATCTCAATGAGATATCGGCTCGGTATCGGCCGATTTTTTAGTCCATGGGTAACATCCTCACTTTCTTCAGTCTCTCGAGAGATAAAAAGAGAGTGAAGAATGTGAAGATGTAGATAGAAACTTCCTTTCCCTAAAATTTGACTAAAGCAATCTTTCAATTTGATAAAATCTCTCCTGAAATGTGTGAGTACTCCCATGGATTCCATTATTCCAAATCCCTTAGCTAGGCTACCAATAAAATAAAGGCTTAAAATAGGCTCTTGCTTTATTTGGCCGATTTGCACCTTAATTAAACTTCAAGCCTTTCACAGGTGGGCTTCGGCTTCTAGTTATATTTCTTATTAAGTGAGTTTCAGACTTAACCTTAAGGGGTAAATCAGTTGGTCTAGGACCACAGTTTGCTTATGGAGGTTGAGGGTTCAAAACTGCGCTATCACACTGGGGCCACAAGAGATTTACCTGACTTTTCCTAGGCCCGTACGGATTAGTTCAACCCAAAAGGATGAAACACCCTCCGTTATAAAAATAATAATAAAAAAAAATAAAAACAAAAATAAAAAGAGCTCAAACTCAAGATCTAATTCTCGTGTTGGACTTGGACTACAACCTAAGCTTTGCCCTCCTTTTAATCCCTATCAGGCCCATTAAAAACCCTAGATACCTCTACGATCTTGGTGGTTGGTAGATGATGAGGACTCTTCTACAACCATGTCCAGATCATTTTTTAATGAAGTGAAGATCGTCCATAAAGATACATACATATACAAATATAAGGTCCAAGCAAGCATTGGGCGATCGTGGAGCCACGCGATGCCATGACAACTGCATTTTCTTTCTTAAAATCTCTTCTCATGCGTCATGCAAAACCAGTCAACATATGAACGATTAGTCTTTTGCTTTTGTGTCCCCATGTCGCTGAACATGAGAATAGCTAAATTTTAGATCTAAATCTATAAAATGAGTTGTTCAAATGCTTTGATTTTTTTTTTATCAACTAACTATCTGTTTAATTATTTCAAATCCGAAAGTTAGCAACCTCATTTCTGCGTGAGGCGCCTTTTAAACATGTCTCTGTGAGCTTAAAATTCCTAGATCCACAGGATGATCTCCTTGAGCCCAATCCAAATAACACAATGAAGTAAACATAGTAATCTGAGAATGGGGACGAGCTTACCTTCTTTCTCTTCGAACTGACGGAAATTCCTTGAAATGACAGAAGCTTGGAACACACGTAGGGGTTTACAACTCTTTTGCCTTGCTATTCCTCCTTGCTTAGTGATGAGGCCAAGAAACTATTAGCCAAAAGAAGTTGCTCAAAGGGTCATTTTATCGGAGATTCCTACCCATCAAGGAACCAATAACCTCCAACTACCACCTAACCCTTTAATTTCAGCCTATTATTAATTTGTTGGCAAGTGAGCTCAAAATAATTGAGTCTCTTAAATATGCAACAAGTGTGTATGATTAAAGATCCTTAATGGGCTTGTGGTCATGTGGGCCACACCCATTTAATCCAACAGACCCACCTATAGAGCTTTCTATATATAACCAAATACATGTTCTGTTTTTCATCCTTTTTTTTTTTTTTCTAAAATGAAAAATATTCAAGAAAGTTATACAATTGATGAAGTAGAGAATCCCAGTCGTTTGTTTTCTTTTATTAACTAACATCTCTGAATGCTCTAAGAAAAAAAAATAAAACACATTATTAGGTCCTATCTGATAGGAACCCAGTGGCGGACCCAGGATTTTCGTTTGAGGGGTGCGAAACGATGGCAATTGAAAAAGTCCAAAAATATTATTTTCTTATACTTTCTTCGATGTCTTTGAATTTCTGCACAACGGTCGTCATCGTCACCATTGCTGGATGGACCTGGACCTGGGTGCGATGTGGAGAGGAAGAAGGGTTGGAGAGATCAGAGATACATGGGTTTTCAATCGATGGGTTTTGGGGTGCGATGTGGAGAGGGAGAAGGGTTGGAGAGATCAGAGATTGGAGATACAAGGGTTTTCAATTGGGTTTTGGGGGAACTGAGCATTTGTCGATTTGATGTGGGTAGGTCATGACTCATGGGTGCATTCGATCTATGGGCTTTAAATGGGGGTGCAAGACCCATTTTTAAATGGGGTAGGGGTGTATGACCCATCTCTATGTACTAGGATTTTCAAAATTCACCGGGTGCAAGTGCACCCAGGTGAATACACATCAGTCCGCCACTGTAAGAACCCAATCTAACCGCACTCTGTAAGGGCTGAGTCACGAGATGAGGTAATGGGTTTGCTATTGTGGTGGGATGGTCTAAGACTAGAGTGTTTGGCAAGCTTGAAAGAGATATTAAGGATGGTCTGGTTCTTATCCAATAGAATTTCAGATATAGTAGGAGTTTCTCAATGGTAGGAGTTGTAAGTAAATCCTTTGCTTAGTTGGTGATATTTTCTGTTCTTGTTTTTGTAGGGATCAAATCACTGGCTATAGGGATCAATTCTCAATTCCTTGCTATGTTTGTATTTAGCAATAGCTATATAATATATAGCAGATGATTAATGATAAATTTTCAAAATCTGTGCTTGCACAAGGAGGTCTAGTTCCATCCTCAAATTTGGACAATTTTAACTTCCACTTCCACTTGGTTCATATCATTATCTCACTATCCCACATGGGCCCGTTTGGATGTATGATAAATTGAAGTATGGTGAGGTGAAGCATCAAATCAAGAGAGAATAAGATATAAAGTGTTATGATGGTGTTTTGTTTTTAGTTATTTGGTATGGGATCTTTTTGACTTTTTGTATAGGAAAGTAGAGTTTTTTTTGTCTTTTAGTGGAGAAAGGAAGTTTTTTTTTTTTTTTTTTACTTTTTTTAAAAAAATTCGAAGGAAATTTTGAAATTGTGTAGTTTTGATATGACCCATTGTTTTTTCTTGACCAAATTCACTTTACTTTAACTAATTAATTGCCAAACAGGCTTATGCAATGAGTCCCAATGTCTTGAAGGACAAATAGCCGTAAATTTTGCACACGTTTATGAGATCTGGACCGTTTATTAGTGGGCCCTACATAAAATATATGTCCTACTCCAAAAACTCACACCATTTGGATGATCCAAAGAAAGCTTTTGAGAATAAATAAATGGTTAGAGAGAGGTCCAACAATTGGCAGTTTGGATCTTCCCACTGAAATGCTCTTGAGAAAGACCCTATTCCAAAAGATGGAAATTTCTTTCTTTTGATCTCTCATTCAAGAGTTAACAGGGGGAAATATTACACTTACACACATCTTGCTCTTTCTCATCACATGACATATTTCACTGACATGTTATAACATGTTCTTAAATATTTATATGAATACGTAGAGACAGATATAGAGAGGTGTTAGAGACTTTCATGTTTCAACTGCCATATCTTCTAAGGATGCCGCCGGGTCTTGTACCTGATTATCAGAATCCGACACCATGTCGACGAGGAAGTCGAAGATATCGGTGGAGATGACGGCGGCGGCGACGTCCTCTTTATGAAGTGTCCGCCGCTTACCTCGGAGGGTGACCATCCATGACCTCACCGTCAGTTCTTCGATGAAGAGCTCGCACGCCTTGGAGAAGATGATGGGTGCCTCGCCGGAGATCATCTTCACATCCTCACCAGATTTTTTCATGATCTTCTTTATCCTTGCCAGGGGCAAGGAGTGGGGCCCGGTCCTCCCGGAGATCCCACCGGAGAGGATTCCCGAGAAGGTGCCTGCTTGTCGCATACTGCCACTGCACCTGCACCAACCCACCACCTGTATATGTGTGGTTTGTATGTTGGGGGAGATGTTGAAATGAGAGAGATGAGAGCAGTTATGAGTAATAAACTACAATATAGAATAGAAAGTCTTGTTCAGTTCTTCTGCTTTTAAAGGAAGAAGGGAAGGTTGAGGTTAAGGTTGTGGAGAGAGTGTGATGAAAAGTAGCCGGCCATGCCTGCTTGGGCCGGCAAAAGATCCAATATACTATAGAAAATGACAGAAATGGTCCTACCATTTGCTTGCTTGTTTTGTTTTGAATGTGCCTATGTGCCTCAATGGAAAGGATCCAAGGGTTAGTCAACTGATTTTTCTCTCTTTTTGATATTACTGGCAACAAGGATTTTGACGTGAGCATGCTCTCACCAACCTACTTTGCACACTAGGATGGTGAGCCGTCGGATTTTAAAAATATAATGTCTTTTAAAACCATTAAATTTAAGGGTCGTAGATCATATGGGATTAACCCCAAAGGGTAGCTCGACTGGCCTAGGACCACGGTTTGCATCATGAAATTGTGAGTTCGAAACTGCACAACCACACTGGGGCTACGGGGGAGTTTATCTGGCTTCTTTCTGAACCCAGAGGGAATATTAGTCCAGCCCAAAAATTGATAACCCTCTGATAGCAAAAAAAAAAAAAAAAAAAAATCTCATCAGATCTTTTGATTCCCACCTTTCCATGAATTAACATGGCATCAGCTGAACCATGCAAGAGTATGCGTAAAAGAATCACAGCAGAAATTATATGAATCGGCAACATGATATGTATGAGGTCTGAGCCATTGATCCAATATATAAGGTACCGATCCAAAAAAAAATCAGATAGCAGACCCAATTCATACTCGGTGAAATCTGGCCAAGAGCCAATACATGGTGGGGAATTATTTTAAGAAGTTCTGAAAATTTTACATCGACCCAATTAATGTATTTATAGGATGAATTTATTTATTTTTTAAATACAGGCTGTCCCAGTCCTTTGGTCCGGATATCCCTACGAGCCTGGGAGAGCCAGATATTGTAACCCCACTGTAACATCACAGTTTCAAAACTCTTAACCTCTAAAAACAAACCATGATCGAGGCCAATTGACTCCCCCTCGGGGTTAATGAATTTATTGACTGATGTGGGGATTCCCTTATTCCCAGTCCGGGTGATTCTGGACAGTTGGTTTTATTAATGAAGTATAGTGTACTTACTTTCAATTCAAAGGGTCAAAGGGTATTTTAGTAAATTAATTAGAAGTATGGTTGCTGATAGTGACCCTTTGAATTGGCTTTTGGAGTATTGAAATTGGAGTTTACTCTCATCAAGGTTAAATTATTTAATAGCTCCTTTTGCATATCTGGGACTCTCAAGGTGAAGTGAATTGTAGCTATTGTCAATTTGTCATCCAAATATAAAACAGTCTTCCCATTTGATTATATATATTTGACTGATGCTTAAAGACAAACAACTACTTTCCAGTGAACAGTAATCCCTAGATGAAGAAAAGCCAATGAGTTTGATTAATTACTCAAATCACATCATTAATCGATTGGGGTTTATATTGTGATCCAAGTACTGGGTTTTCTTTGTAAGTGTGAACTGTTTGCCTCCAAAGCTGATGAAGGTGGGTGGGATTTGGTCAAAACTTTCATGGAATATAGAATCATAGTCAAATTAACTTGATTGGGTGGAATTATTCCAATGAAGATACTTTAATTATTCTTCTCAGACTGTTTCTTTTTAGCCCCTAGAGCCCTAACCCTTTCCAGCCTCATGAATTATTATGACAAGCCATGGCACATGCATTCATGTATGCATCTTCTAGGCATAATTTTTAAAGCATATGTAGACAGTAGACTTTCTTGTGTGTTTTATTAGGTGAGGGCTTGTGAGATGCACGTGACAGATATTTAGACATGTACCCATTAATACTGGTCATTTCATATAGATGTGGAGTATTTAGCCATTTCTCTCTCATCAGGGACTTGGTCATAAAGTACAGGAGCTTTAATCTCCTATTATCTCTCTGTTCCCATCCTGCTTACATTTCACCTCTGTTTGGCACTAAAATTCCATGGTTTAGAGCATTAATCTCCATCTTCTAATCTTTAGATTTAGCACGTGTGTTCATTTCATTGGTGGAACATCCACTTCTATCTTTTCCACCTTTAAACTCACCTTAATCATTTACAAAAGAAGAAGACAACATTGACTATATTATGGTCAAAATAAATTCTCACGAGTTAGAATCAACTTTTAGGCAATTCTTTCTTGGTGATTGAAAGGGGCAAGAGTTTTGATAGGTTTTTTTGGGGGGGTATCATCTTCTCTTTTTCTTTTTTCCTCTTCTTCTTCTTCTTCTTCTAGATGGCTTTCAGCGGGACCCTGCAGAAGTGCAAGGCATGTGATAAGACAGTATATTTGATGGATTTGCTATCAGCTGATGGTGTCCCTTATCACAAGACCTGCTTCAAATGCAGCCATTGCAGAGGACAACTTGTGGTACATGAACTTTTTTGAATTTCAACACACACACACATGGATTTAACATCAACAAGGATGGATTAGGGATGTAACACCAAATTACCCATTCATCAAAGGGACACCACCTTGAAAATTCAGGTATGGACCCTTTTTATAGGCCTTGAATAATTTTCGGGCCTAAATCCAGGTCCACAGTTGGGGCCCAGCTGGGTCCATTCAGGTCCATACACAAAATATACACATTATAGTATAACCGGAAATTATCCGGTGCACACTTTCTTCTTTTTTTTTTTTCTGTGCACACCCCATAGTGTAGCCTACCTAATCACCCACCAGAATAGACCACACATGAGACCCCCTGAATTATACTAATCCCATTTATATACATTTATCCGAATGGACAGTGCTGTTGAGTCGATGATCAATTTTTTTTTAGGGGTGAAATCTTATAGGCTGTTAATCAAAGGGTTAGGATGATCAAGTGGACACCAAACTTGGTAGGGAGGTAGGGTCCATCTAGATCTTTAGAGCAGGGCCCCAGGTGGGGCCCACAGAAAGGTGGGTATGGGGTGGTGTGCACAGGAGAATGCTTCTGTTAACACAAATCTGGATATAGTAAACCCAAGTTTGGATCCAAATTTTTAGACTTAAATGTTTTTTCACATAATGGGGGTCTAAAACTATTTTTTTTTCTAAAACCAATGAACTTCAGATAAGCAACTACTCTTCCCTGGATGGTGTTCTTTACTGCAAGCCTCACTTCGAGCAGCTCTTCAAGGAGACTGGCAGTTACTCTAAGAACTTCCAGACAAGTGAGAACTCTTTGGCCTCATTCTCCCTTTGGATTTCTTCTATACATGCCATTGAAGCCTCTCGTCATTTTACTTTCATTAATTGAAATTCTCTGTTTACCATGTTGCTTTCTGTAATGCTCAGCTCCCAAGTCACAAGAACAGGTACGCCTTCTACTCCAGTTCTATCTTTTGTTTCTTCTTGTACCCTCGTTTGAAAAAAAAAAAAAAAAAAAACACACTTGCTAAGACCCACTTCAGTAGGAGGTGGTGGAACCCACCAACTCGAATGTGACAATGTTACCTGTGGCCAATCCTATTTCTCCGTCCAAAGACGATCCTAACTGTTTTAATTGGGGGGTCAAAATAACATAGAAAGGTTTGTTGCAATTATCAGTAAATCCAATGGTTGGGATCATTTTTGAGGAGAGGACCAATCACAAGTATCTACTGTGGGCCCATCTCCTATATGGCCACATCCACGCATACAATTTTGTGGACCCATAGACCTCTTCCATTTTATTTTTTATTTTTTATTTTTTATCAAGGCACCCATGTAGGCGTTTGTTTATGAAATCTGGAGACTAGAATAATTAAAAGTTTTCACTATTACAGTCGAAGACCCCTAGCAAAGTGTCTTCCATGTTCAGTGGGACCCAAGACAAATGTGCCACTTGTCATAAAACAGCGTATCCACTGGAGAAGGTTTGCCTCTTTCCCTGCTATGGTTGACAATCTGATGGCTAATTTCCCATCAAAGGTGAGGTCCACATTGCATGATCATCATCTCCATCTATGTCTGATCAGGTGACTGTAGAGGGAGAATCCTACCACAAATCCTGCTTCAAGTGTTCTCATGGGGGCTGTTCCATTAGTCCATCATCCTATGCTGCTCTGGATGGCATCCTCTACTGTAAACCCCACTTTGCCCAGCTGTTCAAAGAGAAGGGAAGCTACAATCATCTCATCAAGACCGCTTCCATCAAGCGCAAGCAGGATCAAGGCCCACCAGGTCAGACACAGGAGGAACAGACAGCAGATGATCAAGCACCACCACCTGATGAAGCACCACCAGAAACATAGGAGCAATCCTCACAAGTTCAACAGTGCATGTGGCATGGGATTCAGTTTTCCTCCTGATACAAGTTTCACCTGCTATTTACTCTCCTACACAAAATTACAACTTCAATTGCCTTCTGATTTTTATTGGCTTATTAGAAGCTAATATTCGACCCATGATGTTTTTTTTTTTCCCCTTTTATCCATCCCATGAAGATGATGCATGGTAAAATATATAATAAATTGTAAAGCATTCATTTGCCATAGTCCAGCCAGTGCCCTGATGAATCTGTAAACCATCTTTATATTCTCAATTATATAAGAAATGGTTTTGAGTTTTCTTTTCTTTTTCTTCTTTATGGTAAATTGATCATCCTTGCATAAAGATATCTAATGGGCCCATCTAATTACCATCATCAAACATCATCATCACATATGGGCGATGGGGTTGGATTAATCCATATTTTCATTAGGTCCAGAGTTCATGTGGGCTATATTTCACCCAATGGAAACCACAGGTATATGAGAAATGCTAAGAAAATAATCACCATGGCCATCAGATTCTCAATCTACCAAGGGTTGGTTAAAACAAATGCAATAAAGTACAAAATTCATCTATATTAATAGGAAGTTTGTCCAAATGAAAATGCCGTTAATTTGAGCCAAGCATTAGAATAGGGTTGTTAAGATAAAGTCCACTCACTCGGATCTAGCGTTGCTTCAATTGGGCCTGTGTTTGCAAAAGAGAAATAGGAGGGCACCCACCTCAAAAACATTAACCCATTTAATTAAGAAATGAGCAAGGGGTTAAAGTTTACAAGATAAAGCAGCGTAAAAGAATGCAACCCTGCAACGAATTGTCACAGGAGAATGCTTGCAATGAACACAGAGAGGCAGAGAAATGGGCGAAAGATTATTAAAAAAAAAAAAACTGCTGAAGATATCGTTGATGATGGTGAGTGCTTGCCACTTTTCCTATACTGCTGTACAGTTTATATCGCTAAAATGAATAGCCAGCTGTACAAATTCTGTAAAATCTCATTTCTACCTGAGTTTCCAAATAAGGCTATATAGCCAGGGTTCCTTCAATGACTTGGTTTTCATCAGAATCAGAGGAGGATAGAGGCTTGGACTTGGTCATGATCCGTGAATAACCATAACCAAGAGAACTTCCGGTTGTTTCACATAGCTGTCCACAAACAAAAAACACATGAGTATAGCAGGAAAGAGACATTGGATGAGCAGACGAAGAATGGGCATTGAATAAATGGGTTGCATTTCAGAAGAATAGGCCCATTGTCAGGCACGCACAGGCGCGCACACATGCACACACGCACAACTATCAATGTAAAACTAAAATGATGAAGAAACACAAGACACCCCAGTTTGCATCTCATCTCACGCACCCGCCAAGAGATTCCCACATGTACTGTTACCACTGACCCAATCTAGCAAGAAAAAAACAAACTGAAATGATGATACCTCAGTAAGCTCCGAGAGATGACGGGTTCTGAATTCATTGATAGTTGCTGCAATTTCCGACATTGGCAATTTAGCCTGGAAGTGTGTTTCGAAACAAAGAACTATAAGTACGTCGATACAGTGTCTATCAAAAAGAACTATAAGTATGTCGATACAGTGTCTACCAAAAGCACAACTCTGAACCATGCGATTCAAGTCAGTAGAGAAACAGTGAAACAAAATTGTCAATACTAACAAAGAGGAGTGATATTTTTTACTAAAGAAGAAACAATCAACATGTTCTCTCTTCATGAAAGACAAAGGCCACAGTTATTTCATTTAAACTTTACGAATGATCTGCAGCTTCCTATGTACCGTCAATGTTTCAAGCAACAATGTTGGCTGGAATGTAGAAAGCAACAGAACCATTACACCAATGAATTAAAAATAGAAGTCTTATTTCAGTTAAAGGTGTACTTGAATTGCTGCAACACAGATCATAATAAAAAGTAACTAGATTTGTGAATAGTTCACAAACTACTGAGTGATGTCCCTTAAAAAACTAAGAAATACAAGGAATGGTTGGAAAACTTGTTAGATAGTCACAGTTGCAGAGAAAAGTGCCTGGGTGGACACAATGAGAAGATGCTCAAACCACAAAAACAGTTGAACTTAAAATGTTAATCAATCCTAGTTATTACAATGTTATGACATGAAAATTAGTAATTTCGTGCTTCAAAAAAAAAAATAGGTTGCATTTTCCAAGGACTCTACACGTCAGGAAGTGGAGAGGTCTTGTGCTTGACACCGACCTTTGTTGGCCACCTGCCATAGTTTTACCCAGTGCATGTGGATAGGAGGGTTTGCATGTGCCACTAGGGATTAGTTATCGGTTGTCCAGAGTCGAGTGTCCCTCAGGCTCAGGGCCAAAGACTCTTGGGTTGGGCCGGGCTGGGCTGGGTGGGAGATACCCTGAGTAATCAACAAAAAAGAAAGAAAAAAGTTGCATTTTACGTCGTTCATGAGTTATCTTTTGACAGTTTTGAGTCCAAGTTTTTCATGGGTATTTCCAGGGAAATATATGACATGAAATTAGAAAAAAGTAGAGGTTGTTTGGAAGCTCATTTCAAACAATAATACATTTCACGGTCAAACCCTTGTCGAGAGACATTCTCTGGAAATGCCATCTTCTTCTATCGGATAGAGGAGAGAAGTAGACGTGTTTTATTGTGTCCATACTCATTTTCTTACAGGCATCATGATTCATGAACCCCTTTACCAGGAGAGAGATCATGAAAGTATCTCTCACGATTTCTTTCCCAAGCACCCCATTATTCTTACTGATGGTAGTTTGACATTTATAGTATTTGGATGACTTCTTTCATGGAGATTGGGTTGGTAGGGTGAAACCATAGTAGTAGTAGAAGAAAATGCAACAGCAGCTGCAGCAGGATGGTTTGGAGGAGGAGGAGGAGGAGATGCAGTAGCTGCTGCAGTAGGAAATTTTTTTGGCCCATCCGGAGGAAGAGGCGGCGGGAGAATAAGGCAGCAACTGCAAAATCTGAATCCTACGGCGGCGAGACTCTGATTTGTTGGCCCACTCAGACATATCCATAAGCACAACCACCTTGGAAAACCAACCCTCCAATTTGTTGGCCAGCTTGTTTTATCATTAATGGAAGTTTCACTCCAATCAGAGTTACAACAACTGTCACATTCATCGTCTAAAACATGTGACTAAAATAAGAAAAATACAAGTCAAAGCATGTTTTTCTAGACGTGTCAAATCCAATTGTGTACAAATCTGATTGAAGTGAGATTTTTTGTAATCAATATGGATCAATGATTTTGAGCAGTTGGGGCATCCACTCCCACTAGGACTTATAGCGTATGCAGTCGTTCAAATGGGGTCGGGTGGTCATTTCTAAGCCTGCATCGCAAGACCAACCCATCAGTGCTGGGCATAGGCATCTCAGATTCAGGGTATGGCTTGAGCTTGGTCTAAGATTTTAAAGCCCAATTCAATCAGGTGAGGCTCATCGTCAGCCCCTAGGCACCTGAATTACACGTAGTTTATGATAATTAAAACCATATACAACAAAACGAAAGCTACATGGCGATAAACCATTAGCTGGAATTTTCAGCAAACTTTGTTTTTGGCCATTTTAGATTCAATTCAACCATAAGAATTTCCGCTCAGAAAAATCTGGGTCCTTTGAATCTCAGCAAGATTGAAAACATCTTTCTGAAAAACTGCAGGAACACGCCTCAATCAGAGGCCTTTGCTTCCCTCGCCATCTCACTGAAGTGAGTGCACAAACTGTCAAACCAGCAACTGCCAAATGCCGATGTCCAAACCCTTTGGCAGGAAATCTCTTCCCACAACAAAATCTAGGATGCTGGATTCATCGCACCTCTGGCTCCATGGAATCAAAACCTGCAGGAGGTCAACCGTGGAAAAGATGCTGCGCTAGGAGACGATATCTTGAAGTTCATTGATGATCGCAGGAGACCCCAGCTCTCGAGAGCGTCCATGACACTGGATTTACTGCAACCCTGGCTCCCTGCGGAGTGTCCTGCAGGAGGTCTATCGTAGAAGAGCTTCTGAACTAAGAGATGATATCTTGAAGTTTGTTAATGATTGGAATAGCATATTTCGAGCAGAGATGTGGAAGATCAGATCACCAGCCATCTATTAAGATTTTGGAGATTAGCTTGGGAAGCTTGTTGACGGTTGAGGATTTCAAGCAGCACCAGAAGAGGGAGAGGAGTGATCATCCGACATCAGTTGAGATTATGGAGATCAGCTGGGGTTTTGGAACGAATGATGGAGAGAAAAAGAAAGGTTCTGCATTTTTCTTTTCTGTGCGAGTCGCCATGAAAACTTAAAAAGAGCAGTTGATCTAGCAGTCTACTGCCAAAAATGGAGCCAACTGTTCACCTGGGTTTGGACTTTGACCTTATGGTGCGGACCCAATTCTGGCCCTATTTAAAACCCAAGTTTATGCTATTATATAATATAATTTTCTACTTAGCCAAAAAAAAAAATACTATCTACAATTATAATATATAATATAATATTAATTTACCAGTCAACTAGACTGTAAAGTGGAAAATACATATAGATAACACAGTGAAAGGTCAACATCTTTATTTTATTTATTTATTTATTGCTGTGTCAGAGTTGGACTACTTGTTGGGAGTGTTACCTTCAACTTGAAGACCCAGGGGTCCATCCCTGGGTATGTGTGTAATAGTAAGGTGCCAACGCCACCCAACCTAGAGTGTTGGTGAAAGGTAACTATTTTAACCAAAGAAAATGGGAAACAAGATGGTTTATTCATTGATATGGAACACAAACAGTAAGTATGCAGAAAGCTAGCAGTGGATGTTGAATTTTGAGGGCAACAAACTCCTTATACATTTTCATGCACAAGGTCTCAGATCGAAGTTTTATGTAACATGACATAGGGTTAATTGATAAAGGTCAGAGAAATGAGACAAACTGATCTCTCCTTAAGAAAATATAAAAATAAATAAATAAATAAAGATTTCTTGAACCAGTTCGCTTAGAAACTTCTAGACATCATATCATAAAAAAGACACAACAGCCCAAAAAGGGATTACAGTGCTCATTAATAATATCAAAAGCAACAATTATAATCAAAATCACATCAATAATAATTTACCTGCGCAAGAACAGCAGCTGCTAGCTGCAGACTTGGTTCCAAAGTCTCTGGGACAACCTAAAATATTTTACAAGTGAGCCTTGTTAAAAATCATGGAGAGTAAAAAGTAAATGGCAGAAACCTTAGTGGCCATTTTTCATATTCATAGATGAAAATATCGGCCGATACGAAGCGTATCGGCCGATATATCGGCCGTATCGGCCAAGGCCGATACGATAAATTCAAATTATCGGCGATACATACCGTATCGCACCCGTATCGGCCGATACGGGCCGATATGGTATGTATCGGCCCATACACGTGGGGGGGGGGGGTTATAAAACCCCCCCTTTGGGACTTTTTAGGGTTTTTTACCCTTCCCTTTCTTCTCTTCCCCTCTATAGTTTCCATTTTCACTTCCTTGTGGTCCCAAATGTCTCCCAAATCCCTCTCTTCAAGATATTTTGCCACCAAATCACCAACAAACCATTATTGAAAGAGATCTAGAGATTCAAAAGTCAAAACAAGATTCTTCATTAAGGTATATGTGGTTTATTTTTTCAACTTTTGACATGCTCATTTCATTTATCACTCTCTAACTACTATGAATCACAACATAATGGCATCATTGTGTTGTTTTATTGTAGATTCATGCTTCCTTTTGATCTTACATGCATATCTTTTGTTTTTTTTTTATATATTGTTATTTTTATTTTCGGATTTATGTTATTTAAAAAAAAAAAAAACATTATCACTTATGGAAAACTCATGAAACAACTTGAAAATAGCTTCATATTGTTAGATCTATGTTTCTCATAGATGAAATCAACACATTTTGAATTTTTATTGCTTTTTCTCTATTTTTTATTTTCGGATTTATTTATTTTTTGAAAAAAAAAATGTGAATATTCATGGACAACCCATGAAACCACTTGGAAATTGCTTGTAAATGATAGATCTATGTTTCCCATAGATCAATCCATCACATTTTGAATTTTTATTGCTTTTTCTCTATTTTTTATTTTCGGATTTATTTATTTTTTGAAAAAAAAAAATGTGAATATTCATGGACAACCCATGAAACCACTTGGAAATTGCTTGTAAATGATAGATCTATGTTTCCCCATAGATCAATCCATCACATTTTGAATTTTTATTGCTTTTTCTCTATTTTTTATTTTCGGATTTATTTATTTTTTGAAAAAAAAAATGTGAATATTCATGGACAACCCATGAAACCACTTGGAAATTGCTTGTAAATGATAGATCTATGCCTTTATTTCATGAAACCACTTGATTGAATTTAAACCTTGAATGCTGAAGGTAGTGAAGTATTGATATTTGATTGTTCAATGTTCAGTTGTTCACTAATGAGTATTGAGTAATGAGTAATGACCTAACTCTTAAGAATTTCTTATGCCTTTATTTCATGTTCTAATTTTTTTTAATGAGCTTTTCATTACTTTTTAAGTTAACATGACTAAGAAACATGAATACATGTGAAAAAACTAATCATTACTATTATTTTCTATTTATACAGCGATACAGGACCTCATATATTGAGGGCACCGATACGCCCCCTTTTCTTACTTACTTTTGCAAAAGAACCACATTTTCTTTCATTTTACAATTTTCTGGATTTTCTGGAATTTTTTCAGATTTTTTTGGCGATTTTTTAAAATCGCACCGCTACGCCGATACGTATCCCCGATACGCTACGTATCGCCCGCTTCGTATCGGTTTGGCGGCGGGCCGCTACGCCCGCCGATACCGATATTTTCATCTATGTTCATATTGACTCCCAAAGAATCATGAACTTCATGTATGATTGATGCAAAGTGACTACAGGATTATAAAACCTAGTCAAATGCACATGATTGTGCTTTATTATTATTTTTAGTGTCGCGCATGGTTCTAGGTTTATAGTAAAAAAAAATGAAAAAATAAAAGAAAAGCGCTTCAGTCAGAAGATAGATTTCGAAATATATACCGCTGTTGCACCCGCTTTCTCCAAATTGAGGCCATGATCAACGTCATGAGCACGGACAAATGTCTTCACATTTGGAAAATATTTGCTTAGAGCCCAAACAGTTCTATAATTTGCACCAGGGGTGTCTAAAGTAATTGCAGCAGCACATGCTCTCTCAGCACCAACTTTGTGGAGGACCTAAAGACAATGAACACATCACATAAAGCAATAAAAGGGAAAGTTTTTAAAGCTATAGATTAGTACTGCTACCTCTCGACTCCCTGCATCCCCAAAATACACAGGAAGGTCAAGCGCGCGCCCAACAGCTACTCGATCACTGGAAGTACAAAAATATTAATGTATCAAATGTCCTTAGAAATGAGGAAGATAACAATCCCAAATCAAGTTCTAAGCTAATGTACCAAATGTATTTACTAATTTTGAAGGTCGCAATCTGCTTCAAGCTATTAAAGGAACAAGGTCTTGCAGTGCTTGCTTCCTTAGCCATTTCGTTTGTGTGTGTTGGAAGAGGAGGGAGGGGGATGGATGCGTGTGTGTGCACGCATTAAAATTTGAAATCAAAACTCCAGATTTTTAATGGTACAGTTCCCCATAGACAGAAGATTGCCTTTTTATTAGCGAAGGAGAAAATAGAGGAACAATTAAATGTTCTTGAGTCGTGGTGTTGATCTGATGGTTTACACAGCAGTGCATGGCCTAGGAATAGGAATCACTCACCTGTATCAACATACAGTGTTTTCACCTTAGCATGCTAGAGCGTCAATACACACACACACACACACACAAACAGACACATACATAAAAGAGACCACTTCAAACACACTTGTGTGAGACTATGAAAACCACCTCAGGCCAACACAAACAGGCTCCCTCCCTCAATCGATGTAGCATCTGTCATGGGATCATATTTTCATATACAGTGATATATACAAGGAGAATGTTCTACAAGTGGACTGCATGTGCAGTCCAGCTCTATGGGGCAAACATGGAACCGCCTTTGATCACTTCAGCCCCTTGGATCCTATTCTGGCATTAGGACCAATTTTACAGTGATTGAACTTTCACTCACCATTGGAATGAATCTCAAAATAATTGATAGTTAAGATGCCATTAAATTTTAAGACTGCTAAATCAAGGGCTAGAATAATCTGGTGGGGCTGATTTTTTACTCCCCCTTGTCCATTAGGAGACCTTTCCATCTGCCCTCTCCCATTGGTATACAATTAACTAAATGGACCCCATGAGCTGGACCGCATTTTGTCAATTTGCAGTCTGCTCGTAGGAGAACATTGTCCATATATATGTATACACATGGCTACATGTGTATATATGTTAGAAGATAAATTATTGTATAATTTACAATTCACAAGTGCGCAAAGTATCGAAGAAAATTATTAAATACTCTGAAATACATTAAATGCTACAATATAAGAATACTTAAATTGAATTGGCTCTTTTTGACCTTATCATTGCTCTCCTATGCTGCAAGGTTATCCTCTAGAGTACATAATACTCAAGAGCATATTAATAACAATGTACGAGACTCCTTCCCTAGAAACTCACCTTCTCACATCAAGTGCAACAAATGGAATTAATCGCTCAGAAAGAAGCTGTGCAATAATCTACAGAGGAAAAATAGATGAATAAATCCATTGCTACATTACAATACGAACATATGTATAGAAACGAGTTTCCATACAGATTTGCAGTTCAAAGGTTTCAAATGAAAAAATGATCTCGGAAACACCTGGCCAACACGTCCAAATCCACATATTATGATATGATCCTGCAAATCGTCCGTCTGAATACACAAAAAAAAAAAAAAAAAAACCCATAAAAAGAGTTAAAAATGGTTCCAGGATAAACACTAAATCCATAATCTCAGAAGATGTATTTACCATAATAATTTGCAATCTACCTCTGGGTAAAACTATCTAATGGGGTGCAAAGATGCTATGCAATGAAAGCATCCCTAAAACCATGAAAAAAATTGGAATCTTAATATTATATTCCAATCATCACAGGAAACTTTTAATATTACTCAATAAGAACCATTACTAAAAAATCTCAGAGAAACAGCAAAATACTTTGACAGTAAAAGTGAGAAAAGGAAAATCAAAAGTTTCACATTGAAGCTCGTTTGTCAGGCTAACAAGTGAACATGGCAGCAAATTGATAAGATCTATTCAAAGAATTATGACATATCAAGGGTGCTAAGATGCCTTGATCCTTCAAAACAATCACAGTCTGGTACACGAAGACTCGGATAACGTTAAGGAAATTATACCCCTACACAACAACTTGGACTCCATATTTACTCTAGTTTCGAATAAATACTAAAGTTACAAAAGTATCATGTAGACAACACCTGCTGGAAAGCGTCCACAGAATTGAACTCCCACAGATCACTCCATGACTATGAATACACAAGAAGAGTGCTGCCAGATGCCGTACAAATAACCTATCATGTTTATCTTGTATAACCATCTAGATAAGGATTGGTCCTAATTAGAGGCTGATTAACTGATAATTACTTGAAAGATTGTTTAATCATCTTGGAATAGTCTCAAAGCATGCATTGAAACAGACATTTGGCTGGTTATTCTGGACAAATTAATTGCTAAAGGAGAATAAAGTATACATCAGGGGAAAAAACATGAGATTACACATTATTCATCATACAGGCAAAGTTGCACCCTCTTAGGCCTGCATATCAGCCATCCCATTGATTTTTGGGAGAGTACGTTGGAGAGTATAGCACTCTTTGTAAAGTAGAAAGGGTATCCTGAATGCACGTGCCACAGACGATAATGTCATATCAAATAAAACTTCAAGTTCCGATAGGTGTGCAAGAAATTGAACTAGCAACAGTTCGTAGCAGGGGTGTGTGTGTGTTTTTTTCTTTTTTTCCTTCTAATATAACTTTGCAAGTAGAGAAAGAAACTACTAGAAGAAAATGCTTCACCTCACTCTCCACCGGCAATAAACTTCTAACATCATGCTGCTCAAATCGAGACGCGATCAACTGGCCTCCAGCTGCTAACCATGGTGTAAGAGCCATCGAAATCCCCACCACCAAAAACAATAAAGATGAAAGTTGAGACGACATAATACCCTGCAAACACAGGCTTACACTGAATAAGACTAAGCCTCGGAACATTGACAGAAGAATATACGAAATTTTATAAACTGCACCAGTGTTTTAAAATCCAGACCAGACCTTGACCCAAAATAATTGGAGGCTCAGTCCAAACCAGCCGAACTGATGTGGATCAGCCACATCCAACTATGTGATCAAGATGGATCAAAGAATGGGCCCAAACAGTCCAAAAGTTTCAATAAAATATAGTGCTAGGGACTGTTTTGACAAAACTGTTAAAAAAGGGGTGTTCTGGAAATTGCATAAAATCTGCACGAACTGGGTAACTGTGCATACGCTACACAGGTTTTTCATTAAAAGAAACAGGGGAAAGAAAAACAACAGCAAGTATACAGTTTCTTGGGCCAAAACTAACTAGGCTTTAATGGAGCCAGATTGATGCAAGACCGGCCCCATTGAGTTCGCCCAAGGAATCCCTAAAAGGGACTGGTTCCTTTCCTAAAGAGGTGGGTCACATGGGATCCACAGGAAGGATCATCCAGACTAGTCTGGACCACCATTACCATCACAACTTTCTCAATTCTTTTCTTCCCTAGCAAGTTAATGAGATTCCATGTAATTAGTAATAATGATCTAGGAAAGTCTGCAAAGCAAGTTGGATAGGTTCTAGGAATTTCTATGATATTTTTAACTATGAATATGCATGTAAGGCCGGTAGACTGGTATGTACTGAGAAAGTTCAGATTTCCAGTACTGCTTAATAAAAGTGATTCCTTCTCTCCATTGGATTGATAAAGTTCTCCTTTGAATTGAGAATGTTGATTCTAATCAGAAGTTAATGTTCGTTGCAAATTAATTTGTAGTTCCTTTTCCTTCTAATTTCTGCAATTTCTAGAATTGTGGGTTTTGGGCATCATCCGAAGGTCTGATTTAAGAATTGGGGCTGCATCATGACTGAATCTCAAATGGTACATAAACACCTTAAACACTAATAATGCAATCATTCTCATTTAAATAATAACAAAATCATTCAGGAAAATGGAAGGAGTTTAGTTATTCAAATTTTACACCACAGGAGCTTGTGGCACAGTGGAAGACGTCCACTCCTGCAACCTTGAGGTAGTGGGTTCAAGTCATGTCACCAGTAATTAAAAAAAAAAAAAATGGTACTTTGCAAATACTTTCATATACAGTATATCTATGCAGATTCATCAGTACATTGGCCATTAGGCTTGTCCACATCAAATTACAAAATGTTTGAATATCATCCAAAGTCATGTTGCTCATGATATAGACACCTTAGTTAAAATTCATTCAAACCTTTAATTATATGGACTCAGCAAATTCTAATGAATTATTTCAAAACATTTGAGCATCAAGATTTGACCCATTCCAGGAGATCATGTATATCTAGTATTGAAGGGAGGGAATTTCAGAAGAAGGAAACCAACAAGATACACTAAGGCTAACCTGATTTACAGCCTCTCCGAAAGCCACAAATGCAAATTCTCCACCAGGTGCAAGAAGAAGGCCAACTCTAATTGCAGCTATGATGGAAATACCAAACAGTTTACCCACTAAAGCAACTAATATAGTCTTTCCAAAAATCAAGAGACTCAAAGTTCCCACAACAGCTGGGAAGTTTGAAACAAGAAGTTTTGGATCAATAGACATTCCAACCTGAAAATCCATGGTCAGGGGGAAAAAAATCAACACAATGATGCAAGTGACAGTCCATTTATAAACATCTATAAACAATAATTGAGCAAACACACAATGGGAAAAAAACCACAACCAACTAGAATCAGCAAGTTATATCTAATGTATACCGAGCACTGACGTAAGCGTATAAAAAAGGAAATGGCAAACCAGATTGAGCAGTGAGACAGGAATTTGAATGCAAGTGGGAATAGCATAAATGCCTTAGTAAAAGGTCAATATCTGAAATCACCACAAACACAGTATGAAAAAATCTTTCATTCAAACCTGGAAAATAAAATCTAGAAACTACCCTGAAAGTGCCCCTTTTTATCTACTAGAATGAATCAATGCAGCGGACTAAAACAATGCAAACCAACAAATAGATCTACGAATCACACGCCACAAGAAGGCAGATACAATCTTTTACGTGGAAACCCTATCCAGGGAGTGATGCATACTGATCTAAGAACAGGACCCACAGGACCTGATGGACCCACTTGATGGAGTCCACGTGATCTTTGATTTTGAGATCCCTATCATTAGTTTAGATAGTCTCTAAATTAGTAGGGTTGCTTAGTATAATAGCTTTCTAAATTCAATTTTGATCAGAGTTAGACAGTTTCTTATTTTAGAAGCAATAATACTCTATATATAGAGAGAAGACCCTCATTGTAAGATCATGCATTATTCAATCAATTAAAACTATCATGAGTTGTCTATCTTGCCTGTTTTGGTGTGTGTTGTGCCTTAGGGCTAGAATCCTTTTGGATTCAATCGATCTCTTGGAGATTGGTCTATACTTCCGATCAAGATCCGGGGCTGGGCCATATTGGTATCAGAGCCCAGATCCGGTTGCCAGGGAAACGATTGTCTTCCTCGGATTCTATCCACCGCCCATCTCTGCCGTTTCCCTTCTCCATCTCCTCTCTCTGCCAAAACCCAACAACTTAATCCTTAACCCTTTCATCCAAACCCACTATTCCCCTAACCCTAAGCCACAAACCAAACCATCTCCCAATGCAACCGAATCCCACGATTCCAGTCAAACCCACTTACCTCCCCACTCACTAGAAACCAAAATCGGCGTAGTCCGGATCCGCGATCGATGCGTTATATCAATCTCCCGAGGGGTTGATCGAATCTAAGATGGATTCCTACCACTAGGGCACCAGCATAACCATGAAACCATCCACGGAACTCACGATGAACTCAAGCAATTGTATTATTAATTGAGTAGGCATGTTTATTACAATGAATGGCTCCTCTATATAGTGTATTAGGAGCTCTAAATAAGAAAGCTACCAATTCTGATTAAAACAAGAAATAATTCCCTAAACAACAATACCTTCTAATAATTAAATATTGACTAAAATAAAATAGGAAACTCACTAATATTAATCCTAATCAAATCAAACTACTTAATAATACTTTCTAACTAAATGGATGTCCTGTTGGGCCTATGGACTGACCTATTGTCTGGCCTGCATCAATTCTCCTCCGCTTGAAAAAACTCGACTTCGACTAGTTGGCAGCTTGATAATACAGGAAAGAATTCGACCACAAGCTCAGAAAATATTCTCCGGGGTTGAAAATCAATCGCACAAACTTCAGAATGTTCTTGCGATCTTCATTTGCTTTGCGTATCTTGCAAGCTCCATTTAGTCTTTTTCTCCATTTAGAAGTAGATGGGAGGTGTCGCTTTTTCTGATGTATGCATTCAGCTCAGATGGGCGCTTTTTCCATTAGAGACTGCAATCGTAAAATCTGTCATATTTGAGTGCAATCTTCAAGCTTCCATTGTTGATCCCTGAAGATGAAGTCAATGTGAGGGACTTCAACAACAAGATCTTCTTGTAACACATCTGAAACAATTGATCTGATGTCTGATGACCCAATTGGATTTTCTAGAAGTGCCATGAGGATTGGATCCACAGGATGTTCAACCTTTTTGCTAACCTGATCAAAGTCTTTAATGTATGCTTGTCTTTGCTCTTCCTCAACCTTTTGCGGCTCTTAACTGACATTACTTTGATCAAGATCCTCCGTACCCACGAATCAACTATGCCATTAACTTGCTCTTTGATGTCATCATTAATGTCTTCCATCTTCATGTTTGGTGCAATCATGATTCATGACTTCTATTTCAACTTTCAACTATTTGCTGTCTATGACTTTTCTGTGGAAGGTGATGATGTAGACGAAAATGGCACTGTCAATGTCATTGGAATGAGCATAACCGTTTTTCCATTCCACCAAATGGTATATGTGTTCGCCTCTTTATCATGATGCACTTTCCGATCAAAAAGCCATGGACGTCCGAAAATAATGAGCAATATTCATGTGGATCACATCACACTAGATTTTATCCTCATAATGGCCCATCTTGAATGATACCAAACATCTATGAGTAACGAACAACTTGACCATGTGACTTTGTAGGGATTAGGAAGTTTCTCAGTTGGCCAATGAAGTTTGTCAATGACCTCTAGCGTAATAAAATTTATTGCACTACCATTGTCGATAATCAAATTAGTGGACTTATCTTCGATTGTTACCCGTGTGTGAAATTTCTTAGCCCATCTCCATTCTTCTTTTTCTTTTTCATTTGTATTAAGGAGTCAGTGAATGACAATAGTGGGATTATCTTCTCCTGAAAAAAGTCTCTCCACGACATGAGCTCTTGATCTTTGCTGAAAATTTTCTTCTTAAGAATGCCCAATCTCATTTTTAGCCTAAAATGCTTCAGCATATGCTTCCTGAATGGTCATGCAAAAAAGCATCTTATCTCGTATTTATGATCGCAAACCTCTCATATATCTCATATTTATGATCACAAACCTCTCATATATCACTTTCTATCATCTTTACCTATGCCCATTAAATAACAATCAAATTCTAGATTTTGATATTAGCACGTGTACTCATTGACTGTCTCTTCTTACTTCAAATGGAGGAACTGCTCAGAGTAGACTACTTTCTTATAATATCGATCCCCATATCTCTTTTGATACAGTTTTCTTTGTTGCTCAATCGGATCTTCAATGTTGCTCATATTGGATGTAAAAGAGGAATAAGGCATATATTGTTTTTTTCAAAGATGAAATGACAGGACTGATTGATGATCAACAAGAATATTGGAAAGTGAACATCCGGTTGATTCAAATATTGCTGCTTGATAGGCCGGGCTAATGCCACTCTGAATGAGTCAGATTGAAATTGGGCCCACTTGACTCGGACTGAAAAATAATGCACTTTTATTCTGTCAATTAGTGGGCTGGGCATGGATTCGGATTCATATCACCCGAACTGTAGGCCAGGCCCGGTTGCAAAACCCATGTTCTGGAGGACCCAAACTGGACTCGGGTCAGGGCCAAACTGGAAGACCTGGTTCAGTTTTATGCAAGTGGGCTGGATTCGGGATGAGACTCGGGTCAGACCTAAACTCAAGCCCAAGTCAGAAGCTGGGCTGGGTTGTGCTTGGGAATTGCACGTGTGAAGAGACGCCCTTACCCTTGGTTCTGCCTTGGGTTTTGTGCAGAAAGCAAACAAGAGAGGAGATTTGCTTACTTCGGCCTGATATGCGACGAGGATAAAAGAAGAGGGTCGAAGTCTCTTACTGGAATTGATGATCTCTACGAGGGAGGCTGTGCAACGATGCTTGCTGCTGGCTGCTGTTCATCCTGTGGAGCGATGGAGATGATGGTGATGACAGTCGAAGGTGCCAAGTATGTCTCCCCAACTCAAATCTCTTCCTTATTCTTTCTTCTTCTGCTTTCTTCTTTCTTGTTTTTTTTTTTTTTTTTTTTTTTTTTTTTTTTTTTTTTTTTCTTTTTCCTGCTGGGTGGTGTTTCGACAGAAGATTCGATAGGCTGTATTTTTTTTTTCTACTGGGTGGGGTTTCAACGAGGATGGGTGATGGCAGCAATTTGTAATTCTGTTATTTTCTTAGGATATGTTGTGTCTGCACAAGGAATTAAAATGGACCCTGATAAAGTAAAGGCGATTCTTGATTGACCCATTCCCACTACAATCACGGAAGTTCAAAGCTTTCATGGTCTTGTAAACTTCTATAAGAGATTCATTCGAAACTTAAACAGTATCATGGCTCCTATCACAGAATACCTGAAGAAAGGTGAATTTAGTTGGACTAGTTCCGCCACCAGAGCTTTTGAGGAAATAAAGCGTAAAATCACAGAGGCGCCAGTTTTGCAAATTCCATATTTTGAAAAAATTCTTTGAAATTGCTTGTGATGCGTCAAATGTAGGCATTGGAGGTGTTCTTAGTCAAGAGAGACATCCAATTGCATTTTTCAATGAGAAACTTCCTGATGCCAAATGAAAGTATGCTTCTTATGATCTGGAATTCTATGTCGTGGTTCAAACGCTTCGTCATTGGCGACATTATTTGATTGGCAAAGAATTTGTACTTTATTCTTATAATGATGCTCTACAACAACTACATTCACAACAAAAGATCAGTGCCAACCGTGCTAAATGGAGTGCTTATATACAGGAGTTCAATTTCAGCAATCGTCATACAGCAGAAAAAGATAACTTGATAGCTGATGCACTAAGTCATTGAAAACATTTGTTGACGACCATGTCTATTAGTGTATCGGGTTTTGAACAGCTCAAGCTAGATGATGCTTATGACAAGACTTTGGCTCCATCTATGCACAATGGTGATCTTGGTAAGCATCCTCATTACAACATTCATGATGGTTTCTTATTTAAAGGTACACAACACTGCCATCCTGCTACATCCATTCGTAAATATATTATCCGAGAGTTGCATTTTGGAGGATGTAGTGGACATTTGGGACGCGACAAAACTCTTGCTCTTGTCAGTGACAGATATTATTGACCCGAATGAAGACCACTATTATTCGCATTTGCGAGAGATGTTGGACATGCCAGCTAGCCAAAGGCAAACAAGAAGAATACTGGACTAGCATGGATTTTGTGCTAGTTTGCCCCCGACTCAGAAAGGTTGACTCTATTTTTGTTGTCGTTGATCGTTTCTCAAAGATGGCACATTTTATTCCATGTACTTCGACTGGTGATGCCTATAAGGTTGCGAAGCTCTTTTTCAAGGAAGTTTTTCGTCTACATGGCCTTCCAAAGACTATTGTTTCTGATCAAGACACAAAGTTCATGAGTTATTTTTGGAAGATTTTATGGATGATGTCCAATACCAAACTCAAATTCTCTACAGCTTACCACCCTCAAACGGATGGCCAAACATAAGTCTTGGACAGTTGTTACGATGCCTTGTTCATGATCACATCAACGCTTGGGATCAAGTGTTACCTATAGCTGAGTTTGCATATAATAACTCGGTCAATCATTCTACTGGTACTTCTCCATTTGAAGCTGTGACAGGAGTTTGCCCACGACTTCATGTTGATCTTATTCTTGTCCCTTTGCATGTAGATACAAGAATAAGTGCCGATACAGAAAATTTCTTTCACCACATGCAACAAGTGCACAATGAAGTCCGTCGACATATATCTACTACTAATGACACATATAAGCAACAAGCTGATAAGCATCGTAGATTTGTTGAATTTGCTGAAGGGGATATGGTCATGATCCGTATCCGTCCAAAACGTATGCCTCCAAGGGCGTATAAAAAGTTGCATCCATGGAATACAGGTCTATATAAAATTCTCAAAAAGATTGGCTCCAGCGCCTATGTGCTCCATGTATAATCAGATTCAGGCATCAGTTCTACTTACAACGTAGAAAATCTTACACTCTACCGTGGTCATGACACTGATGGAGATACCGAAGAGCAGACTACTGCCAGACCTTCTAATCTACCACCTGTTGATGATATTGTTGATGTGCTTGATGATCAGATTGTTTCCACTCGTCAATGAGGTTTCCAAAAGTTTTATGTTTGTTGGAAGAATCGTCCTCTCTCCGATGCTACATGGATCACTGCATCAGATTTTCAGTGCTTGAATCCCGATCTTTTTGAGCGTTATCAAGCGATTAACTCGCCGGAGTCAAGTTCTTTCAAGCCGGGGAGAGTTAATGCAGCCCGATCCAAGAACAGGACCCACAGAACCTCATCGACCCACTTGATGGGGTCCACATGATCTCTGATTTTGAGATCCCTGTCATTATTTTAGATAGTCATAAAATTAGTAGGGTTGCTTAGCATAATAGCTTTCTAAATTCTATTTTGATTTAGAGTTAGACAATTTCTCATTTTAGAAGCAATAATACTCTATATATATATATAGAGAGAGAGAGAGAGAAGACCCTCATTTTAAGATTGCTTTGTTCAATCAATTAAAACTATCATGAGTTGTCTATCTTGCCTGTTATGGTGTGTGTTGTGCCTTAGGGTTAGAATCCTTTTGGATTCGATCAATCTCTTGGAGATTGGTCTACACATCCGATTAAGACCCGGGGCTACGCCAGGGAGAAAAACCACGATCTGAAATCAAGAACTATTGAACATTTATAAGATATACTCACAGCATAAGATATACTCACAACTCCCTTTCTCAGTCTATCCGTCAACCTAAGGACTATAGTTGTTCTTACACAACTTCTCCTGTTGCCACGACTTCCGCGCTGCGCACCATTCCCCGTACTTGATCCAGCAACATCTTGTGAACCAATCTTCAAGAGAGTAGAAGCAACAAAGCGTTTAGAGCAAATCTTCAGCACAAACTCTCAATGATGGCTCTAGAGAACAAGGAATCTCTCTTAGGGTTTCCTCACCTCAAAACGAAGAGAGAATAACGTCTCGTCTTCACTTAGGGTTGAGAGAAACACCCTTTATATAGCCCAATGTTCGTGCCTTAGTATTAGAACACAAATAGGACTCAAAGTGGGAAACACCAGACGGAAAAGGAAACAAATCCGTGCAGCCTGTCTAGAAAATTACCGAGGTCCGATCGATCGAGTAAGCCCCTATCTCTCGAATTTTTTCTTTGTCAGCACTTTTAACTAGGACCTAACGAACATCCGATCCTCGTCCGATCGATCGGGTCTCGGTCAGTCTTCCAGATTTCTTATGTTTTCTTCTCTTTCTTCGCTTCAGCTCTTCCGGTGACACAACCCACAGTCCATTCTAAAATAAATAGAAAAATACAACTCAATGGACCCAGAGTTTTGTCCAACCCATGAATTAGCCGACACATAAAATTACTAACAAACCCCTACAGCAGTGACATGCCTTGACAGAAGAAGAATTTTCCATGGACAAAGAGGAGAAGTTAGACTGTCTTTTCTTAGGATCATTTTTCTAATCTTGGCTCCATAGTCCTTGTTAATTATCCATCCTCAATCAACCCAGAGGGGTAGCTCAGTTGGCCTAGGACCACGGTTTGCTCCCGGAGGTTGAGGGTTCAAAACTGCACTACCACACTAGGGCTACGGGGGATTTACCTGGCTCCCCCCTGGGCCCGTAGGGATTAGTCCAGCCCGAAAGGCTGGACACCTTCCGTTTTATATATATATATATATATATATGTATATATCCATCCTCAAAAGGTAACAGCCTAGAGAGTCTGGGGGGGTAAAATGAGCTATACCATGAGGAACTATGTTTTTGCTTGACATGGAATGAGCATCTAGCATTATTTCATTGAATCCAGAAGCAAACTACATCATCATCATCAGCATCATCATAAAAATGGCAAACTACAAATCTAAATAAATAAAAGATAGTTTAGTAAATGAATAAATAAATAAAAGATAAGACTTCATATAAAAATAAATAGAAACACAATAGAGGAAATGAAGGATTTTTTTAATGGCAACAAAACCTATTACTAAAAAAGGAAAGGACGGCAAACAAGAAACTCCCAAGGGCAAAAACAAAACGCAGCCCTATAGTGAAATTCAATAGGTTACAGTAACATGGAAAGATAGAATCAACCCATTCCAAAAAAAAAAAAGAGGAAGAAGAAAAAGAAATAAAGGAAAAAGAATCAACCCTATCCCATGTTTTTTAAGATGTCATCCAATGAAATATTCGCCCTTGAGCAGATGAAGTGACACCTGAAACTAGACCTTAATGAACTCTGAGGTAGCCAAAGCAAACATAAACATGAGCATTCAAGTATGCAGAACGAACACTGGATGATCAACCTATCATCTAACTAAGCATTTATTAGAAAAGTCATGTAAGCATTAGAACCAGAAGAGGAATAGAAATAACGATGAACAATTAAGGAACAGGGAAGCAATGAATTCTTTTGAAGGCCGGAATTGGACAGAGTATCAAACTATCCCATTGAATCATCTTAACCATGACGACATTGACTACCATCCAATAGTAATCTTTCTAAAATAAATCCAACCCATGTCATCATATTGACTTATCCCACAATTTGAAGAATTCAAACCCATAACTGTAACATCAAGATATAAATAAAGCACTCAGTTCTAGAACCACTCTGACTGATGTATTTTTTTACATACTGATCCCCTTCATTGATCAAGGATTATCATGTGCATGCACAACATCTACTTATTTGAGTTACTTCTATAGCCAAAGACCAACTCATTCGGCAACATAGTATTCCAAGGATAAAGATTAGAAAGCCCCATCTAGAATACAGATGAAGTAGCCAGCAAATTTGCAAAAGGGGAAATCCAGACCTCCATTGTACATGGAAATCTTTGCCCCTTGAGTAGCCATCTGATAGTCTATTTTTGTGACAGGGAAGTTATTTCAAAAAATAAATAAATAAATTGACAAGGCTAATTTCTGCCTTGTTTTAAGAAGCAGATGACACCCATCAAAACAGCCCAACCATTGCCTTTTTTCTTTCCATTATTTTTCATTGGAGATTTTTAGTTCCATTATTTATAGAAGGACCTGGGGCTCGATCTAGATAATAATTCCAAAACAACAGCTAAATACACCTGACCACAAGATCCACATGAACAGCAAATTTTACAAGGAAATCCAAGCAATCATGAGTGCATGACTAGACTTAAAATTTCACTATAGGGGGGCTGTAATATACAAAGCCGGTAAATCATACATGCAGATAAATCATCGGCATCATCATCATAATTTTCTAAGCTTATTACTTGCAGGATGGGCTTTGAGAGTTTTAACTGCTAGGGTTTTCAACCAAAACTGTGCATTTAGGTAACAGAAGAGGTGAAATCATAAAAAAGAATTTCAAAATGTAGATACCGTCATGAAAAAAAGACCCAAAAGAAGTCCACGATAAGGAGCAATATCTGATTCAACTTGTAAGGAAAATTCAGTTTCTGCCAGGAGCAAACCAGCCAAAAAAGCTCCTAATGCCATAGAAAGCCCAGCCTGTTCAGGGTAAAGGACTTCAAGTTATGCTCAAAAGGAGAATATAGAAAGAAATGACATCATAAATCCTCATACCCTAGCTGTAAGGAGGCTAGTGCCCAAAATAACGAGGAGGGTATTTGCAGAAAATATCTCTGCATTCTGATTCTCTGCGATCTGCTTATAAATTGGGCGAAGCAACTGCAGGTTTTTAACAAAAGCAAAACAGGTACCATGAGTACAAGCTATAAATTAAGAAATTAAATTAGGAAAATCAGAAACAAAAAGTTAGTTGAAGTTAATGAAATCCCAAAAACATTCTCATCAAAAAATAAAAAACAAAGTTTGCACAACTTCAAGCTTTTCATGGGAAAAAAGGGTTCAAGCTGTATCCTGTCAAACAGAAACCTGTGCGTTAATCTGTAACATTTTACAAGCCGACAAATCAATCATTATGTAAAACTGCTACCAGAACTGATTCAATGGGTCCAAATCAACTGGTGGATTTTTTTTCCCTTTTTGAGATTTCATGAATGCTGAGTCATATATTTCAGTGATCAGTTTCTCACAGACCTGACAATTAAGTATTGGAGTAAAACATATTGGAAAAAGTAATGAAAGATGTATTAATGATCTTCCAATCAAATTAAAAATTTTAATAAATAAATGCTAAATAGGCAAAACAAAAGAAATTATGTAGGTGAGAATGGTAGGTTAATGGGTTTTTTTTTTTAATATTAACAGTCATTAAAAAGACTTCATAGTACAAAAGGGCTATACTGAAAAGCCAAAAAAAAAAAAATTTAAAATATCCAAAAAAAACCACACCGGACAGAATGCTAGGTTAATGTTATTATCCATATAGACCAAAAAATCATGAAGTGACAGCCATCTTACTTAAGTATCTGGATCACAACCATTATTATGATAAACATAAAATATCCTATATGTAAAATTTACCAAACGCCCCCCAGCAATTATGGCAGTGATAGCAACTAGAGCTTTTACAGCAGCCAGTCCAAGAGCTTCTGCTATAGCTTGAAAACCAACCTGAATGCAGCATAGTTTAATCATCAACAACAGAGTTTATCCCATCAACAGCATAGAGAAATAAAAACTTAATAGTATTATATACCAAAAAGGTGAAAAAAATATAGATGTGCCATCTAAATAGGTTTTGATTCATGCTAATATAATGCACAAGTGAATATCAAAAGGTATTCAACTTTCATCAACATAGGAAAGAACATCGATTTGATTAGCTTAAGGTTCACTGATACCTCGATACTTGTGTAGGCCCCATGTACTCATTATCTATAGAGTAGAATACCAACGTGGTTTTGAGATGCAGGCAGATACAGCAAAGATATGGGTTTAGCCTTTTCTATTGGTAACTAAAATGTATTAATTAGAGAGAAATTACAAAGTTACCCTGATATAACCCAGAAGACAAAAACGGTATACAAGAGCTATACTGTCCACAAACAACAAAAATTACAAATTGAACAGAACGAAAGGGGAAAGACGATCCACCCTTTACTTCGCTAACACATCGGCCATATCATTGGCCTAGCACAAAATATCAAATAACTCCACTTAAATCAAGGAGGACAAAGTTTATATCTCACTAAGAATAAAATGGAACTTCCAAGGACCCCCATTAGGAGCCGAAACCCATGAGATAGCATTGGTAAGTTGCTCTCCACAATAAGTTTCAATAGGTCAATGCAAACGAACATGCAAAGAACCTCCAAAATAGCCAATGATTCCACCTCATTAGAATCATTAAGACCTATGGAGTTGGAAATCTCATCATCACCTCCCCTATTAACACCCCACTCTCCATGACTCTGGTCAGACCTGGTTTGCCCCTTTCTGCACTATCCACATTAAACTTCAAAACCCCGTCAAGTGGGGGAATCCAACTCATCAATCTCTTAACTACATGAGGCCCACAACAGAGAGCGGTTCCCAATTCAAACTTTACGCACTGAACACTTTCCGTAGTGACGGCCATTTAGCAATTCTCAAGAAGACTCCAGAAAGAAGCTCCTCAACAGGGGTTGCCAAAAAAAAAAAAACCTTCATTCCAACAGGGGACTAGCCAACAAAGTGTAGCACCAGTGTACCACACCCATAAAAAGGAACCAAGCTCCAAGCCTCCACCAACCCAACCAAGGTCTTGGGGACACACCATGAGACACTGGGCTGGTGATCATCCTATGCCTAATGAAGGAAGAGAACTACAAAAAGAGGACACATGAAAACAAAATTATGTTTCAACAAAATATACCCAGGTTTTAAAATAAAAATGACAATACAATAAAAGAATACAACTCCAAACTAACAAATAAAATTAATAAAGAAGAATAAAAAACAAAACTGTCATCTACCAACTCAAATCAGGTAAAAAACCATGTTTTGATGGTTGTGGAGGGAGCCAAGCAACTAAGATAAATGAATGAAAAATAAATAAGTTATGTATTAACCAATAATTTGGCAAGACCCCTTGATACAGGCAAATAACTTGTCTATCAGCTTGATACAGGCTAACAGTCGAGGGCACTAGCAATCACTTGGGTAATAGTTTACAAACACACCCTACCAACTGACTAGTCTGTATTGCTTCAAGTGTATCGGATTCAGATCCTGTCAGATTCAGATCAAAGCGATGAAAATCATTCACAATCGTATACAACATTTCAACTACTTGTTTAGCCTGCCCCCTGTAAGGACCTGACCCCAGTCGTGACAACCCCTCAAATGAAATTTAAGAAGCACGTCCATAAAATCTTCTTTCATAAACCTCCATTATACTCTGATAAATCATATTTTGATGAAACAGAAATTGAATACATCCAACCTGAAACTGTCATTTCCAACTAATAAAATCTCCCATCTAGATGTTGCTCTAGTTCCCCATTAAGTACAGTTATAAATGGATCCCCCCATTACTCAGCAACCAACCAAAACAATTAAAATTGGGCAGGGAACCGGGTCCAGTCAGATCCATAAATCTAACACTTCTATACCCCAAATGTATAATACATAGAACAGAATTTATTATGTTAATTATATTATATGCACTTATATAAAAATGGTATTTGGATACATGCAGAACATAATATCAACAAATCTGAATATTGATATATTTCATTTGCATAGAATAATATATTATTATAGTGTAACATTGTAACCACCAAATAAACAAAAGATTGTAATATTGTACTGTGATGTTTGGAAATCTCTGCAAATCTCAACAGACCCTAAACTATGGCCTATTATAAGGATGTCAACAAATGTTATGTGTAAAACAACAAATGGATAAATAACTAGAAATGATTATCCCGATGGGAACCTCCAATTCGCAATCAAGGTAGAGCCATCAGACGGAGGTAAGTAAAATGGGACTCCACTAATGTTAAAAAATAATGTGACCCATATATTGATGGTAATCCTAATGAAACCCATCCAATGTTGGTAATCTCAATGGAAACCATCTAATATTTGTCATCACCGTAAGACTCTTTAAGGTTTGAAATCATACTCAGTATACCAACCAGCGATAATCACAATGAAAACCACCTAGTGTCTGCGATAGGATCAACCTGATGTTGGTAATCTCAATGGGACCCATCTAATGTTAGAAATCATTGTGATCATCTAATGTTAAAAATCACTATGATATCCATTTAATGTTGTTAATCACAGTGGGGCCCGCCAATTGTTGGTAACTATAGTGATACACAGGATGGTATCATGATGGACGCTACATCAACAGCGATCACATATCACTTTCATGATCCCTCTTTTCCTTTTTTCCCCTTCTGGAAGGGGAAGGAGGAGGAGGAGGAGAGGAGGGGGAAAGGGGTGTTCTCTTCATGACCTTTTATTGGTGACTTTGGTGATGCAAGTCAAAATATGATAATGATGTCCACTTCTATAAAAACATATTGTGCAGGAGATCCCACTGATGGTTAGAGAAAAAAATGACCAATACAGAACTGGTGTGGCTTTGACTAGACCTGAAATATTTACATTCAAACTTCATGCAGTTGATACCCGTATACGATATGAATATGAGAAGGGGGACACTAATCCCCTATTTCTAGATCTAGCGAGGGCACAGATGTAAATGTGCATCCAATTCATAACACGTTCATGCCATATTTTTTGCTCAAAAAGATTCTACTAAAATTTTACCTGTTTTAATTCTAGTTTAGTTAGTAGCATGTGAATACATCGGTAACAAAAGATGAAGAAAGGAATTATAGATGAAAAGGTCTCTAAAATTTTACCTGTTTTAATTCTAGTTTAGTTAGTAGCATGTGAATACATCGGTAACAAAAGATGAAGAAAGGAATTATAGATGAAAAGGTCTCTCGTTACCCCTCCTTTGGAAGAATTTGGTGAAATAAGAGGTATCAGTATGAGCAAAACTACGACAGCCAAGTCCTGAGAAGGAAGCAAGATAGAAACAAAAAGAAATGAGGATTAGACATAATATAACACAAAGCAAATCATAAGCAGCTTCCTAGTTTTTTTAGAATACCACCAATATAACTAAAGTTAACTGTCTAAAAATAATAATTTAGGTTAAATATGATAGAATGAGTGCATTGACTACACATGCAGATAAAATAACGAAGGGACTGCATTAAAAGCAATATTGTAAGGATATCAACGAGTTGGATTGGGCCAGCCCATCTGATCTTTATGACTGACCAGTTAATGATCAAGTTTAGGCCTAGATGATCTAGGTTGGGCTAGAAAGTCCTGGCATGATTAACCTGGACAGGTCAACGTTATTGGTCAATCAGATCACACCGAGTCCAGGCCATTGTAAGATAGTATAGTTTATATTAAATTTAAAGATTGCATGTGGCAGACAAATATAAATGCTATATAACAGGATAAAGCCCTACAACTATCTCTTCAAGAAGATATTGAAACAAGACCATACAGAAAGATATCAAATGGAAGCAACATGGCTGTTGGATAGAGAACAAAATACTAATTTATTTTTTTCATGGGAACGTAAGTACACAATGAGAAGTCAATACAGTTTTTTTTTTTTTTTTTTTTTTTTTTTTTTTCTAATGGTAGCAGTCAATAGAGTTAACAGGTGGAAGCTAGGGACATGCTGTGAGTTCAAGATTTTAAATGTAAAAGAAATAATAATAATAATAATAAAAAGCACTACACTTGAGGAGATGTGGCCTCATCAGAGAATTTTCTTTTCAACAGTTATAAGATATTTTCTGAAAGATGATTTTGTGCAGTTTTTCCAGGACTTCCACTCTCATGGTAAGTTGCCAACAGAGTCAAGTGCTGCTTTTATGGTACAAATTACAAAGGATGATGGCATCTCTATTAATTGTCTTTGGCCTATAGCTATAATACTCAATAAAATCAAGATTAGGGTTTCACCCAATTGGCTTTGTACAGTGGTCAGAGTTGTTATTTCTCAAGAGAAGGGCCATTTTTGTGATAGTAGTTGAAGCCTTTGATAGAATGGTAGTGAAAGTTACAAGTGAAGACATGCTAAGTAGCTGGTGGATAGATTGCTCACATAGAGATACCCGTGTTCAGTTTGTCAACATCATATTTTTTTATTTTTATTTTTTTTTTGGAGGGTGCTACACCAGAGCATGTGGACGATTTTAAAGATGCGATGCGGTGGTTTAAGGTTACCTCTGGCCTTAAAAAATTGCAACAAATGCAGTCTTTTCAGCGTTAGGATGACTAGATGACTACAGACCAAATTCGTGATCTCGTGGACCCCTTTGAATGTCAAATACAGACATTTCCATTAAAGTATCTTGGCTTAACGCCTTAACCATGTGCATTAGTAAGCTGGCTGTCTTCATTCAAGTGCCCTATGAACATGGCAAATCAAAAGGATTCAGTTTCTATTTTAGGGAATGCATAGAACATCAGAAGAAACATTCGGTAATCAGATAAGGTTCAGAAGTCAGTAAGAGAAGGTACACTGGGAATTAGGTCCATTAAATGTCAGTCGGGCATTAAATGTCAGTCGGGCATTTTTAGTAAGTGGCTCAGGCTCTGGCAGAATTCTGGGCTTTGGAAGTCTGTTTTGACTTCTCTTTTGAGTGTTAAGGAGGGGATAGATGCTCAAGTGAGACATGGAGTGCAAATGGGTATTAGAATGTGGTTTTGGACTGATCTCAGTCTGAACAGGAGTGGTTAAGCATCCAGTTTTCAGCATTGTATGCTGTGGCTGTTATGAGATTCTTTTGTTAAGAAAAACTACAAAATATTAGGTAAAGAGGTGTGGGCTCCCTGATTTTTTCTTTCCGCCATCCCCTTAATGAAAATGAGATCGTGCATTTATAAAATTGCTTTCAGTTTTGGATGGGGTTTATATCTTCTATAGAGGTGAAGAAAATCGAGTTTGGTGGTTGCAGTCGAAGGGCTCGTCTCTGGTCAAGTCCTATGGTGGTCATGAGTGACCACAAGTGCTCAACTATCCTTGGAGTAATAAAAACCGCTCCTGGAGTGCTTTTTTTCTTTTTAGTGGTGAGTCTTATGAAGATCGCCATGGATAAACTTCAGTGCCGACAATGGATGATTGTGAGTACATGCATTTTATTAAGCCTTCATGATGCAGACTGCCAAAGATGTGAACCATCTTTGCTTCATTGTTCCCTTGCAGGAGGAATATGGAATGCCATCTCACCACTGTTTTACACTGGGTCATGCCAAAATCTGTTGAAGCATTTTCTAAGAGTTGGTGGTTTGAGTTTAAAACAGGGAGAGGCAGAATCTTATGCTACTGCACCATTACTGCAGTATGATGTCCTCTTTAGTGGCGAAGAATAGTATAGTTCTTTGTTGCAGCCAATGCAGCTCAGTCGAGGCTGTGGTTCATACAGCTAAAAGAAAACAACTAAAGACTATTGATCAGAAAGAAAATGAGAAAATTTTTGACTTCTGATCTATTTCGATCATGGACTGATCTGCAACCCTGTGGTTGCAAAACTGAGCACCGTCCAACCGTGCTACGGCTATGGGCTCCTCATTCATAATTTTTTCAATGGGGAGGAGGTTCCAGCTATGTTGATGGTTTGTCATGACTTCTAAATGATAGACATGCATTTAATGAGAATGGTTCTGTACAGCAATACAGTGGGAATCTTCTGGTGCCCCAGTCCAGTTGAAATTATCTATTTCATAGGAATATATAAATATATATCCTTTCTTCCAAAGGTCCTTATGTGTCCAAACATACCCTTTGGGAAGTCACCGGGACGGCTATTACTCAAGCTAAACACGATCTCACACCAATATCCAGTGTGATACGTCGTGAGTTTTATTCCATTCTATAACGGGTGTGGTTGGGGCCTGATAAACTCAAGCAGTCAGTTTAATGATATTTCCACATGTTGAGTTTGTGCTTCATTTTAATGATACTGACTCGTGCTCGTATTGACCCCAACCCTTCCAGACCTGACTTGTTGACATCATGACATTAAGGGTAGGGTATGCACATGTGTATAGGAAAGAAGAGCTTGGGGACTCTTTTTTCTTATAGCTACCGTTGGAATTTCCCTTTGTTAAAACAAGCTTGCAAATATTACAAGTTTACCCAACCAGATGTGATCAAGAAGCCCTAAAAGTTTATCACAATATCTATTGTACAATTTCTTCTCTACATACAAAGCTATCAGATTATTGCAAAAAAAAAAAAAAAAATACAAATACAAAGCTATCAGAGCTAACATTCAGCTCAAGAGGGGGAAGAATCGAAACCTGAAAGAGCAAAACAGAAAAAGTAGCACGCCCATGGCGTGATGTGCTCTCCCCTCGCTCTTGCAAGACCTGAAGAGGAAAAGGCCCAAAAGAACAGTGAATAACTGCTAAACTTATCTATCAGAGAAAATTCATAATGATAAAAGAAGAAAAAAGATAGCTATTGAACTTATTATAATTAATTTGGAGAGTGGGTAGCCACTAAGCATCCAAGCAACTAGACGTGAGCCACTAGAACATGAAGGTAATAAAGAACAAATAGACAGGACATAAAAGAATGTCAATGGTCTAAAATGGGTAGAAGAAATAGGCGGTGCTTTGGGCGATCTGGAAGGAAAGAAATAGGCGTGCTTTGAAGGTTGTTCGTCCCCTTCTTTAGTGGTTGCTACCAAAGCCCGTTTTCTCGCTGCTACGTGGGTTTCTACCCTGCCAGAGTTTTGGGGTGTTCCAAAGGAGGCCATTATGTTTAAATGGAGAGTAGTGGTTCTTCCTTAACTTTTTGGTCCTTTTTTTTGGGCTCTTGACTTGTCTAGGAGCTGTCGTCCCCCTTTTTTGTTTCCTTTGGATGGTGTTTCTGCCTTCCATGTATTTTTCTATGCATCACAGTATATGCCTTTTGTACTGCTTTGTTTCGATTAATACGTTTCACCATTCAAAAAAAAAAAAATGGGCAGAAGACTGAAGGAGAAAAAATTAGAGATACATGAGAGAAAGCTTGGGAACTCAACAAGAGTAGGGAACCCTAAACATGTTAATATAAAAAATAATAAATCACTCTTTGTACAACAATGAACACATTACCTCTATAATGTGCTAGAAAAACTACAGAAAAATAGAAGGCAGAGACAAGGTCTCATCATGTGGTTTGAACCTCTTCATCTCTGAGAATATATTATATGAACAAGATAAAATCACCGATGTATAAGAAAATCATAAAACAAAAACTGTTGTGACGGAACTTTGCATGCATAAACCATCAGAAGCCTCGAGAGAAATTATTACTCAATTTAATTATCATATTTTACCAAATGAAGAAAGTTGAAGGTTGGGCAACTATTTTTGCTTTATTGGTAAAGTTGAGCAACTAATCAACAAAAAATAAATTCATTTCAGAAAACCAAAAAAATAATAACAAAGATATAAATAAGTCCAACATTATGCATGCCTAGCTGACTTCAAACTAGCAAAAAATAAAAGGTGGAAAGGTATTGTTACCTGAAGGACAACAGCAGTCGAAGATAATGCTAGGCCATTCCCAATAACAATTGCAGCAGGGCCCAGCTGTCCAGAGACAAAATGTGCAACCAAGCCCACCACAATTGCAGTCACTAGAACCTGCACTTTGTTAAAAATATCAGAGTAATGAAAAATGGATGCAGATGTGGAAGGTTGAAGGACTGAAATAAACTAAACTTATATACTAAGGCAATAAAGCTTGGCTATGACCTGGGCAGAACCTAAACCGAAAACATATTTCTTCATGGAACTTAGCCTTTCCACAGAGAGCTGCAATACATTAACAAGATGGCAGAGCCTCATAAATACAATACATATGCAACCAAACATACAGCACATGGCAAAGTGATGGAGAAAGCCAAAACCAAGTTTCTTAGAACACCCACCTCAAGCCCAATGTTGAATAGCAAGAAAACAACGCCAAATTCAGCAATAGCCTTTGTCCCATGGACATGACGGATAATTGATAGACCATAGGGCCCAATCAAAATACCAGCAGCCAAATACCCAAGTACAGGACTGCCTAAAACATTCCAGCAGAAACAAGATATGTCACTGAGAAAACGAAATCAATTTTGTATGTAAAAAGGAAAACTGTTTCAGACATAAGGAAACCCTGTAATGACATACAGTTGGAGACCAGCAGGGGTATGTATGTGTGCGCAAAATTACACACGGTTAGATGGAAACTAGTTAGATGGGCCCCACATGGGCTGTTATCATAAGCTATGTAGCTCACCTGTTTGTTTTGGTGTACATCTCTGTGTGTGTAGGGTAGCAGCCGGTGTGCACAGTCTGCACAGGAATATTACCCATATATATACACACATATAGATTATAATATATAGAGATCAACTGAGAATTGTGACCAAGAGCTACTATGGGATTCTAATTTTATTCCTTTTTTCTTATTTTATCCTTATTTCTAATTCTCATATACAGATTTCATGTAGCCAACCCCAACATAGTTGGGACAAGGCTTTGATGATGATCTCACACACAAAGTATCAAGGGCTGGTCAGGCTGTCCCACATCATGGTAGGGCCTGACCTGTGAGGCCAACACAGCCCCCTATGACTAGTAAAACCCCTCCATCTCCATCCCACGTGTAAATTATCACACCCCGAAATTTGACACATCCAAATTTTGTAGGCCCTGCAATATAAATTGTGGCACTCATCTAACTTTATCAAATGGTTAGGATTTGGACAACTTTGAGCCCCTCAAAACAGTACCTCCCCTGAATGGATCATTCCCATTTTTTGCACACAGGTAGGTCATTTGTTGGCCTACAGTTCCAAGATTAGGAATCGCCAGGTCATAACAAATAAAGTTTACTTCCCCTGAATGGGATGGTTCCCATTTTTTGCACACAGGTAGGTCATATGAAGACCTAAATTTCCAAGATTAGGAATGGCCAGGTCATAACAAATAAAGTTCAAGTTGTGCATGCGCGTGTGTGTAGAGAGAGAGAGACACACAGAGAGAGTATATATATATATTGTTTTCAGAAGAGAACTATCTTGTGCAGCCCACAAAAACACATGACAATCATGGGGACGGGGAGATGGAAAGGTTAACGCATTGGCTAGGGATATCCTAAAAATCAACATAGATCATTATAGATACAGATTTTGAAGCCCCAATGATCAACAATTAAAACATATGAAAGAAATGGGTATTTCAATCAAATAATGAGCAATAGTCAGATAAGTGTCAAATTGGGTGAACGCCAATTCATGGGAGGGTGGAAGCATAGTGAGTGAAAGTGGGGGAAGAATGATAATTGGTTGACTCAGCTGGATCCCACAAGCTGATTCTCATTTAGTTCTATGGGAATTGTTTCTCGGAATAATGCAATTCCACATCTGTTAAATATTAATCAAATTGTTTACCTTTTTTGGGGGGGTTGCTAAATAGACAGTGCACTTGATCCAAATCACAATTTAATTATGTAACAATTAACAAGACAAAAAGAGAAAAGAAAAAGAAACTAGTCTGTTAAAGGCAAGTTGACAGGATTTTATTTACCTAAGATATTTATTTAAACTGCAACCATCAATGATTTAAGAAAGAAAGATTAAGCAATAGAAGGAACGGGTTAGGGCACCATGCTTAACTGTAAATCACATCCAGGAGTTACTTACCTCCAGGAATTTTCTGAAATATAGGTACAAATATAACACTTGCCAACAGTAACCATAGCATGTCAAAGAGAGAAGCCTCCTCTTCATTTATCTGAATAGAAATGAGTTGCAACTGTTACACACAGAGCCAAAGAAATTTGCAAAACACCATGCATGTTCACAACTATAATAGAATCCACCAACCAATAATGAACAACAATAATCTAACGACAAAGAACTGTTGTAATGTCTGTAATGACAAGATGATAATAAATAAAGAAGCTGCAGAACCATAACTTTCATGCAGATCACGACGAGAAAAGGCACATGTACCTCTTGTTGAGGTAACATCTCAATCAATTTCTTCACTCTCTTGGGAAATCTCCGTATCTCTCGGAATACAGGCTTTGCAGTTGAGGTTACTTCTTCAATGCCAGTGGTAATAATATCTGGCTGTTGAATCAACAGAGAACTCCTTTCCATTCGATTAATTAGGAAGATTGTCCTGTCATAAAATGTAGTCCTTGGAATCAAACAAGGTTCCTTACATCAAAACTGGAAATGATACCAAAGAAGAGAAAGGAAACACAACACATCTGACAACTAGAACCCAACAAGCGGGGTTTATTTATTTATATAAGTTTGCTAATGTAATATGCCTGAAGAAACTGGTTTGCTTCTCGACAGATGCAGGTGTCAATATATGATATGTGTGAATGGACTGATCCTCCATTAAGATGGATCCCACTGCATGAATGCCATAGGCCAAATAAGCCGAACTTCTAGTCAGACTAGGAGAGCCACAGCAAATCAGATCGGCAATTGATAAAATATTGGCTAACATCAACAACTAATGCATATGTACAGACTGTTAGAAAAATTGACAAGAGCTCATAGCACAGTTGAAAGTGCCCATTGGTAACCATCAGGCTGTGGGTTTGTCATGGTTTTTTTTTTTTTTTTTTTTGGAATGGTAAAGGAAAAAATTGAACAGCCAACTTAATGAATATTGGGGAAGGTGATCAACAATTGGAAAGACATGGAAGTGGGAGTGGAAAGAGCCACATCACACACAATATTATAGTGAGTGTCCTCTAAGTTTACCAGAACTATTTATGCATCTTTATTCTGATTCCAAACAATTAAAATATAAAGTAGGAGCTGCCTACATTTACAGTTAATTTCCTAGAATGGAGAGAAGATGATGATGATGTTGATGATGGAGAGAATCAAAAAGGTTCCCAGACAATGGACTGCAAAACGGTCCCCTCTAATATGTGGCATCAGTTATTGAGTCTCAGACTCTCAGTATTCAATCAAGAAACTCAATGGCTGTTCCAAATTGTCCACAGTTTCTTAGCTAAAAACCATATTTGATATTTCCTTTACAGGAAACCATTATAATAACATGTCGGGAGGCCACAATAAATTCCTGTCCTTCTGGAACCTTCGCTGGGTTTTATCCCCTGTTCTTGAGAGAGTTGTGTGGACATAGACCTGTGAAGAACCATATCAGTGGAGGTGCATTTATTGAAGAACTGAGGGTCAACTTACTAGAAGTTACCTTATTAGATTTCATTGCTTGATGATAATCATCTTGAGAGATTTTACATTGATTTTTATTGAGACTCTAATCCAACATTAGTGCTATAAATATGGAAATTTGCAATATGTCGAGATGTCTCCTCCCTTGGTGTATCATCTCATTCTCTTCCTCCCCAATTATACTCTCTCTCCTCTTCCTTCTTCTCGCTAGATCTATTGTTTAACATTCACCTCTCAGAAATTATATTTCCTTCACTTGATTAGAAGAACCATTGTCCACTCAAGTGGTAGCCCGTGGCCCTTGGAGCCATGGGCAGGAAACAAGCCCCTCAGCAAGAGAAGTGATGGATGTCAGCCATCAGCCTGCTTGTTTCAGGAGCCAGCAAATGATGTGAAGACTGTTGAGCCAAGGCTCATACATAAATGTCAAGGATAATTTTATTAGACAAACTTCAGCATAAAGATAATAATATAATCTGTAGCTTGTCATGACTATGAGAAAGCTGTGCCCTGGTCGAGTTTACAGCTACACTGCTTACCTCACAGCTTTGATCCTTTCCAAAGCTTCTCTGCTTATCCAATTGACATAAAAGAACTATCACCAAAAATAAAGTCAAATATTTCAAAATAAAGTCAAATATTTCAGCTGATGAAGTCATCATGCTGTATTTATTGGTTTGTGCTGGTCACACTACTTTCCATAAATCCTGGCAAATGAATTTCCTATTGCTATATATCATAAATCAAAATCATTACATGATATACTGAAAGAGAACACACAACTGGAGTTTCTTTTTTTTTTTTAGCATAATTCTGAAAAAGAGAACACCAGTAAAAGGAAAGAAGCATGAATAGAGCAAAATGAGAAGTGACAACAATGCTTACCCTGCCCCAAGAAGAAATACACTGAGAACCAGCTTGGGCATGTGCTTCCTAGCATTAGCAATCAGCCCATTGAAAAACGCGGCAGGAGTGAATTCTGCCCCATCTACCTCAAAAGAAAAGAATGATGCAGAGAAGAACCGAGAAGATTTCTTCAATAGCGCTTTTGGTGAATTGAGAGGCCAACCATCTTTAGTTAGATCTTTCTGCGTTTCTTGCTTCTTTGTTTGAAATGCAGCCTTTGACTTCTCTGCTTCAACATCAACAGTTTCTCTGCTTGAATCTACACTTAATTTCCCATTCTCTTGCTCATGATCTGACAGAGATGATTCTTCAATGCCCAAAGTGGTTGCATCCTTTGCAAGATCCAGTGAAGCTTCACCACCAGATAAACCATCTCCTACCAACAATACTTCATTACTTACAACACTAACTTCAGCCACTTCTCCATCACCCACCTTTTCCTCCTCATCACCAAACTCATCACTAAGAACCTGCACTTGGTAAGAAGGCGGTAGTGGAATGGACAAAGTTTCTGATGTCTCAACACTTGTGGCAAATTTCTCTGATCTCTGCAATGCTATCTCTGCATCATTCACATGCTGCATTGCCTCGAGTTCAAAAGCAACAGCCCGCTCCGCCAGAAGCATTATATTCGCCACATCCTCCTCAGCCTTCAGAGCATTCAACTGTGCCACCTCCGCGACCTCACTTAACCTATCCACTTCTTTCTGCAGCTCATCTTTTCTGCTCTGGACACGTCTCAGCTCCGCCTCACAATTCTCCAACATTGCCCTGCAGTCGCGAATCTCACCCTTCGCATCTAACAGCGCCTCTTCCTCCTCCCGTAACAAATCCAATGGTCGCGCTGATCCATCCTCATTAAAATCACTCTGCAAAGAAGCTTCAGGAGAGACCACCCCTCCTTTCACAGAATCCAAAGCTTCTACAGCCAACTGCAGCCTTGCTTCGGCCATCGAAAGAGCCATGGTTGCTTTCTGAACAGCTTCTTTCGCAACCGCCTCTTCTCCAATAATCAATTGAACAGCAGAAACAACTGCAGTGACATCGTTCCAAGCCTTACCCGCCTCGTCTTTAAGCGCGATTGCAGATTCAGAGATCTTCTGAGCCTTCTCCTCAAACATGGTACTGTTCACCTGCGCCACTTCCAACTCTTTCAGCAACTTTTGAAGCAATTCCCTTAAATCCTCCACTCCAGGATCATTCTTTTCAGCTTCCTCAGCTTCTGACCCACTTGCCTCAGGCTCAGATGTGCCGCCACCCATCCCCAAACCCTCTGAAGAAGAACTCTCCCTATCCTCCGCCGATGGGCTCTCTGTAACTTCGAAATTCCGCCCATTTCCATCAACATAAGCTAAAGAATCATTTGACTGGCACTCTACCCTCGTCAACAACCTGGATGCCTTGAAAAATTTACCAAAATCGCTGTTCAACGCAGCGCAACTACTCACAGGTATCATCATAAAGCTCTTAATCTTATTAGACTTGTACATTAAGCCTTTCTTACACGACATCCTAAATTCACTCAAACTATGATTCCGATAGCTCAATCGACTTCTAACCCTCCATTTCGAATCAATCGAAACAGATGCCCTAGAACCCGGAAAGCTACATGCAAAATCCATCTCTCTCTACGTATATTTCAATCAGCTCACAGAAATGCCACGACCTACCTGACCAAGCTAAAACCGTAAACAATCCTCATCAGATACTTCTTTCAATCTTTTGCGATTTCTTGGGCCTGTCAAAGATCATAGAAAAAAATAATAATAATAAAAAACAAGAATCGGACTTCAGTTTACTGATGATTCATATCGATGAATCGGATTCAAGTCTATTGATTCAGATTAAATCCATGTTCCACACTTGGATTATTAAGTACAAAACCAAGAAACAGATCAAAATGAGAGAGAGAGATGTAGTGGAAGAAGAAGATTAACTGATAGATTTTCAGTGAGTTGTTTCCAAGCTACTGTTGCAGGAATCAATGGCGGATTCGCCTGAAAAATTAGGGTTTGAGAGAGAGTGGAAGTAGTTGGGGGAAAGAGGGGAGGAAGTTGTTGCGTCTGGTTTTTTTTAGAGGACGGGAACGGCGTACGAATCAGCGTACGGCTGCTATCATGCGCGCGGGTGGAGGGTGATGGAGGTTTTGCACGAGCGAATCGGGGCCTTTGCTCGGGAGAAACGTGACTTTCTTCTTTCTCTTTTTGCCCTTGCTTCTCATCATTTGTCTCTGTCGATTTATATTAGATCAGTGTTTGAAAAACTCAGTACTTGATTTTAGTTATTCGTTGAGTTGAGTAGCTCAGGTGAAGCATTCGCCTAGCTTGGACGAGTCAGTGGATTTTAACTCGGGTGTTGTGCTGTTTGTTGTCCCTGGTAAATGTGGCTGGTAATCTCTTGGGTTTGTTGTAATAAAGCTTCTCTTGTGTTTATAATTTATGATAATTAATAAAAACGACACTATCCAGATCCTTAAATATTCAAATGCAAAATCCCTATGCATTTGTGCAGCACCGGCGTTTCCTCTTCCATGATACAGCCTTTTTAATGGGAGAGGTGGAAACCTGAATCCCTTCTCGAGCAAAACATAAGACCTTTAAAACATGCTGAAAAACCTAGAGGGGTTGCACCCAAACGTGAAGGTATTGCTACAAATTAAACAGTTTCAAGTTAGGATCATACTAGACACAGACATAGACCTGTTTTTAAATAATAATTCCGATTTTAGGTCTACTTCTAATTCGAAACCTGTTTTGTTTTTGATTCAATAAGAGGATCCAGACATTCTTCTAAAATCGTGTTCAACTAGAGGACTATAATCTACTTACAAAACTGACTCTAACTTCTTTAGGATATCATTCAACTTAAAAATAATATACTGAGTCTTCTGCCTTCATGATTAAATATAAAAAAATCTCAAACAAAAGTTTATTTTTAGATACAATTTATGATGTTAAAGACGCATATGTTGGGTCCCAGGGTCCACATATTGGAACCTATGTGGACCTAGAACTAGACTCATTGATCAATTGAATCTAATTTGAATTATAGACCTAGACCCATTTACAAATCGAAACTTAAAACAGGTTTCTAATCCAGTTTTTATGGATAGGAACCTTCGGATAATCAAATACCTTGTTTCCGCACTGTTTCCTCCGGAATTGCTTCTGCATAAACACCCCATAAAATGTTCCCATAAAGTAATCCAAATTTAAGACGATTACATCAGGTATATATTCAAGGATTTGGATAGATTGAGTTATATTCATGTTTGGTAGTCCACTTAGTTTTAATCATATATCAAGCCTCATCAATATATCTATAAAATTATTTCGGAAACTATTTTATCTTTTTATACTAATGCGTTCTAGATCTTATGTTGAATGAAAAACTTTAAGTTAGCTCCAATCCAAATAAGCACATAAGTTATTTGTTGAATTCAGATCTAGATCTATATTAAGATGAATTGGGGTCTAAGCCATATGCATTCTTAGGGCATATTTGTGTAATATTTTTCCGCGGAAAAGTTAACGGTTTTCCGTAGAAAATTAATTTTTTCGGCGTTTGGTGCGGAACAATTCCGCGTAAATGCTTTCCTGCCTTGTCAGCAATTTCCCTGATAATGGTGGAAATGAGTTTCCTATGAGGGTATGAGAAATAGATTTTCTTGGAAAACTTCTACCTCTTTTCCTCACTCATGTTCATTTTTACCCAAAAACCCTACAACTCTTTTCGTTATTTATTTATTTATATAAATTATTATTTAATGTTGAATAAATAATATACATGTTATGTTATTTTTCTTCAAAAAATTATATTATCAAATAAGAAAATTTGATTTTCTATAAGGAATCCATAGCCGCACTAAACAATATTAGCACCAATTCATTGAGTAAACTCTTTTTGCACCAAACATGAATTTCTATATATTATACGAAAATCTTTTTGCGATGTTTTTATTTTTATGGAATTTGCTGACGTGGCAATTTCCTCTTTCCGCGGAAAAGGTGTGTACACAAACGTGCACTTAAAGTATGATACTCTTTTACAAGAAAAAAAAATGATAAAAAAATAAAATAAAAAAATCAACCACTTTATTGTCAAGCACGTGGAAGACCATTTCTGTTTTAATTTAAAAAAATCAACCACTAAAATCACATAAGGTATTAATTTAAAAAAAAATCTGTTTGAGATTTTAAGATAATGCAGGGGCTCTTTTTGTAAAACTCCAATTTCTCCACAAAACGACATAATCTTTGCTTTTGGGCTTCTCATCACCTCAAATTCTCTCGTTTCTGATTTGGAGATTCACCACACCCGCTCTCTTTTGTTGGCGCTACTACGACTGAGGTATTCTCCGTTTCAAATTCTCTTTCTCCCCTTTCCATTTCATCACCAAAAAAAACCCCAATCCATTCATCACAGTTTCAGCTTTGAGTAGATCCGAACCCTATTTTTTTCTTTCTTTCTTTTAAAATCTTGTTGTTTGACTATGTTAGGTTTTCTTCCTAAGAGTAAAACCAGAAGATGATAATGGTGATGGTGTATTATGCTCTGCATTTATTATTATTATTATGAAGAAGAAGAAGAGGAGGAGGAGGAAGATTAGGGTATTTTTGTTTTTGTGGATATCAGGGTTTTCTTGATGATGGTAATGATAATTGGAGATCAGATGGATAGATAGAGAAGAGATTGTATTAAAATTTCTGAAAGGTAGAATCTTTTTAATCTTGGGTTGTCACTTTTGAGTAGAAAGCATTGAACAAACCCCAGATCGATTGGATACACACACATACGCAACCCATAGAGCTAGTGCTAGTTTGTTGATTTTATTTGAATGCCGATGGTGAAGTTGAAACGAACACTGGAACTGCAATCTGTTTCCATATTTCTGATTATCTATCAATATCTCACTGTTTTCATTTGCATAGCTGTTTTCGATCTCCAAATTCTCAAAGGGCTTTAAATGTTTGTTTTTTGGGGGTAAACCGCTCAATTTCTTTTTCTTTTTCTTTTTTTAAGATTTTCGGAATGAGGCATTATCTTTTGTTTCTAGAGTTGCGTTAGGGTGATTGATTTCAATTAGAAGATGAGAACATCCTGAATTTTATGAAGCCTTTAGACCCATGATACCCGGATACTTGTACAAGCCCAACGTATCCATATTAGACCGATACAACACTTGTATTGGTACCTGATACTGCACCGACACTTTTAGGGAACAAGTTTAACATATCCGACTTATAAAGTTCATTTCATATAGTTCTTTTAATATTTTTTCTTCTTACCATAAAAAAGGCCAGAAAGGGATGAAAACAATGGTGATCTATTGAAAAAATTAGGACACCAGTATCTGTATCCGTATCTGTATCATAGATTTTCAAAAGTGAGGAGTCGTATCCCCGATCCCTGTATCAATGTTCGTATTCATAACTTTAGACATATTCTCCTTTTGCTATGAAGGTTGATGGCTCACCAAGTGGAGAGGGTAGGCTAAAGAGGACATATGGATCGAGGTAGTAAAAATAGATATGAAGTTGTGTAACTTATCTAAGGATTTGACTCAAGTTAGATTGGAATGTAGAAACAGAATTCGTGTAGCTGACCCAACATAGTTGGGACAACGCTATGATGATGATGATGAGACATGTTCTCCTTGTGTGTGTGTGTATTTTTTAAAGGATTGCATCTTGATGAATATATATATATATATATATATATATATATGTAAAACATTGATTTTTGTTGGGTCAAACCTTGAGAAAGAGCTTTTTTAATTTTTTTTTAAATTATCTTTTTTTTTTTTTGTGTGTGTGTGTGTGTGTTTGCCGCGGGGCGGGGGGGGGGGGGCGGGGGGGCGGGGGGGGGGTTAGCTTTTGGTAGTTTTTTATTTTAATTTTTAAGAATTGATTCTTGGGTTATAGGGCTGCTGCGGTTGTTGATAGATTTAGATGGTTTTGAGAAATTTTAAGTTTAATAGTTCGTAGAATTTTTGTACACCGTTATAAAAATGTTCACAACACGCCAACAAATTCAGTAGGTGAAAAGAAGTAAAGGCAAAACTAGAAGATGTGAGGTAGCAGAGCAAAGATCCAATGCTATTATTAGATTTTTACCCATTTTCTTTATTTTCCTCTCAATACCAGGTTACAAGCCAATTAAAACTCTCAAAAGGGATTGAATCCCACTCAAGGGGTCTTTTTTTTTTTTTTTTTACATATTTAAACGAAGCATTAATCATTTACATTTGCGAATGATACACATGTGAAACACATTCCAATGTTTGTCAAAATCACCAATGGTTCTAGATGTACTTGGATATACATTTTTTGGACCTTTTTTTCACAAATTTCTCAAAATCAAGAATCAAGAAGTAAAATTTTACCTCTTAGCCGTTTGTAGCGGTTTGGATCATGAATTGGTGGCCCACAGAAGTCCAGCAAATTAGATCTAATGGGTTGGAAGTTTTAGTTAATTTTTCGGTATTGATGCAACGTAGACCTCGTGGCCACATGTGTAGGGCCCGTGTAGATTTAGGATTTATTTTTATGTCAAGTGTTTCTTTAAAAATTGTTATTAGGATTAGGTTTCCTATATTACTTAGTTTCCTAGTTTTATTAGGTTTCTTAAGGCTTAAGTTTACTTTTACTATTTATATGGCATTGTAGAGAATTATTTATGAGAGTTGTTGATTAATGAAATTGGGTTTTCCCATTGAGGTGCGTCCTCGTTTATTATCTTTACGGAGATTTATTGTGTCTTCGGACACGTGCTTCGGCACCCATTGTGCTTTTAGCACGTCCACCGCAAGCCCTAACCCCAGGGCCTGCATTAATTGGTATCAGAGCCGAACGATCTCCAATCGTCGGCGTGACTACCCCTTATCCCTCCTTCCGTTCGTCAGTTCCCTGCGCCCAACCCAACCCCACTCCAGCAACCCACCCACCCCAGACGACCTCCCTACTGCACTACCGACATATAACCCTCTTCCTTGCCATTAGCCACACCGAAACCAAATCCCTCATCTTCCTGTATCTTTCTTCCAGCCTATCTCTCGACACTCAACCCCACCTAGAATCCCCAAACTGAAACCCAAACCACAAAACCCTAATCGATCAGACCCCTTCACCACCCTGATCCCTGCCTACGCCCAACCCACCTGAATCCCATACTCCCTTTCGTCTCCCAATCGCACTCCTTCCAACCCAGAATTCAACCAAGAAAAAAAAAAAAAAATTCAGAAGAAGAAGACGAACAGCACAGCAGAGAAGCAGACGAAAAGAAAGAAAGAAGCAGAAAAAGAAGACGCAGCAGCGGAGAAGAGGAAGGAAACGTGTACCGTGCACCAGTCGATCGCCGTCATCCGTCTCGCCCTCCATCGCCATCATCTGCTTCGTCGGAACATCATCGAGCCTGTGCCAACGCATTCCCCTGCGTCTTCGTCACAATAGCCTTCGCCCAGTGTAGCCTTGTCCGTCGTCGTCGCTTCAGCGTCGTCGTCGTCAACCCATCGCCATAGTCTCGACTTCAAACTCCACTTCCCAGGTCTTTTCTTCCTTCGTTGGAGCAACAGATAGAGCTTCACTCCTTTTTTCTCTTTCTTTGGGGCGCTTGAATCAAAGTAGGGGAAGGAAGCCTGCCCGTGCCAGCCCATTGGGCCCCATCTGAATTTGGGCCAAGTCCATTCCAGGCCTGAGTTCAATTCAACTCATTCACAGGTTGGGCCGGGTTTATATCCGGGTTGAAGTTTAGTCAATCTGGCCTTTCTTGAGGCCCAATAGATTTTGCTGACATCATCACTGCATCAGCAAACTTCAATCAACAGCAGCTTTGATCTAATCAACAGTTGAGATTTCTTTTTTCGATATCGGGCTCCTATCGCATCAGATTTTCGATCCGTTTTTGCCAGCGTGATCGTGAAGAGCAAATCTACACCTCTGGTCAGTTTGATTTTAATTTTTAGATCATTAAAATTTTCAGTATTTGCATCAAGTTCATATGGAATTGTCAAACAAGAGGGAATTGCAACTTCTTGAAATCAATAGAAGGCTTACAGTAACCAACAACGAGCTTAAAGAAATCATCAACAGGGCTACAAGGATGACATACGCAATCAAATATGGGAAAAGATATTATGCAAATAAAGATTGCTTTGAGCAGTATATTACTTTGACACAAGGAAAATTGTTTGTCGAGGAATATGCTTATGAATTTGAAAGGCTACATTATTTATGTGAATTGGAAGATGCACTTGATTTCAATCACTTTCTCAGCGGTTTGCGACCAAGTATACTGAAGAATGTGGAGAAGGAATGCAACGATATGTATGAAGCATTTTGGGAAGCAATTCGTGTGGAGCGGATAATTAAAAGATCTCATCTAGTGGAAGTTACGCTTCAACAAGAAAAGTCGCCACCCATAACAGACTGTGTTGAGGAATCAGTGCCAGCGGATATACAGACCGATCCGTCAGAGTTGGACAAAGAAAATTCCATATCTACAGTTAGCCTTGAAATTTCTCCTATGAGTACTAATAATTCCGAAGTGCAAATACCAAGTGATGAAGCAAAAGTTATTGCTATTCCCCACATTAATTCTCCCATTGATTTTGTCTTTCGGGATCAACTATGCCAACTGAGAGATGACCAGCGGATAGTCAGAGCTTTTGATTTGATGGTGCATGTTCTACAAGTAAAGCACATCAACGCATATTTCAACCATCAAAAGCAATTATGCATGGAGCTGTGCCAAGAAGTTATAGACCGATCGCCAAATCTAAAGTTCGTCAGATTGATCTTTGATCCGAGTGGCCATTTTCCGAACTCGAAGTCGAGTTCTTTTTCAAGTGGGGGAGAATGATGCAACGTAGACCTCGTGGCCACATGTGTAGGGCCCATATAGATTTAGGATTTATTTTTATGTCAAGTGTTTCTTTAAATATTGTTATTAGGATTAGGTTTCCTATATTATTTAGTTTCCTAGTTTTATTAGGTTTCTTAAGGCTTAAGTTTACTTTTACTATTTATATGGCATTGTAGAGAATTATTTATGAGAGTTGTTGATTAATGAAATTGGGTTTTCCCATTGAGGTGCGTCTTCGTTTATTATCTCTACGGAGATTTATTGTGTCTTCGGACACGTGTTTCGGCACCCATTGTGCTTTTAGCACGTCCACCGCAAGCCCTAACCCCAGGGCCTGCATCAAGTATCCATGAAGAATTAAGATGTAAAATTTAACCTGTTAGCTGTTTTAAGCCATGTAAGGAAGATGATTGGTTTGAATTGTGAATTAGGGCCCACGTGAATGAAAAAGGGGGTTTTTGATGGGCCCAACAGGATAAGAGTTCACCATGAATTCCACTGTAGCAGTGCCTTTTGCAAAAGGTGAATTCCAGTGTTTCATACCTCCTTAGGTGTGAAAATGAAGGGCACAACGTTTTTATGCGCGCGAATCCTTTTCAGTGCAAACAAATGTGACATGCTTAATGGTTATACCTGTGAATCATTTACATGTGTAAATGAGCGTAGATAAACGATCTCTAATTGAAATGCTAGTTTTGTTTTGAATGAAGGATATGAAAACTGAAACAAATAGTACCTTTTTTTCTGGATGGCTGCAGAGCTGGTTTTATAAAATCACAAGGTTTATAAAAATGGTTAAATTTCCATCATACTATTCATCTAACAATTGCATTATATAAATCCATATAATATTAAGAAGTGACCTTTATTCATATTCCAGAAGCTGGTCCGGGGGGTGTTTTGCGAGTTCAGTCACAGAAGATGGACAAGCAGGAGTGTTCCTTAGAACAAGGTTCAGATGCTTGGCCTCCTACTACCAATCCACTAAACAATCCTTCTAGTGATGGAGATGCTTCTCAGCAGCAGGAACAGAACAGTTCTGGAAAGCGAAGGAAAAGCAGGTGGGATTTGTGCCCGGTAGCTGATGGGACTTGCAAAAGGAGGAAGAGCAGGTGGTCTACTGATGATTCACAGTTGCTTGGTCCAAGTCAACTTCCAGATTTCGTTAGAAACCCTGCTGGGAGAGTTGATTTGGATCCTGAAATCCATGGCTTGAATATTCGACTTGTCGAAATAATTGAGAAACTACGGGGATCAAAGGTTCTTGATGATCGGCCAGAGGAAGAAAGGTCCCCTTCTCCCCCACCTGAGTACAATAACTTTGGAGTTAGAATAAATCCAAGGGAAGTTAGGCTGCGTAAGAAACTCATTGAAGAGAAGCAAGGCATAATTTCCAGGTTGATTTTGAAGAATTTAAAACCTCCTTCAGACCCGAAACCAAAGTTCTGCAAAAAACTCTATGTACCAGTGAAAGATTATCCTGACTATAAATTTGTCGGTCTAATAATTGGGCCCCGTGGGAATACTCAGAAGAGAATGGAGAAGGAATCTGGAGCAAAAATTTACTTAAGAGGGAAGGGCTCGAGGAAGGAGCTGAAGACTTGGCCTCCAGATGATGAGGACTTACATGTCTTGATAGAAGCGGATAGCCAGAAGTCATTGGACGCTGCAGTAGGAATGGTTGAAAAGCTACTGGTTCCAGTAGAGGATGGAGTGAACAAGGTTAAACAAGCTCAGTTAAAGGAACTTGCCGAACTGAACCCTTGTAAAAGATGTGGTGAGCATGGGCACACGCTATTTTCTTGCCCTGATAGGAATTTCAAGGTGGATGTCTCGTGTGATGTGTGTGGTGGTGATCATGCAACCACCAATTGTCCTTTGACAGCATCAGATTCAGGTAACATAATGGATAGCCAGTTTCATAGCGCTATTTCTGGCATTGGCAATGGAAGTGCAGTTTTTGGCACTTCACCTATTCCAAGTAGCAGCATACATGGGAGGGATAACCCAGCATCATTGGCTGATTTATGCTTTTATGGTTCATCTCCAAACACAGGCTGCGTTACCTCAACTGCAGCCCCAGAGGCAGAGGGCAAAACCAACAAGGAGATTGATGACTCAAGTCTGTATGTGGCTGGTATTCCTTTTGATTTGGACGACAAACAATTGATGCAGTTATTTTCTCCTTTTGGCAATATCATCCATGCTCAAGTGATTAAGGATAGAACAACAGGTATGCGTAAAGGATATGGCTTTGTCAAGTACTCTGATCCTGCCAATGCTGCTAAAGCTATAGAAGGCATGAATGAGCTCAAGATCGGCAGCAGGACGTTAGCTGTCAAGGTGGCTGGCCGCCCTGAGGCTGCTCCTCTTATCTCGGATTCTGGGGGAACCATGGCCATAAAACTTCTGCCGCCCTATCCAGGTCCTCCGTCTGTGCCCCAAGACAACCATGTACAGTCAGCTTGGCCAGGCCCACCACGGTCAATGCTTCAAGAACCTTGTGCCACGTTTTTTAGGAGTGATGCCTTAGGTCTGCCTCCTGTCAGTTCAGAGGAAACTGATCGTTTGGGCAGACGATTACCTTCTTATTATGGGTCTGGTTACTTGATTTCAGAGGAAACTGTACAGTCAGCTTGGCCAGGCCCACCAGGGTCGGCGCTTCAAAAACCTTGTGCCACCTTTTCTAGGAGGGACGCCTTAGATCTGCCTCCTGTCAGTTCAGAGGAAACTGTTCGTTTCGGCAGACAATTACCTTCTTTTTTTGGGTCTGATTACTTGATTTCAGAGGAAACTGTACAGTCAGCTTGGCGTGGCCCACCAGGGTCAATGCTTCGAGAGCCTTGTGCCACCTTTTCTAGGAGGGATTCCTTAGATCTGCCTCCTGTCAGTTCAGAGGAAACCGATCGTTTCGGCAGACATTTACCTTCTTATTATGGGTCTGATAATGATTACTTGATTCCAGGGGAACCTGTACAGTCAGCTTGGCCAGGCCCACCAGGGTCAATGCTACGAGAACCTTGTGCCAGCTTTTCTAGGAGTGATGCCTTAGATCTGCCTCCTATCAATTCAGAGGAAACTAATCGTTTCGGTAGACAATTACCTTCTTATTATGGGTCTGATTACTTGATTTCATCACCTCGTACCCTTGCTTCATTCCCTGGTAATCCAGCTTACTCTACTGACTATTCAACACAAAGTGATTCTGTGAATAAACATATTCCTTTGTCTTCTGGATCATCATGCAAGATTCCATGCTTGACAACCAGCATGCTGTCTCAGCTCCCAGCTAATCTGAGCAGCTCTCCGAGCAATTTAGGACAAGATTATCTTGTCTCCAGGCGTTCCCCTTCATCTTATAGGTCATCTTATGACATTCCTGCCTCATCATCTAGTGCACTTGACAGTTTTCCTGGTAATCTGAGGAGCTCCCTAGGAGAGTTGGTTCAGGCTGATTCTTTCAGCAGACAATTTCCTTCTTAGTGGTCATCATACTAGCTTCTAATCACATCATCATGTGTGCTTGCTAAGTTTCACATTCATGGTAATGGCATCTGGTAATGGCAAAATCATTCTTACCACAAATCTACAGGCATATTATCCTTATGAATTCATTGCTCTCTGGTATAATGCAGCAACCAAACTTCTGCCATGGGCATTCCTTTGTGGCTGGATAATCAACCATTTGTACGATCTGAGCAAGAGACATTTATGCCCCAGACAGTTTAGTCGGTTATTACAAATATGACATTTAATAATTTTTGTGTAGCATGGGCATCAAGAGTGTTGCATGTAGGGGTGTTCATGGGTCGGGCCAACCTAAGCCAGATCCCGGTCTGTCCGATTTAAGGGCTTAGATTAAGTGAAAGAAAGCCCAAAGCCTGGTCCGGCCCGGCCTTTATAAGCAGTTCATGTAATTCAATTTAATTAGGCCAAACATTTGCTAGAAACCCACATAATTGATCAAAAGCTAGGTTCAGCCTGGCCCGGTTGACTAAATGGACGGCCTCGGGCCTGACTTTTATGACCCGTTTTGGGCCTTGGCTTGCATTTCTAAAGTCGGGCCAGGCCTGGATATGCCTCAGCACGGCCTGTTGTGGCCCATGAACACCCCTAGTTGCATGGGCAAGGGGGAAGCTGTTTTAATGGGAAATTGCTTTAATGCAAATATTGATTTGTGGGTACAGTTCTGGTGGAGATTTAGAGGGAGGAGATACCGATAAAAAAAAGAGAACTTAAAAAAATTCCTAGAGGGGGACTAGATGTTTGATCTGATCTTTTTTTTGCTGGAGAATGCAAAGCATCCATTGAAATGGGTTTTTGTAGTAACTTACTGTTCATATCTCAACTCCAGTTGAGTCACTCAGTCCATCATGGGCACTAGCTTTCTTCTATATTTTTTGCTGGCATCAATTTTCAGTTTTTATATATTTACCAAGCCAAATGTTTGATGTCTGTTTCTTCACGTCTTGCTGTGTCATGTTTCATTGTGGATCACATTTAAAGCAGGATGCATTAGAGGTGTGTGTTTCAAATTCGAAAAAACAACTTTCAGTTTTTTTTAGGGTTATTGTAAGTAAACTCTTATTCTTCATTTATCTGTTTAAGGAATTAACATCACCAGTCTTTCCAGCCCATTTGTTTGGTTTCCTTCCACTTTGCTTTTGGAGGAAAAGTGTGAGGCAGGCGCATGTCTTAGGCTGGCATCATTTGGACTCTTGACGATGGGGTCATCTTGGTTGCCACAATAAAACATGATGCAGCCTCTCTCTCTCTCTCTCCATTAAAAAAGTCCTTACCAAATTTAGAAATTCTACCATGGGGGAAAATAGTACTCTCTCTCTCTCTCCATTAAAAAAATCCTTACCAAATTTAGAAATTCTACCATGGGGGAAAATAGTATTCTCAGGATCAGAACAGTATCGGTTTTGCGAGCCACAACTGCTAAAGGCAGCCAAAAGGGCTTGATCCCTTCTCTTTCTTGTGACTGCTTTCCTCTTAATATGTTTTTTTTTTCTTGTGGTTGCAGGTGTTCTTTTCTTAGAAGTTAGAACCAAATCATCACATATTTGTTGCAATTCTTCGAAGATATTATCATGGGATAAAAACCCTTGAAACATTTCAAAGACCCTTTTTTTTTTTTTTTTTGTGGTGGGGGATGTAATCTTCCCTTCTACTCTTAGACATATCTACACTCTGCTTTAAAAACCTCATTCCCTCTCTCTCTCAAACCAAAAAACTAGCATCAATGTGATCGGTTATCGAAGAGTTCTCTCTTGTGCAGTCTTGATTCCCCTCCTCTACCTTTTTCTAGTTATGTTACAGGCACTACGCTCTGGGGCACATTTTGCATCTACTTCGCCCCCTAAACAAGACGACGACTTCTCTTAGACTGCAGATCCCATTTTGCTCAAACCAGATTGCCATAAGAGAACCTGAAATGCTTAGCATGTTTTCCATTTCCTGTAAAAAATTTCTTTAACAGTGTTCTTCCTCATTTGCTTTAGTAATTTCTACTTGCCACTGGGGTGTCCCGTGTTTCTTTAGCGTTCTTATCTTTTTAACTTGCGGGGAATGAGTTCCTCCTGAATGATCATGGCTCAGAAGTTGCTTAGAGAGAGAGAGAGAGAGAGAGAGAGAGAGGGCGTTTGTTTTTTTTTAGCTTCTTTTAAGGTGCCCCGTTCTTGGTTTTACAAATTAGAGAGGAAGAATTTCTGCAGTTGCAGAGAGGGAAAAGGTTCTCCTTGTTTCTCACTGTAACTGAATATATGAGAAATCTCGCGTTTATGGCTGCAAACCTTGTAGTGTGGATACACGCAAAACTAATTGTGGATGCAAAGCTGTTCATGACAACATGGCCTTGGGATTGGGGGCTTACACTACAGGGTTGTGTATTCTGGATTATTCTACAACTGCTGCTACAGAAGAAGCAGGCCTACTAACAATCGAGCCAAGTTGTAGCTGTAGCAGTAGCAGTAGCAGTAGCAGTAGCCACTAGCTTGGGAGTTGGGCCTAACAATCAAGCCTAAGGCCCATATGGAGACTTGGGACCTTTAATCCTTTTTAGATTTGCTATCTACGCATTGGAGCATCCTATGGACTGGATTTCACATGAGGATTGGCTGATGCAGCGCTATTAGCTGTGAGATTCTAAATTTGCAACGAACATTGAGACATTTTTCTCTGTAGAGTTGCAAATTCTTTTTTCAATAGCAGCGTCTGTTAAGAACGGCTCGTTACCTTAGTGGTAAGGTGCACCAGCTCCTGTCTGGCTGTCCGGAGTTCAAACCCTACGTACATCACCCTCTTCCCACTTATGTGGACTTTTTTCCATTTGTGCGGGCTCATCTTCCACTTGTGTGGGCCTCCTTCCTGCTTGTGTAGGCCTCCTTTCTACTTGAGTGGGCTATTTTTCCTTGTGCGTATGCGAGCTTTCTCTTGGATTCCAGTCCCCTTGGCTAGGGTATAAAAAAAAATGGCGCATCTGTTGCCAAAACTCTCATGGTCACATTGGTATTACGCACATGTCCAAGAATCGATCTCTAGGTCCTAAGTTGAAAGTATCACTAATGACTAGAATCTTAGCATAGTTAAAAAAAAAAAAAAAAAAACCAGAGTGAGAGAAAGGCAAAAGTATTCGTTAACAGGGATTGGGCCATCAGCCCCAGCAAGTTAATTTTTTGGTTAGAACAGATAATATCATATCAAGCCCTTGAATATGATCATTCTGGTCCCCGCACTCAGTTTCCTTAATGCAGGTTGCCTGTGGACGCTAAAAGATGTAAAATGGCAGGGCTGAAAATGACAATCACATGGAATTTCTCAGACAGGACCATAGGCAAGCAGTAGGAAGATTTAAATAATGTGAAGAACAATCTAAAGACTCGTGATAGGCCAAAGTTTCTTTTGAAATGGGACGTAGCAATAAAATGGTCAGGGTCAAGAATCAATAAAAAAAAAGCCATGAAGTATCAGTATTATGTTTCTCCTTTCATTTTTTTTTTTTTTTTAACCCAAGGTTTCTCTCACCCAGCTTAGTAGCCTTTTGCCTTGAGTCCGAGGGACACTCGATTCTGGACAGCCAAGAACTAATTTCCAAGGGATCATGCAAACCCTTATATTCACACATGCACCAGGTAAAGCTATGGGAGGTGACCAACGATGGATAGTGTGGAACACAATACCTCTCCACTTCCTGAGGCGCAGAGTCTTTGACCAAATAAACTACAACTATAAATGCTCTTGAATGTGCTCATTTCTAAGTTTTGTCTTTCCCAATTTTTACTAAATAGCCATCTTAACATTTTCATCTCTATTCATTTTGTCCATCTATCTAATCTATAAATATCCCTTTGCAACCCATTGGCTTTGGTGCACGGTTTTAAGTATTAAATGCCGGTATTGGTTTTTCAAGAAACAAGTAGAATATAAGGTGTGATATCCTATTCAAACCCCTTTGCCAATTTGGTTGATAAGGACCATTACATAGGTTGATTCAGACTACCATTTAACTTTTTCCAGTTAAAACAAATCACACGATACAACCAATACACTAATCTGACAGATAAGGTCGATATGTATTGGTCTTTCACCTTGCCAATACTTGAACTTGTGCTTTGGCAAAACACTAGGAAGAAGTAAACAAAAGGAGCAATGAGGATTGCACTGTGAGGGATCCCTTGAGGGGAAAAAAAGGGAACAAAGAAGATGCAGACTTTACCATAGCACCTTCATGAGAAGGTGACTGGACTGCAAGTTTTGCTCACCTGTATGGCTGTAACACAACTTACAATACAGGCGCCTGTCTATAATTATTCCTTGATGAAAAATATCTCCATTTCATATAAATATGGATGATAGGAAGATTTCACATTAAGTTTCTCGTTTTCCTTTTCTTTTTTCCCCTATCAAGAAGAACAAGTTTAAGTAGCTAATGCCAAATCAAATGTTGCTTGTCATAATTACGAACATGCAATGTTTAATAATGGTTGCAAATGATGGATGCTGAAGCATTTATTTTGTTCCTAAGAAAAAGAAGATACAACACAATCAAATAATTGAGCACATACAAAGTTTCCATAAGCTCAGGCTTCCTCGATGTGTTATGAAAGGAAGAGAGTGGTACACTGTTCCGCTGTATCCTCTGGGCTGGTAACTGGAGATGAATAAGCATATTTTAGGTTATTACAAAAATTGGAAAAAGAAAGAAAAAGGTGAAATGCAGTGCCCCAGCTGAGAATATGTACATTTTGCACAGGTTTTTAGCATTGTATAAGCAGAGCCCATGGATCAGTCACTCAAAACTGTTAATATGATCAGTTCCATCATGGATGGCCCATGGTCAAGTGATATTGGAAGAGACTAGTTAGCTAATCATGGCCTTCTTGTTCAATATGGACAGTGTTTTGTATCTTAAATGACTAGAGGTACCAATTGGAAGGTTATGATCCTCCAATCAGAGAATTTTTGCTGAATGGGCAAAACCATGGACAAACTGCATGAAATAAAACCATGAAAAAGTGATATTGAAGGTTATGACTAAAACTAAAACCATGAAATAAAACCAATTGGAAGGTTATGACTTCAAGTGATATTGAAGTTGCAGGAAAAAGTATCAACTTTTTGGGATAACTAAACCATGGACAAACTGCATGAAATAAAACCATGAGCAACTAACTTGTTTACAAGGCAAAAAATTCCAGGAATATATCCTTCACAGACAGACTAAAAAAGAGCGTATGTAGCAAAATATAAAAAAACAGAAAAAATTATGCAAAAGTACAACCCTCCCTCCCTCCCTCCCGTTACTGACTCCAATTTCTAAACTATATATATTTGATTTCTTAGAATCCTACAATTAGGTGCAGGCCCTACCTTTTAGGTTTTGTTTTTGGATTCTTGAGTTAGTAAAACTGAATATGGTTCACACACCATTCTCTCTGCCCTACAAAGTGAAGGTATGACTCCTTGACACGAGTTCCTTGAGTTTTTACCAACTTCCTAGCAATCAAAAACCAAAATTGTATTAACAAGGATATATAGAAAACCATAAGACTGGATGAGTGCCATAGTGTCATACCACTCACAAAAGAAAGCTAGTCTCTTTAACGTTCAAAAAATTGTTTCCAATGAAGAGCACTAGGAACTGCCAACCAGTCATATTTAGAGGGGACATTTTTCCTTCTACTCCCTTCTCCCCTATACATTCAATTAGACCATCAATAGCCTCATATCGGACAATCACACCCGCCAACATTGATGCCTTTTTATAACAGCTCAAAATTATCATCACCACTTGTAAGATTATGAATAATTGCAAAAGAGAGTACCTAGGCGATGGTCAATGATGGCATCCATCTAAAGAGCTACTACGAAAACTTCTTTCCTTGAAGTTACAAAGATAACTAAAAGGCTTTTACGAGGCCCCCCTGGGCTGAGACAAAATCCAATTTGCACTCCATTAATCAAGTAGAGAAAATGAGGACTAAGTACGCTTATATATATAACCAAACCATTTCAGTATAAACCTCAACCATAGGAGCATATACATGATGAAAGACCAATCCTTGTATATTGTAAGACCTGAATGTTTCTTTCTGGCTTTAACATGCAGGGGGCCCAGGCGATGACCAGGAAGTCATTCAACCCATTCATTGATGATGAGAATTCCATCTAAAATAGTTTTGTGAGTGTGCTCTGGAACAGTGAAAGAGCAAGATGAATTACATCCATTAACCTTTCAGAAGCTGTTTCCTTCAAAAGCTTGCTAGTATGCCCAACATGCCTTATTTCCGCTGGGCATTCTTCAATTCCCCATGAGAGTGTGACTTTTAGACACTTTTTAAGTATTCTATTTTATAAAACACCCTGAGGAAAACTACAAACGCATTCATATTACATCCCAAAATACATCGAAAAGGCCTCCATCTACAAGCCATCGAGGCACAGCCATGGCCTTATCCATCCCAAACACTCCTTCTCAACCCAAACACTCCTTCTCAACCAAAGTCTTTTCAACAATTTTTGGTCACATTGACCAAACTGATATATTGACCTAGATGTTTAAAAATTACTCTCTAGCACAAATCTCACTCTCTTACCTATGTTTATTGCTTCCCATATTATATCGCATGAAAATATTACACAATGTGAAAGTACACTCCAGACCCCTACACATGGCCCACCCTATACATTTTGAATTTAGTCCAGTGTCTATGAACTAATGATATTTTTGTCACTAATAATATATTAGAACGATATATAAGTACATCACTGCTGTTAAAATACCATATAAAATATTTTAAAAAAAAGAAAGGTAAACAGAGTTCCCTTGTTACATAGATTGATAATTCACAAAGAAGTTTGTGCATATATAAAAATATTCTGGCATGATATTTATTATTCTGTTAAAATTCTGTCTTGACCAGTGATTGGAAACTCAGCGGAGTCCTATGCTAAGTGCTCTCTCTCTCTCTCTCATCCTTCAAAACTGTTTTTTACCCTTTAACATCTTTGGTTTTAACATGGGTTAGACTTTACAGTGTAGCTTCCTACTCTCTCTTCATATCATATCCTTCAAAACCGGCCTTTTTTTGTTCCTTTACCATCTTTGGTTTTAACATGGGTTAGACTTTATGTTGTTCTCTGTGTGTGTGTGTGTGTGTGTGTGAGAGAGAGAGAGAGAGAGAGAGAGAGAGTTTCGGATATGTTATTCCCAACTCCCCCTTCCATTTCCTAACTCCATCAACCCCATTTCACTTTCCAATTCCATCGGTGCCATCAATGATCAAACCCCTTTAACTTCCCAACTCCATCAAACCCATCTACTACCCAAAAATAAATAATTTATATTTTTCTCATGATTTGGGGGGGCCAGCCTTCGTAGATCTATGATTTTTACAATTTTGAAGGGGCCCACAAAATTAAAAGAATTAGAAAAAATAAAAAATTAGGGAATTGAGCTAACTTGGCTCCCCGACCCTAGCCAAGTCAGGGCCGAGTCGGGGTTTTTAAACCCTGGTCTTTACTGTACCAGTAGTGTTGCATAAAGGAAAATCTTCAGAACTCGGTGAGTATTTTACCTACGAAATTTAATGTCAAGGACTCATGGTTAGCTGCATCGTTGGCCCACATAGAGCAAGTGCTACTATTCTTGTGGAGTATCATATATGGATTTGTCGCTACTTAGCCTCAGTGTCCTTCCCAGTGTAGAATGTTAGCTCCAGAATGTTCCATTAAAAAATATAAACCATGCCTAATTTGCTAGATGATAAGTGTGAATGACAGGTTTGTTAATTTGTGAAGAAATTAATTTATCAAGAACTCATTCTTTTAAGCGAGCCACAAATATACATCAGTACTTAATGGATTAGAAATAACCTGTATGACCCACTGTTCGTTCAGATTCATAGATCTCATGGTCATTCCCACCCTGTTCAAACAGAAAAGGACCTTTTTCAGTACAGATACATTGCATGAATCAGAACTTCATTAGTTAGCACACATATGAAACGCACATGCAATTCTTATTTTTTCAGGACCCACTTTGGGTCTGGATCCATCTCAGACCTAAGAATCCAGGCCCAAGCAATGGCAACTAGGAATTTCCAGAGGCCAGCAAGGATCCAACAAGGAGGGGAGAGAGGAGAGGAGAGGAGAGGAGATGAGATAGAGTGATGCAGGAGCATCTAAGAAAGGAAAGATTTTGCAGATGAAGCGCTGGAATGAATCTTATTGATGAGCTATTGACCTCCACGCTTATTGCATTGATGGAGGCTGAGATGACATGTTACCATCACCAAAATAGAGGGAGGAATCAACAAATTTTCAGACAAAATTATCATAAACTTAACTCTTGTTTGACTGGTTACAAATATATAACTTAGTGACTGCATTAAAGAAGGCTAAAAATCCCTGTTTACATGACACTTGACCACTCCTGGTATTGTAATTCCTAAGGGACATGAGAGCTGGACTTTTGGCTTCCTTAAAACAGGAACAATTAAGACTTAGTTAATCAAGACTGCCACATAAGACTTGTTGATACAGCTTGGACTCTTGACATGACCCTAAAACTTAAGCAAACATGCTACTGAAAATAGACCTGCTAATCAAGCTTGCCACACAAAGAGGTCTTTGTATCTCACCCTTTTTAAGAAAGAATAAAAGAAAGAGGTCCAAGAAACTTGCTAACTAGGACATAAGTAATAGCAGAAATCCGACAAAATAGCAAAGGAATGAAATTGCGTTGTGCAACTCAAAACCCAAAACATATGGGTTGCACAAGAGGCAAAACCCAAATTGGGTTTCAGGCACAGAGGTAAGGCCATTGGCTCATTGTGGATCCCCTCGGAGTACTCCAAGTAACCGGGTTGAATCCAGAAGTCCGTAGTGGTCAAGCCAGGTGCAACCTTTTTTTTTTTTTTTTTGTCTAATTCCTTTTAGGTTAGATCCTCAACCTGGGTTTGGATCTGGCCCTCTTAGATAATCAGATCCCATTAGTGCATCCAGAACCGCATCCAATGGGCCCTATCAACGTCTTTATCCAACTTAGTGGGCTCCCAATCTGGATCTGGGCTGGTTTCAGTTCCATTAGACACTTTACAAGTGGAAAAATTGCAGGCCACACAATAAAAGCAACATAACCATGAACTGCACTAAAATTAACATAAAAGCAATACATCTTTCCTTTTACCAAAATGGATATATTACAGACTAATTTTAGGAAAAATGAATCCCCAAAGAAATGGTAATTGCTAAGTGATTGGATTATTAAGTATAAACTGTGAACAAATTAGCAAATTACCTTGTAAGTTTTGTCCCCAAAAAAGTGGATCTCCTGAAATTCTTCAAGGTACCTCAAACAGTATGTCTTGTCCCAACCTTGAGGGAATACCTATCAGCATTGAATAGAATCACAACAACTAAATATATTGCCTTTCTAACTTCATTTTGATAGTTGAAAAATCAAGGATATGAACATAGAGGTTGCTGTACACTCACATCAAAGCTTATCTGTCCTCCGATGGAAAATGTAAGGTTAAGGTGTGCAAACTTCTCCCGCAGCACAGAGACCATTTTTGAGCGAATATTGTGAATCTGATGGACATCATATGTTATTTCAATGTGTAGATAGATAAGAGCAAAACCATAGAGTGGAATTCCGAAAATAGTTTGGCAGTTTTTTATTTTTTTTTACTGCCAGTCTGACACAACTCTTCTTTATTTGGGATTGAAAGCACAGAAAGACACATGGCACAGGACAACTGAAATGAGTCATCATAATGCGTCTTGAAAAAGAGTTCATCTGTAAGCACCATCAAAATGGACCATAGGAATGGGGGCCTCCATTCGCCCATCAGCATGTGGCCCAAAAATACCTCGATTGGCTGACATAGCTAATGAGGACCATCCAAAATAGAAGTCTACAACAAATTAGTCAAATTGCCCATTTTGCAAGCCCTTGATACAATCGCTATTATCAGCCATCCAATATTCACTCCTTATCCAAGCATCCACAAAGTATGCGAGTCTTGGTGGGCTCCACATATGTGTGTGATGAGGACTGCTCGCCTGATCATTCCAATGTGGAGCAAACATGCATTTGTGGGGGATGACTGCATCTAAAATAGGAGTGACATTCACCATTAAGCATGGTTATGGATTTGGTCAAAAGGTCAACAGTCCTAAGCGTGCCTGCTGGGGTAGGTTTTATAGTGGTTAAGGCTTAGATAGGTTCAAATATGGGTTTATATATTCACAAGTTAGGTGCAGGTTTGGGCCATCTGGTCCACTTTACCCGCTTATGGCCTGCTTCCACATTTATTAAAGATGAAATACCGCTTACAGAATACCTGTACCAAAACCTGACCTTGACTGGTAATCCATCATAGAGGGTAATGGCGTCACATATCATAAACACAACATGGAGCTGATCAGATATGGAATGTGTGGGGGTGCCTTGGGTTGGGTGTGGTATCAGCCTAGCCCATTTCCATCTGCATATGATTGGATTAAATTGACATTCACCATGGTAGAAAGTGAAATCACCATGTCACAGATCAATCCGGCTTGGAACATAAAGCCAATCTGAGTGATAATAGGGCAGTCACAAATCACAACTCATGGGGAAGAGGTTTTGCCTAAATGGTGTACTATCAGCTTCACAACTAGTGCAACTGTCACATCTAGTGGACCAATTCTGTCTGAGAGAGAGAGAGAGAGAGAGAGAGAGAGAGAGAGAGTATCAGCATTATCATAATCTCCCACTCTTCGACAAATCTGATGAGTAACTACTAAGGACTACTAAATTGATTTGATTTCTGATATACATCACTACTATACACTACATGTGACTTAATCGTGTCAGCTGCACTGATTCAATCCAGTGGTGAACTACCAAGAGCACTACAATCGGCATGTCACAAACACCCAATGCGGTTTTGATCTATGGCATATTCAAGATGTGGACCATTGATTGAGCGGTGACCAAATTGATCATAATAGACCATTGGTTGAGTGGTGACCAAATTGATCATAATATGTTCCAATAGTAGAATGGAAGGCAGGCCCAGTTCAACTCTAAAGTGGAAGTTGGATAAAATAGTAGGTGATCTAAACTGGCTTTAAGATATTCTTATTGATCCAACTCTTTACTAGTTAAAGAAGTGATCCATATTGCTAAGTGCATGTGCAATTGTGCAAATGCATGTTTTAGAAGAAAATGTATACCTTGTCATGCTTTTCAAACTCTTCCCGTTCTTCCTGACTGCAATTTCGCCCAATTGGCGATACATTGAGCATCCCACTTCGGAATTCAATAAAGGTTCCCCTAGACAAGCAAAATGATTAAGAAAAGATCTATTATTTGTGTTTATAGAACTTCGCTCTAGACATAAAATATTTAAAATTTACCAACCTTTTTATTGGAATGTCCAAGTCAGCGATGTAATGAAGAGTAAAATTAATAAATTCCTGTAAGAAGATTTTGCATATTATGATGGTCTCATGGCTAGAAATACTTCAGAGATTGCTGGATGAAGGAGAAAGCCTCACCTTGAGTTTTTCTTCTCCAAGGAATGACCTCAAGCTCTGTGGTATAAGGAAAAGCATTAAGTTAAGGTGGAGATGGTATTTATATTAGGTTAAAACATAAAATGAAATGCATATAGTATAGAAGGAACACTACTTTTCATTGAAACGCTCTTCATATTGACTTCCTATGGTCCTAACCATGATGAAAATTGCAAAATATGTATCAACCCAGCTTAGAATCAAAACTGCCCACCAAAAGCAATGCATCACAGAAGGAATACTTGTTTCATTCTAAATTCTTCGAATATGAACAGTTTATAAACCGCTCATTGGGTCAGCTTACTGAAGTATGAGGTGGGAAACGGCTAACAAAAGACTTTTTACAGCTGACATAATTTAAAATCAATTAGTTTGAAAAGCTGGTAACTTTCTCGAGTGTCCAAATCATGGTTACCAGGAACATTTCTCCATGAAAATACTATATTTCTATTTTTCTGCTTTGAGCATTCATTTCAAACTTCTAAGTAGAATTGTAGATACTAAAGAAGGTAGCAACATCAGGCATTTAGCGTCATTTCCTACATCTGTTTCTTGTTGTGGAAACTATGGTTCAGACAGCATATTACACAATAAAAGGCAACAGATAGATAGAACTGAGCTGAATGTAGCTAGCCATAAGAAAGTAATACCTAACCATAGGTGTGTTTGAATGTACCCAAAATCACATGGACACAGAAGGATGGTTATCCATTTGGCTTACAGGAGGTGTGGAATTTGAAACCCGTGTTGGGTAAAAAACAAGTGTCTTGAGCCCCACCCCACCACTAAGGATAGCAATGGTTCGGGTTTTACAGATTAACCACCCCTATTAGAGATAGGTTTGGTAATGGTTTTCCTAGGTTCAAAGTGGGTATGAGTAATAAATATTTTGACCCAAGTCAGGTTCAGGGTGGGTGTGGGTTTTGGCTGCCCAGACAGCTCCACCCTGTTGAGTCCAACTATATAGTTGTTAATAAGAGTATACTATACAAAACCCTCTTAGCTCAGTATTAGATACTAGAAGAAGTGACTGTGGTGAGGGAAGTCACAGGTTCAAGTCCTGGCTGCCCGCACCAGCTCCATCCTGTTAAGTCCAATTATATATTTGTTAATAAGAGTATTATATAAAAAGCCCTCTTAGGCTCTTAGCTCAGTATTAGATACTACAGGAAGTGGCTGTTCGTGTGGGGCAGTTGCAGGTTCAAGTCCTAGCTGCCCAGACCACCTCCACCGTGTTAAGTCCAACTCTATATTTGTTAATAACAGTATTATATACAAAACCCTCTTAGCTCAGTATTAGATACTAGAAAAAGTGTCACTGGTGAGGGAAGTTGCAGATTCAAGTCCCCCTTGGCGCAGTACATACACACACATGTATAACTGGTTTCTTTTTATCAGTAATAAAAAAACATATACTACTGAGAAAAGGCTCATATTTAACCTCCAGATTAAAAAAAGAAAAAGAAAAAAGATAACTGGTATCAAGTCCGACCAACCCATACCCATCAAGAGGTAGATTTGGCCCATTTGGCATCACATCATAAACCTATCATGGGACAGGTTAGGTCAATTATGGTGCATGGCAGATGTAAGTTGGGCCAGGCTTGCAGTTCTCCTGACCCGCACCGAAGCTGACTCATTGACATCCTCACCCCACTGGCACATGCTTCTAATCAATATCTATTTTACATTTTAATTTAGTGGAGAAAAAAAAGGAGGAAAAGTATTTTACCCCACCTAAAGTTTATCTGACCTCCATAGTTCCATGTCACCCAAATGTCTAGGTAACAGGTAACAGTCTTCTGATATACTAAATGGATAAAATGATTTTTCGTCATAAACAATTTGGATGTTCCATAACTATAAGTTTGATGCTTCAATCAATTAGTGAAAAAAAAAAGGGGATGACTATGAATGGGCTTGAAATTTAAGCTCACTAGGATTGTGGTCGAACTGATCAATACACCACCTTCGAGCATTGCTATAGATGTTGTCAAGTAAAAGAGTTGTGCCATACAAATCAAAGAACTGGTTTTAAACCTTCTCTATGAACACTATTAGATTTCAACTTCGGAAAATACCTGTGTGCCGATTAGCTCCCCATTTTTGTAAGCAACAAGGCCATTCTCAGAAAAAACATAATCATAGTCATCAATTACTGCATAAAAGCGAATTAAATACAATTGTGTCAAACCTTAAAGAAAAACCACAAAAATGAAGCAGTTACCAGAATTTTGATGAATATATAAATAAACAAATCCCAAAGGGTACCATGAGATGCTAAAAAAATTGACGCATATTTAAATATTCAAACTGTAGCAACAAAGTTGAGATCAATATAAGGTGTATTAAGGACCATGGTTCTCAATTCCATTTCAGTGTGTATTTGATTTTTTTTTTTTTTACTGGAATGGAGCGTTTAATGTTCCGGTGGTTTTATTAAAAAAAAAGTAAGCATATTTTCTTTCCATAAAAAGAGGATTCACATGATCTCCACTTTCTAAATAAAAATGAAAGAATTTCTTTAACTTAAGTTGACTGAGATATAGTAAAAATACCTATGAAAGTATCCAAGGCCAAAGATCACCCTGAAAAATACAGCTGAAATGGACCAACACAGGCCAAAATGGTGGAAAATAGGATCGAAATGACTTGAGCAATCAAGAACTGACCGAAACAAGGACCTGAAAGATCTACAACCTATTCAAGTTCTGGATATTGTGCAGTAATGGAATGTTTTCAGTGTTTCAAAATCATAATGTGTTAGTGAAAATTCCATCATTGTGTGGAAATAAATATAACACCTGGAATCAACTCAACCCACAGGTCATAAATTGTAACACATGCAAATATGCAACTGCTTTCAGATGGGTCGATCCTAGGCGGGGATCATGACCTCTAATAGGAATTTTTGTCGTGAGAAAATCAGCTGATTTCCCCAAGTATCCAAATAAAGACCTCACAACTTAGCTCAAATCTCAGGAAAACATCCACAAGAGTTCTCCAAAGCCATTATATGAAATCCGAAGGATTAAATTCAAACAATTCAACACCAAAATGGTTTACGATTTATGTTAATCCAAAAATTCCATTTCTATTTAACCTAACCCCGAAGTGGATATCTGTTGAATATCATTTGTTGCTGTAAGTGTTGACTGGATCGAAAAAGCCCAGTTTCCAAGAAAATGAAATCTCTTGAGCCACAACCCCATATTGACCATGTGTTTATACTTTTCTCCACCTAAAATAAAGAGTTTCCACCAAATGAACCCCTAAGGGTTCTCAACTGATGTTCAATATAACTTATTGACCAATTTATATAATGTTTGGAAACTAGCATATGCCAACAAATCATCATAACAGTTCGAAAGTACATTTCTACAGACCGAAGAACCCACCAAAACTGAGAAGAATGATGGATAAACATACTTAGATGCTAGGATCAAATAACATACTGAAATTGCAGCACTTGCCAAGGCAAAAATAATAATAATAAATAAATAAACAAATCCAATTCCATGAAAAGGTTTAAGATGTTTGTTCTGTAAGTAGCGATAAATGGAACCAAGTCACCAACAATGGAAAGTCCAAAGTAAGCCACTCATATTTGGGGAACCCAAATGACCTAGAATTTCTGAGATTCTAAAACAGCAATGATACCTAACTAGAGGACATGTACATCTATAGGCAAAAGTTAGTCATAGCAAACCTCTCGGCCCTAGCTGCTCCGATATCTTTACAAGATCAGATCCTCCAACAATACCAACTGTTACGACCTGCCATCAGACGTAGTTGTAAGCATTTGAATAGGATTTATTTTGCCATGCTAATCTTTCTTATGGAACAGCGAAGTCAAAGAAGAACAATATCAGGATTGCTGCTCTATCTCAAGTGTCATCATGAAAGATGGCAGAAGTCAGGTACCTCTCGAAGCTTCCGCATGAACTCTAACATCTTTGGAGTTACTATCTGGCAATTGAGCAAAATAAATTGAATGAGATATGAAGCAAAAGTAAATTGAAAAGTTTTTCCATGCAAGTTGACGGCCCACCAAGGAGAAAGGCTAAGCCAAAGAGGATGTGGATGAAAGAAGTAACAACAAATCCGAAGAAGCGCAACCTATCCAAGGATTTGACTGAGGATAGATCGGAATGGAGAAACATAATTCATTTAAGCGACTCCAACATAGTCGAGACAAGGCTTTGATGATGATGATAAGAAACAAAAAAAATGCAATAAAAATGATGCACATTCATCAAGAATGGCTAGTAGCAAGAAAGAAAAGCCCTTTCATGCAGTAAATGTTGGAATGTAACAAATTTTTTGTTTTTGTTTCCACGAGAAAGAAAGTTTTAAATAGAGTTGACTGAGTTAATTCAGAATTCAAGATTGCTTTCCAAATCAATTTGACATGTTCTCGAACATAATTGAGATATTGAACAGGTTCAAAAGCATAAATATAAAAATAGAAACCTTTCTTGGAGCTGTAAGTGTCCCATCAACATCAAACAGAGCAATCAGACCCGGCTTCTTTGCTGCCATATTTTGAAGTAATTTCTGCAACCACACGGATATAACATTTCAAAGCATGTACATGAAAATATTTAGCAGTCAAACAGATATCACTCTAATGAAAAATAATCAGTAAGCAAATTCTTCTTGTTCTCTGAGCTACTCTCAAAATAGGAAACCCTCACATATCACCACACACCAGATTTTGCAATGAAACCAGGATTGGTTTTACCAAAATGGGATTGAACTGCTTACCATCTGGTGGACCTAGGATTTTCGTTTAGATGGGGCTAAACTTTTGCTAGAATTTTTTCACATTAACAATAGCAAAAGAGAAAACTTGGTTCAACTCTGTTCATTTCTCTCCACATCTAAAAAAGACCCACACAAGGGTTGAAAATTGTTAAAACTTTTTTAGGCCCATAATTAAGGATTAGGATGATCTAATAATGAGGACCATTATTGGCACACCTCTGCTCCATACCAAGACCATTATTGGCACCCACACAGGTTGCCGTTTGAAAATATCTCTCTCTCTCTCTCATATGTGCATCCACACACACAAAAAAAAAAAAAAAGAAGCATAAATAGTCCATCAATGATAGTAATGAGAATAATAAAATTTTGAAATGTAGCACAGTTGGTACTTGGTAGATGCTAGTGTTCCTCAACCACGAGGTTGAGGGCAAGTCATGTAATCAATCAAAACACAAAATAATGATGATGATCACAACAGGGTTCAGCATTAGGCCTGATGCAATTTCAAATGAACAAATACCAATTGCTGAATGATAATCACAACACTACTATCAACTACTTATGGGAAGACACCAGCTCCAATCAAACAAGAAATATAAATGAAGTCAAATAATATTGCCCAACCCTTATACACTTCAAATGTTCACGATATCTGATTCGCCCGCGCAGAATGGGAAAAAGGGTCCACCACAGGAATGCAGTCCCCCATTTCCACCCATTATTCCGCCAGCTAAATGGATCATAACAAAACCGATCGGATTTGAAACTAACATGAGATACTTACATCAAGAAGAAATTAGGAGAGTTTGTAAAAGCTTCTCTGGATTGGAACTCGAAGAGGGGAAAAAACTCTGCTTCTAAAATCGATCAGATGCGAAAGAAAGAGCCCTAATTCGGCTTCGAATTGCGAAAGCAAAAGATTCCAGCTGCACTACCTTTACTGTATAGCTGTTTGCTGAGGAATTGAAGAAGCGCGAAATGTAAGGAGCGCAGATCTAAAACGTGCAAATGAGATTTTTTTTTTTTTATTGTTATTTTTGTCTGTGGTGTTTGCTCGTGATGAGAAAAGGGTATCGGAATTTGGATCTATATATCGCTCTGGTGAAGCTGTAATGCCACACCCCGAGCTTCTCTAATCACAACTAGGGTTGTAAACGGGTAGTTTCGGTCCGGTCCGGTCCACAACTGGAACCGTTAAAAAGAAGATAGAATCGGAATCGTTTTGGAACGGTTTCTTGGCTCCGGAACCGGACCAAAACCATATATCGGACAGGTCTGGATCCGGGTCTAGGTTTAGATAGAGAATAATATTAAAAAAGAAACATGATTTTTAGAAAAGATTTTCGAAAATTAAGGGTCGGGTCTCAGGTCCACTGGTCCGAACCAAGGTAGAACCGGATTCGGACACATTAACTTATCGGGGCATAAATAAGGACCCAGACCCAGTTTTTAACGGGTCGAAACCTCGAGATAATCAGAGAATCGGAAACCCATTTACATCCCTTGTCACAGCCCTTCTTTAAGTGATTTTTTTTTTAAATAACACAGACTATTGTTTCCAAAAATATCCAAACTCCTCCACTTTCATTTTCTCAGCTCACTCTCCTTTTTAGTTCTTCCCCTCTCTCTTAGGCCCTCTACCTGCCGCCCTCTCCATAGCTCTCTGTGCGGGGTGGTGGCTAGGATGGGTGGGTCAGTGCAAAAAAAAGTCAGGAATGGAGACACTTTGGTAGATGTACTTTAGGTAATTTACACAGGGATATATTGGTCATAAAAAAGGTCATGCTCGGAGAAGCTTGGGCTGTGACATTAGCAACTCTCTATTCCACGGTGAATTTATAAAGTAAAAATGGAAACAACAATCAAGTCCCCCATTTTTTTACTGAAGTAATTTTTACGGCCTTAATGGAATTTTGAAATCTATATTACTAAGGGAATGTAGTCTCCCTTAGATGAAGATACCTGTTTGCCTCTCCACTTTCCACTTTCCTCCAGACAAAATCCGCATGACTTACTCAAAAGAAATCTTTGTTTGGCCCACCATCCAACGTCTAATCAAAGAGGGGAGATTGAAGTGTTTTAGATGTATTAAAAATCCAAACAGTATAGTGATTCTCAAAGGCTTGATTTTCTTGCGTTGATACTGGGACCCAGTTGGGCCACCCGATGACCCATCTGATCCGTGGATCTAAAGGAGGACCCACGGGCGAACCAGAAGGCTGTGGACCCGTGTGAGGTGGGCACTATTTGGCCCACCATCCAGCGTTTGTGATTAATAAATTATAATATATTAAGCTGGAAGGATTTTAGATTAGATTTTAACTAGTAGTTTTGAATTTGAAACTACCATTATCTATATTTTGTTTAAACTTTGGACGTCCTCTCCCCACCTATCCACCTCCCTTGTCTTTATCTCATTTAACCACCTATGAAATTCACTTTTTATCTTTATCTCATTCTCATGTAACCTCTCCCACCTTGCTTTTTCACTAAATTAAGCATTTACTCTACACTAAAAATGTACATATCAATTTCTACTATGGATATTGGAAATACTACTTTTTTATTTAGACAGCTCCGTTTTATATATTCTGGCCTCATGTGAGTCAAAAGCTTGCTATCTCATATCTATACTACTTTATCTTGAGCCAAGTTATTAATTTATACAAATTTATTTTTTTATATATATTTATATTAATATTGCAAGAAGGCATGCCTATGCTTAGCACGGGTTACTGTGCTAGTTTGTATCTAGAGGGCTGACTTAGGGAAAGAAGAATTAGGTGGTGGTAGCACATGCTAAACCCACGTATAGGCATAAGAGGTAAATTTAGGGTGAGTTTTAAACACAGGACATGAGAGTAAACTCATGTTCTATGTCACTCCACCAACTTGTAAGTGGGTAGAAGGTATTCAAACTTGAGGTTTTGATTTGATGTGCTCTTCCCATTGAGCTGAGAAAAAACATTATGGCTCGTTTAATATTTGGGCTGCGCTTTAAGTATGTAATAGAAAATCCGAATTCCGGCTTGAGCTGACCTAACAAATATTGATTTGATAGAATATGTAATAATAAAGGAGGGAGAAGTGATGGAAAGCCCGGACTAGCCCAGCATTATTTTTGATTGATTGGGTATGCTTGGGCTTTGAGATGTTTCACTCAAGCTGGGCAGGAGCCAGGCACTTATAGCCTATATTGGGTTGGACAGGATATGGGCTTGTGGTTGTAGAAATGAGCGAGGCCTCACCATGCCCTACCCCGGCCCATTAACACCACTACCACTACCACTACCAATACCACTCTCTTTCTTTTCTTCCCTTCTGTTGGTTTTTTCGTCACTTCGTCACACAATAGGTCCTCCTTTTGTTTGGATTAAAACGACATTAGCCACTAAGAGCAACTTCATCAGACACTTCAAATGGCCATATCAGCCAACAACAGCTCTAATTGACATATGAGATTGTCTCCAACAGATACTTCATATTCTACATGGCATTTGAAGTATGTGATGGTTTGCCAAATCTGGCTTACCATAAACCATACTTCAAAATTTTCAAATGATTAAAATAATGGCAAGGGCCCACTTGCATTTGAATTTTTCAATACAAATCTTTCTTTTGAATAAAATAATGATCATGTGCCCACTTGCATTTGCATTTGCCTTCTTTCTTGGAGTTACTAAGTTACATATGCCAAATTACATATGCCACATCAGTTTTCATTTTTTAAAAGGCATAACCAAATTTGAAATATCTCTTGGAGATGCTCTAATGGATATATAGTTGGCTCACCCATTCAAAATCTCTAAAGAGAGTTTGGTTGATAGGCCTAGGGCTTGGAATCAACCATCTCTTACTATGGACATTTAGTAGAATGGAACTTGGCCCACTATGGAGTTGAAGTTGAACATGAGGCTAAACATTATGCCCGATAACTATTTAAAAAAAGAGTATTGTCAGGCTATTAAAAACCCACGTAGAAGTCGCATAATAATCGTGCTCAAATAAACTCACATATATTAAAAATAAATCCACATATAAAATAACTATATGAGGCTAAGCCATTAAAAAACCACATAAAAACCATGGATGGCTTTTTTGCATTAAAATTACATAAGAATCGCATAAAAATAACATAAGAATTATATGTGGGGCTCCTCACATAGACAGTAGTACGCCAAATAAACAACATGAATAGAAACACTCCCTCAAAGATTTGAACGCATGAATCCCGGCTTTGATACATACCATTCCTATAACTAGAAACACATATCAAAGGTCTCGATATATTGGTGTATAAATTGCTAAACAATCGTTTGTTGCGACAGTAAGATTTTAAAAATGAGTCAAATGTTTTATACTTTTCTGAATTTTACTTACTATTTTTCAAAATTTTATCTGCTTTGGAAAAAATTGAAAAAAAAATTAGTGTGTTTGGATATATGGTGAATTGAGGTGAGGTGAGGTGAGGTAAAGCCTCCATTATCTAGTAAAAAAATGACAAGGAGCCATATCAAAAGTACATAAATTTAAAATTCCTTTTTTCTTAAAAAAAAAAAAAGAGTCAAAAAGCAATCTTCTTTCTCCACCAAATGACAAAAAAAAATAAAATAAATAAATAAATAAATAAAATCATCTTTTTACATATAATGTCAAAAGAATTCCAAATCAAGCCACTAAAAATAAAAGACCATAACAACCCCTTATATTTATTCTCTCTTTATTTGATGCCGCACCCCACTTTACTTCAATTCATTATACATCAGTTTTTACCGGAAACACGTGAGGGTTCATCAAAGCATAGTCCTTGTTATTTTATTCACTTCTCATCATGTGAGAATCTGTTTGGATATCCATCTATTGGTCCACTGTCTCACCCCATTCGAGAACAAAAAGGTGTTCCCGTGGAGAAGATTATAGAATTGGGGCCCATTCGAGAAGTACCCCACGATAAAAGAACCGTGGAGAAGATTTTCTTTTCTTTTTCTTTTACAATGAAGGGTATTTTCGTACTTTGGGCCGGACTATTTCCTACTTGCTACTCCGAGTAAATCCCTTATGGCTCTAGTATGTAATACAGTTTCAAACTCTTAAGCCTTGGGAGTAAATCATGGTCCTAAATCAACTGAGCTATATTACGGGCAACAACGACGAAAATATAATTAACTCATTATTAGTCTTGAGACTGGATTTTAAAATATACATAATTCCTGCCAAAGACATAGTAAGGAAGAGGATAGGCGACTCCAAGTCCTCCGCGGGTAAGGGTACTAGGTTTTTTCATCATCTTCTTTAATAGACGTGTGGATGAGGGAAAGAAAGTCCCAATTTTAAACCATTTATTTAATGTTCATGTCGGTTAGATTAGATGCCTCTCGCCCATTCAGTCTCGTTTTTGTTTCATAGCTGAACAACAAATCACTAAATAAGAGCAAAGCTTCACCGGACACGAAGTCCACAAAAGTCCTTTTTTTTTTCTTGTCCTCCTACACATGGTCGGTCTAGTTGAAGGAATTCAATGTTAACTACTCGGGAAATTCTATATACACCCTCTTTATGTACCGTACGGACCCACATCCTCTTATGTGAATCGTACACACCCACATCCCCTTATGTGAATGTGGGTGTGTACAGCATTAACAGGGGGTGCATTTAGAATCTCCGTAACTACTAATACGTAGTGGTGCTTTTAACTTGATGACCAAGGGTTTGATCCTTGGACATGTGTACAAAATAAAGGTGCAAACATATAATTTATTTTATACAAAAAAATATAATATCTTGTTTAAAGGCATATGCCCATAAAGTCATTTCATTATTATTTAATAATAGGTAAAGAGTTATTAAACGAATGATTCCTTTAAAAATCACCTCATCCCAACATCCCTCCCACCTACTCTGCCGCCATAATATAACATATGTCCCGCCTGATGCGCTAATTATAAAAAAATGGGTTTGTCGTGCAGCATGATGTCTATTTGCACTGCCAGACAAATATAATTCTAAAAAAAAGATTTTGAAAGTTAATTGCCATTCTTAGTTATCTTGTGCACATGGTGTGTATTTAATGTTAAATGACCCCACTTGGGGATGGAACAAGGGGATCTTGTTGTTAGGGTTACTTTTGTACAAAATATGGGCCTCATCCAATTATCCTAACCCTTTGACCAGCTGATCCAAGGATACAAAACCATTTAGATGGGTGTAAAAAATAGAACCGGTGTAATTTAAGCATGTCATGTGTGGTCCATCTAATGGTCATCAGGTGGGCCCCACTATAAGGTGTGCGTGGTGTGGAAAAAAGAAGTATGCATAACTAACTAGTTTGTGGCATGTAAAAACTCTTAGCTTGTCCTTATTTTTAAGAATGCTTATGAATAAGATATGGTTAAAATGAATAAAAAATAGAACTTCAATTATCTTAAGGAGATAGTCGTATGAGAGATATCTTTCACCTTAAACGAGAGATAGGGGTGTTGGCATTGGATATGGGTGTGGGGGCTCTACTTTATCTCTCATAGTAAGGTAAGAGATGCTCTTATAGGAGTATCTCCCTATATCTTAGATTACACCTATATATATTAGACTGTTTATATCTTATTCATTTGTTTATTCCAAATATCTCTCGATAATAAGCTTCTAATGACTTTTATAGTTTATAAAAAGATTTACTAAATAATTAATAAAAAATAAAAAATATGAGGCTATAACAAGTTGGAATATAATAAGATAGGATGTAGTTTCTTAAAGAATTTTTTATTTTTATAAATATACATTTTTCCTATACCATCCAGTCTTGATAAAGATTCTATAGCTGCAATTGAGAAGAATAAATTGATAAATGATTTAACAATTTATTTTGAAAAATAAGTTAATCATATTTATCGAGCATAAGGTAAAAGTTCAAAATAGCATCACTGTAATTAATTTGAATTGAAAAAAATAAATATAAAAACGACAAAAATATAATTAAATAGTTTTTCATATTTAAAATAGTCCTTTTAATGGGTTTCATTAAACTCAAAAAATATATTCTCTCAATAAGCTGGATTAGAGCCACATTTGTACCCTTGTTCAACTTTTAGTCTACCTGTTTAGAAAATAGAGAGACTCAATTCTCTCTTATTTTGAGACAAATGCACGTAATTTGACTTGGATCTATGTCACAGCAGTTACTAAATTAACTAAAGAGTCTAAGGAAGTTATAAATCATGAAAACATAAAAAGTAATAAATAAAAGTAAAACCTTTGTGAAAAAAATTGTTATAGAATTCATGTAAGTTTCGACATAAACTTAGACACCTCTGAGTAGGGTTGGCAATATAATAACTCTTAACTTTTCAAGAAATTGAAATAAAATGTGGTTGAGGAAGGGAGAACAATAATTGGGAAAAAAAATGAGTGAGTGTATTATGATAAAAATGGAAGAGTAATTCCTATTACTTCCAAGGGGATAGAGTCACATATTATTCAGAAGTGCAATCTGTTCGGTTGCTAAAAAAAAAAAAAAAAAACCCTCTGATTCCAAATGTCACTCGTCGTTTAATCTGGCATAACAAGTGTCTTAAAAAAGAATCTGGATCATCTAAGGATTTTCCCACGGTGATCCTAAGTAGACGAATCATGGTCCGCCACGTCATCGTGGGCAGCCCCTGCCCGGATGTATACCAAGCTGCCCGCGTGCATGGTAGCGGTAGGTTGCCCGCGGTGATGTGACAAATTTTGATTGGTCCACTCACGGTCACCGTGGGGGAAATTCTTAGAGTATGTGGACTCCTTAAAAAATTATCATTTAAAAAGAACGAGTTATAATATATTGACAAGTGTCATCTATCCAATTCCTATAGGAAAATTATGATTCCAAGTGTCTCTTATTTAAACTGACACACCAAAAAGATAATAACAAGTGTCAACAAGAACAAAAATTTATGATAGGAAGATAAAATTAAATGGGTTGAACATTGCATAGTGACAAGTGCGCTTAATCTAAACTTTACAAGTAATTGATCGGGTTAAAAACGTCAATACAAATCTACCTTCGAAGTTGTAAAGGCTGGCCCAACACTTAATTAATAAGTTGCATTCAAATAGCATGTAGACTTAAGTTCATCCCAATAAACTGATTAATTGAGTTAGAAATATTAACTCAAATCTATCAGAAAAAATAAAAAAGAAGGGAGATGCTCCTATGAGAGTAATGGTGAGGCCCTCACATTCATATCCATTGCCAACAGCCTAAATGTGAGGCCCTCCACACCTTACTCACAAGAACTTCTCTGAAAAAAGAAACTCTAATTTTGAATTATCAAGTGAGTTCAAGTTAGATATGTGGGTTGGGTCAAAATTTCTACTCCTAGCAATATATTCGAAATTAAACTTACTCCGATTAAGAGATTATATTTATTTTATTAATTACCCCATGAAAAGTTCTTATTAATTAAAATAGCTTAAAAGAGTTGCCTTTCTTAAACTCTGTTTGAAGTTGATCCACACCTGACCTAGACTATCTCGGTGCCGTCGACCCAATTTTATTTGACTTTTATAAGCTTGTAATGATTTTATGATAGTTGTTTAAATGATCAGAATAAAACTAACCTAATCCATTCTAATTGACCCAATTGTGTTTGAACTTGATTTTTTGTTCAATAAATGTACAAGTACAACCATTGGATTGGTTATGCATAAATAATATCCCAAATTGTATAACTTGGTCTCCAAAGCACTAGCTTTATATATATATATATATATATATATATATATAAAATTTTATCTACTAATGTAAATGGTTGTGATCATTTTTTTTCTCAGCCATTATTATATATCTTAGGCTATGTTCAGTTAACAAGTATGTCTAATGAATTTGCATTAGAGGTAACCTTTTCACCACCACGTGGGACGTCCCATGAAAAATCCAATCGCCTCACGCGCTAATCCCCTATAAATTAGCACTCACCCTATTTTAGCATTAATCTAAATAATAATCACTCTCAGATTAAATTCTAACATATCTGTGAGAGGTACATTTTAGCAAACACATTCTCATACATACATATATATATATATATATATATATATGGAGAATATTCATATGTATCCATCCCTAACCAAGTTATAAAATTTGGCCACTCCAATTTCAATTTTGACCCTCCAACTTTCAACCTTGACCTTTAAATTGTAGAATTTTCATTGTAAGAAAAAAAAAATCTCAATCTATCAATCATTTAAGGTGATTTTAGTCATTTTACTTTTTAAATACAGTTAATTATATAATCGTCTCACTTGTTTTTTTAATCCCATTCATCAAAATGGATTTAAATGAGAAACTTTCCTTTCTTGACAATAAAGAAACTCTTGCCCATCTCACTTGCAATTTAAAATTATGACCAATATATTCTCTACAGTTATATAACTTGTTCAAAACTATCTAGAGGATTATGCACATTTTATATATGATTATTATAATTTGTAATTGGGACTTACTTTTAGATCCATTCCAAATAAATCCCATCATGTCACTCTAACTGAAATTGGGCACATCTATAAGATCTATCATTTTCTAAAATACTTGATTAAAATTAAAAGGAAAAACCAAAAGCACTTGGATGTACAGGAAATAATTTTCACTCTCATATAAAATTTGTATTAATTTCTTACTTCTCATATTCTTTTTTGTTTTTAATATTTTTTTTATTTTCTAATTCTAAACATTTTACAGCAATAAAATTTTAATCATGATTAATTCATAAAACTAAATATATCTATAAATCTTTAACCCCTATCAATACTACAATGAAAAATTGATTTTTTTTCTCATTTACATTACCTTTCTTTAAGCATGGGTGATAAGCTAGTTTTAATTATTTTCTCTTTTCACTTTCAATTCTCTTTAACATTTTCTTCTAACATTTTTATCTAACAATATTTTCACTCTTATTCAACTTCTTAGCTATTTTTATGTTGCACTGATACTCTTTAATTGCACTTGCAGGAACCACCTGCATTAAGGCTTCTGGTTGTAATTCCACTAATAGGGGTCATGTGGAGATTTAGATCTCTCTCAACTCACACACCTCCTACTGTTGGCATCTGTTGATGGAGCCCACATGTGATCACATGTGGTGGGCCCCAAGCAACCCTTCATATTAGGATTCCATAATGGTGTTAGAGGGGGAAAGGTATTCGAATTTCACTCTCACAACTCCTTATCTCTTGTCTGATAAATAAGGAGAGATGAGAGAGAAGATCTCAATCATCTCATTGCCATGTAAGGAAGTAAGGACTGACCCTCTCAATATTTAACTACTCTCAACGGGCTAAGCGAAAAAAGGAGGAAAAAGAGAGACTTTATACGTTTCTGAAATCCTACTATTACAAGCACAATGCAGCTAACGATGGTCAAGATTTCGTCACATCTATTGTGGGGTCCATCCACATTGTCCAATTGTGAACGTTTATGTCCATCATCATCAATTCATGATGATCAGATATATGTTATTAGGTTATTCAGTGTTTAGTATTTACATTGGTAAGTTGCTTTTGTATGATTAAGAGAGAAACAATAAAGAACAACAAAATTATTAAAAAAGAAACCCATTCAACATTACTCATGAGTCCCAACATTTAAATTTCACACACAAAGGTCCAAACATCATAGATACAAACTGTGAGTTAGACAGAGAGAGGAATACCTGTCTGCTGAATTTGAGGAGTTTTTAAGAGAGAGCAGGGGGGTTTTGGTCTTTTAAGAGGGGCTGGGTCAAATGGGCCTTATGGCCCATATGAGTTTTTTCAAGTTGGAACGTGTGGGTCCACCCCTGCGCTCCACGATCAAGGTGTCCATCCTCAGGGGCGGAACCGGGATAAAGGCAATGGAGTGGCCATTTTGAAAAGGAAAAATTCTTATGGGGGCCATCGCTGAAAAATGACTTGAAGTTATATTTTATTTCAAAGGGCTTTTTATAATGTTGGGGGGGGGGGGTTGGGGGGGCCACCGGCCAGCCCACTTTAGTTCCGCACCCGTCCATCCTTACCATTGGATTACGCAGAGTGAAACAGACAGGACCGATCTACATAGTAAAAGATCTTGGATCACAGCATTGGATGGATAAATGATCCCATTTGTAGTGGTCAGTTCTTTTGGGATCAAATCTTCTACTTTACCAATGAGTAAATTTTGATGCCTCTGCCCGTTTTGGACATTTTAGAGACATAGAGGCTCAAATAGACATGTGAAACGGGGGCTAAGACCTACTACTACCAGGACACATTTGGCAAAACTTCAACTGACCTATGATCCGAGCCAACTTGAACTGTGCTAACTCGATATTGTCTGAATTCCTGTGCTTATACAAGACGAGTCATGTTTGTCCTGTCTAATAAATGGTAGGGCCTGGCTCATCTGAGTCAAGTCGATCAACTCAAGTGTATGAGTGAGCCAGACCAAATTCTCGGTCATACTCCCAAGTCCAAAGAGTCAACATTTACATATTGCGTGGCTTTCCCCAATAAGCATCGGCCAACTACTTTGTTGAAATCAACAACGATGGCTCGTCTTGCATTCCAATTTCCGTCCATTAATTTTGACCGTTGAAACTGTAGAATCCACATTACTGTCTCTTCCTCCCATGGATCGCCACCATTTCATCAGTAGCAGTGGCACATCGCTGCATCTTCTGCTCACGTGTTGCTATCATTTACTAAATGCCGCCCAGGTCGCAGTCAGACTCGACCTAACTTCCCTTCCACTGAGTCTTGGTCCGTGAATAGGTTGGAAAGTCTCGAACGCATCATGGAATGTAGCAGTAGAATAGAGCAGTGGCTGGGAAATGGTGCATTTGTGAACTCATGTTGTGGATCTTTGCCATTATTGGATTTGACATGAAGTTGAAGTCATCATTCTTTCTTTGATGGCTCATAAAGTTAATGAGATGGATGAAACCTTGGGGACTTTAATCATATATGGTCGAGCCTACCCATTTTAATCAACGAAATACGGCCTTTAAGAAAAGGAATCTTAATATCGCACCCGAGAGATAGCGACTTTGAATTCCAAGAGAAATGACTTAGCATTACAAAAGAACGTGTGTATCGTAAAAAGTGCACCGATCGAATTCTATGCAAAAGAGGCTATTGAAAAACAAAAAAAAAAAAAATTTCGGATTCCATCAAAGAGGAGTATTGAAAAATACTTTCATTGCCTCTATTAAAGCTTTTCAGGTTTTAGTATGAATTGTTAACTAAAAACACTTATTACCCTCAACATGTATGAATGTAGAAGAAAAAAACTTTTTTGGGGACAGACAACCCATTCAAGACTATTTAGAATTTCATTTGCATGAAATTAATTCTTAAAAACTTTGAGAAAGGTTTTTCTTAAAGTAGTTTAAATTAAATAAACAAAAGTCATACTTGATGACTCACTATCAAATAATCTCTCCATTAATAAAAATACATTGAAAGACGATGCAAAATGAATAATGGAGTAGTGCCTAGATGAAGATAATATTAACTCTTTCTCTAATATAGTTTTCTATGGTTATTAATAAGGTATGATCTAGCTATGAAAACCTCAAGATTAAGATCATGACAAAACTAAAGCACATGACTTTGACTAATTGTGAGACGAGAGATCCATCCATGTCGTAAGAACAAGACTTGTATGTGGACTTTTTGGGGGACCATGCGTCACATTGCATATGTGGGTCCAACCTTTACATTCCACTAGAACATTTCATTCTGAGTGATCTTTAACAAATGAGTTAGGTTCCATACTCCAAATTAGTCTCCCTAAAAGCACTTTTATAAGAAATCATTTGATAGAAATTAAGTTCACAAATATCATATTCTATGCTAAATGAGAAATGATGGGGCCTGAATTCCTTTATAGGGAGATTGGCATCAACCTCCCTTGCCTTCACACATTGCATTTTTGGCGATACCGCAAGGAGGAAGTAGCCAAAAGTGTCTAAAGAAAAGAATTTTGAAGGAGAGACTACTCTAGTTGACTGAATTTATCCATTATGGTGCTGTGCTATCTAGGTATCATTCCTTACTCTTGAATCATAAGAAGTGATTTAGACGGGTGGATCTTTTATTTACAATAGCCGCGGCACAAAACATGTTTAGCGGCGATTTTTTTCCGCCGCTGTAAAGGTAGGCACCTCCCCTTTTTAATGGCGGAAAATAATTTCCACTGCTGAAAGTGACTCCGCTAAAGGTGTTTTTTTCGGCCCGAAAAAATCTTTTTTTTTTTTGTAGTAATTGATTTCAGATTTTGTGTTATCATAACTGATTTATAAATTGTATAAATTATCGGGCCAACCTGACCCCAGCTTTGTTAGGCTCCGTTTGGGCTTTGTTTTTACACTCGCAGGTGCAAGTTGGACCTACTTTAGCACCTAGCTAATCATTTTGAGATTGTATCCGGCCGCTTACATTTTTTTTTTTTTAAAGTTAGCTTGTAGCAGCAACTTTTTTAGCTGGAGATTAATTTCTACAACTAAAAACTCATTTTTAGTGGTGAGAATTTGATGTTGCCGCTAGTATTATAGTGCCCACATTTAGTGGGTCAACTTATACGTCGCAATTAAATTTCGCTACTACTATGAAGGCAGAGATTTTTGGCGCCATGAGATTTATGGGGGAAAGAGATTTAGAGTCAAGTTTTAATTTTTCGTCACTAATGGCTTAGGATTTTAAGTGTGACTTTTTATTTTCACGGCTAAAAGCCAACTTTCTTGCAGTGAATTTCTTTTCTCACAAACTTTATTGTTAGTCACTTTTTCTTAACCTTTCAAAATTAAGGTTAAATGTGTTGAACTAGACCTTAGGAAAAACGTAGCTAGTTTAACCACCCCCCTACCCCCACCCCAATTTACCTCGTAATAAATATAGATATTAATTTACCACATATTTTATCTCACTTTTACTATTAATGTGACATCCAGTCACCTTTGCTTTAATACATGAGACTATATATGCTGTGCCAAGCCAAGTTTAGGTGGGTTTGCATGAGCCTTATTAAGCATTCAATTCGATCATGAGAAGCTAGGAAGATGAAGAGGAGGTCATACTCAACTGTGGCCACTGATGCATATCTCCAAAGATTAAAATGGAAAACCCAAATATCACGTGCTTAGATAACCTGTTTTTCCTGGCTGCCTACCACGGTGGACCACATCATTCTCCACTAAGCAGTCTAGTCTCCCGATACCTGGTTTCTGATTTTGACGTCAGTGTCTTTTACAACCGAGTCTAGATATGGTGAGGTTTTATCCCGAGGTGACCGTTGTTGGACTCCGTAGCGATCGCGGTTGGATCAACTATGGTACACCACATCACGTGGACGGTCCTGCCCTGGACACCGCAGCCCCTCAGAGGATCCCGATTCTTTTCTTACAAGTTTTTCTGAATGCTTTGATGTCAGTCTTGAAGATTTTGTATCGAGGTAATTTGTTAAATTCATCAATGGCCCACGCATTTGAAATCCACCCAGTTAAAACTTACCAATCTTACAATGAACTAGCTTGGAATAAAATTTATTTTTGGTCAAATGAGCTCTACTAAAAGATTAAGGTGAAAAATATGAGTTCGTGGATAAAAGATATAAGCTAGAGATTTAGATGCAACCTTGATCATTTTCCTATGATAGATTCATTTTTCACCTCCGTTTGATTCATTTTCCATTAGTGGAGAGATGATTTAATGATCATTTGTGTAAACTCATATTAGTGTCTTCAATTTTAATCATTTTTTAAAGATAAAAGTCTTGTAATGCTGACGTATTCAATTACACACACAAAAAAAAGGGCACGGAGAATGCACATGTTAAATATCACATGATAGGCCTAATTCTTATTATTGAAAATGCCAAAATCTTATTAGTGTAAAATCTAACCAGGGCCCTTGATGGGGACAGATATTCTTTGAGTTTGGATCTCCTTGAGTGATCTCCCACAAGCTTCCCATGGGCGGGAACCAAAGTGGAGCCCACATAATGAAAACACGAGCGGCTGAAAAATGGACCCTGTCCTGTTTATGGGATGTCATCAAATTTGCCTTCAAAATAAGTTGGCCTACCATAAAATTGAGTACATCAGTGATGACAAAATTAATACAATCTTGTACATTATCTATCATATTCATTAATCATATGTCAATGATATGCTTACTTTTATGGTGGGTTTAACTTCTTTTAAATTAAGGTTGAAGGACAACCATAAATAGAGCGATCATTCATTTTGGACAGCTTGAAATCTCATTAGCTTGGCCCACTGTGAGTTCCACTCCTTTTGCCCGGTAGAAAGCTTGTAAAGATCACTCGGGTACGTGTTATATTCTAAGGGCACATTTGTAAGCCCATTCCGTAGAAAAGGATGTGGTTTTCTGTGAAAACTCCTTTTTTCACGTGTTTGGTGCGACAGTTTTTCGTGGAAGTGCTTTTTCGCCACCTCAGCTTTTTCCGTTCTAGGCATGGAAATGGACTTTCTATTGAGAGGTATGAGAAGTCCATTTCCACGGAAAATTGACCATCCATTTCCTCATTCCCACCCCCACTCCATCCAGCCACCCTCTTTCTTCTCTCTACCCTCTCATCCCCACCCACCTAATAGTTTTCATTAAAAGTGGTTTTTACTAAAAAAATCCGTAACTGCACCAAACAACGTTAACACTAATTCATCGAGAAAAAATCTTTTACACCAAATATGAATTTCTAACTCCAAAGAATATTTTCTAAAAAATTTAAAAACCATAAAATTTACTAATATCACAATTTCATCTTATCAAGAAAATTTCCTCTAAATAAACGTGCCCTAATCAAATGAGTCAATCGAGCTTGGGTCACGAGAAGTTCGTGACAGGAGCCTTAGCAGATCCGAACTCTTTCGAATTTCAATGCCCTGGTGTGTCCGTCCTTTTCTATAAATAACAAGTGTCTCTTTTTCATTTAATGCACAAATCAGCAACAACCAATATATTATATACTACTACTCTTCTTCTTCTCCTCCTTCCCCTCCTCCTCTTTCTTCTTCTTCTTCTTCTTCTTCTTCCTCCTCCTCCTCCTCCTCCTTCACTTGTTAAAAAAATCTCCCTCCCTCCTAGCCCTATATATACCAATGGATCCACTTGTATGGTTCCTCCTTGTACCCCTCATCGTCCTACTCTTCTTCTTACCCTCTTCACGTAAAAACCTCCCACCAGGCCCCAAGCCATGGCCCATCATAGGCAACATGTTGTCCATGCTAACAGGTGCACCCCACGTCGAGCTCATGAAGTTGGCTCGAACCCATGGCCCACTCATGCTAGTCAAGTTCGGGGCCCAACCCGTCATCATCGCCTCCACCCCGGCCGCCGCCACGGAGATCCTCAAGGCCAACGACCGGATCCTCTCCGGTCGATACGTCCCCCACAGCCTCCGCATGAAGAACCATATCAAGCACTCGGTCGTGTGGACCGACTGCACAGACAATTGGAAAACTCTAAGGAGGATAGCAAGAACAGAGCTGTTCTCTACCAAGATGCTCGACGCCCAATTGCTAGTTAGAGAGAAGAAGGTGGCTGAGATGGTGAACTTTTGTGCGCGGCCAGGATGGGAAGGCGGTCGTGATCACAGAGTTTGTGTTTGGGACCCTGTTGAATATACTGGGCCATGTTGTCTTCTCTAAGGATGTGTTTCAATATGGGGAGAAGGGTGACAAGGTTGGGATGCAGAGGCTTATTAGGGAGATGTTGATGATAGCTGCTAGTCCTAATTTGTCAGACTTTTATCCGATTTTGGCTGGGCTTGACTTGCATGGGCTGCTTCGGGCCTGTGAAGCCCGGTTGAATGATGTTATTGGTCTGTGGGAAGGGACTGTTAAGGAGCGAAGAGAGAACAATGATCATACAAAGCAGGACTTTTTAGAAGTTCTGCTTGCAAATGGGTTCGATGATGCACAGATTAATGCCATGTTTCTGGTAAGCACTTGTTCATCCTTTCTTGCAACCATGCTTGTCTTAATTTGGGCGCAGGTTCCTTTTTTCTGGAGCAAGAGGTTTCTCCTTCTTTTTGAACTAGAGGTCTTGGTATCAACCCCACTTCCCTCCTTTTAAGAACCAAAGGTTGAGTTCACTCATGCTATCACCTGGGGTCACAAGGGTTTTACTCGGCTTCTCTTTGGACCCAGAGGAATTAGTCCAGTCCAAAGAGTTGGAACCCTCCATTAGCAAAAAAAAAAAAAAAAGGAAAAAAAAAAAAACTTTGGACACCGGTAGTGCTGGCATATTTGTGTACATGGTGCAGAAAATCGATTTTACTGATAATTTATCTCTTTGGTGAATAACAAAAAATTTCCAACCCCATAGAAATTTATTTTTCCACCAGAGAATTTAGCTCATTTTTTGTGCTTTTCATAGAGGAAAAGCGGCTTCACCAAAATGGTTTCAACCGCAGCGCAAAAGGCCAATTTGCAATTTTCAATTTTTCCATAAAACCAAGCTAAGGTAACCCGTTTTATGCAGGGAACGAACGACTTGTTTATTTTTTTTTTTTATAAAAAAGAAGGTTGGCGAGGGGGCATGTTAGATTTTTAAAGTAGGAGGCCAAATTGCAGGACTTTCATTGAATTTTCATAAAATTCAAGGGGGTGCCATGTAACTCTGGCAGGTTAGGTTAGGAACTGGCAATTGCAGGTGGGTAAACCCAAACCAGACCCCGAATCAAATAACATCTGAACATACTTGACACAAGCCCAAAGCATATCATAAAATTCTCTGTTTGGTATATCTAGTGTATGAACTATCCTATGTTTATTTAGCGTACGAACTATCCTATGTTTTATTAGCGTATGAAATCAGGTCCTGAAGCCCTACCCCAGATCTCACTGAATTTCATCAATTGGCAGTAAAAAAATCAATCATAGGTTAGTGTTTTTGCTTTATTCGACATGGCTTGATCAAGTTATTGAGGAGTGGGCTCTATCCAAGGAGAAATATTGAAAAGTATTTCTGTTGCTTTTATTAACGCTCGAGGTCATGATAGGAATTGTTAGCTAAAGAAATTCAAGATAGTAGTAGAGTCAACCGGTCGTGAGTTCGAATTCTAGAATGAACGACTCTGCGAAAAAAAAAAAATTCGTGCCGCCAAAAGTGCGCCCGCCGGCCGGATTCCATCTAAGGGGGAGTATTGAGGAGTGAGCTCCATCCAAGGGACAATACTGAAAAGTAGTTTTTTATAGAAATAATTAACTTAAAAAATTCATGACAAGCGTCCCTCCTGTGAAAGTCATCCTCATTAAAATCTCATGTAGTCAACATCAATGTGTGTACCATCATTTCATACTAAGAAACCTTCTTCACATATATCAATCTGCTTCTATAACTATATATATCTAATTAATTAAAACAGAGACAAAAAAGAAGATGAGAGAGACAAAAAGATGAGACATCTTTGTTGTTTTTTTTTTGTAGGAAACTTTCGGCCCAGGCTCTGAGACCAGCAGCACCACAATCGAGTGGGCCATGGCAGAGCTCCTTCGCAGCCCAGAAAAAATGTCCAAAGTCAGGGCCGAGTTGGACAGAGAAGTGGGCAAAGACAAACTCACCGAGTTTCACCTTCCTCGCCTCCAGTACCTCCAAGCCTGCATCAAGGAGACCATGCGACTGCACCCGGCTGCACCATTTCTCATCCCACACCGCGCGGTCGAGTCGTGCAAGGTCATGGGCTACACCATCCCAAAAGACTACCAGATCCTGGTCAACGCGTACGCCATTGGGCGAGACCCAGATGCATGGAAAGACCCCAACACTTTCATACCAGAGAGGTTTCTGGAGTCTGATTTGGATTACTATGGTAATCATTTCCACTTCATACCATTTGGTGCAGGAAGGAGGATTTGCCTGGGGCTCCCACTGGCCAGTCGAACCATCCCTATGATCTTGGGCTCTTTGATCCACGCCTTTGATTGGTGCCTCCCTGATGGGATGCCTGGGGCCCAGCTCGAGATGAAGGAGAAGATGAGCTTGACCCTGGTGAGGGACCCATCACTTGTGGCCGTTCCTAAAATCAGAGCATGAGCTATTAAGCTGGAAAGTTTTTGGATAGGATTTTAGCTTCTTGTTTTGATTATGAAACTATCATTATTCCTATTTTGCTTAAATCTTGTACGTTCTCACCCACTTATCGCTTTATCTCATGTGACCACCTATGCAACTCTCATTATTCCTACGTCAGTATATCTTGAGCCAAGTTTTTAATTTATGCAAATTTATTTTTATATATACATTTTTATGAATATTTGCATGAAGCCATGCTCGTGCTTAGCACGGATTATTGTGGTAGTCAACTAATTAGGGTGATTCAGAAATAATGTGACAAGTATCATATTATTATTTTTGTAGTAATGTGTCTGAAATAAGTGAATGTTCTGTTGTATTCTAGTGAAATATGAGTATTTGAGGAATTTATTTTGATCTCCTTCTAATTTTGACTGAAACTGTAGCAGTACTTGTTCTTGGAATGGGCATGTGGCATTTGGATCCTAGGGTCTAATTTGGCACTTTACTAATATAGTAAAATTCAAATAAATGTTTTCATTTTTCAGACAAAATGTCACATCAACAACACTTTAGTTTAAAACTCCCTCCATCTTAAAAAAAAAAAGGGTAAAAAAGCAACCACTTTTATTCACTAAAATATATATAAAAAAAAAAAAAAACTTCACTTTCCCATACAACAAAGTCAAAATAATTTTATAACAAACAACTAAAAATTTCTTAACCATCAGTCTAAGCACGGTCATCATGAAAAAGGCCTGAGACTGGGTGGCTGATGGATTTTATATAGACAAAAAAAAAAAAAAAAAAAAATGGAAATGCGCTTCTATGCAGTAGCTCAGATGGTTGGATCTGTGCCTGTGAAAGTAAACACATTTAAGTCCCCATTCTAACAAAAGTATTATTTGAGTCCTCATTCTACTATTGAATCCAAGTCCAGCCCGTACCTTAAATGGCCTAGATTTTTTTTAGGTCTAATTGCTTGGTGATTAGATTGACAGTCTGCCCTAGGTTTCAAGGTGTCTTTGTTTGTAGAAGCCCCACTTTAGTAAATGGTGGAAAACTCCCTATCAATGACATAAGAAAAAAAATTAGAAATTGCATTGCAAGTTAAAAATCTTAAACATCTCTATCCAAACGAATTAAAAACCATTTAAAAGGGATGGGATTATTGTTCCACTTTAATAAACTAAACTTCCCGCTTGACCAGCTTAGTCAATTCATAACTGATTTATTACAATGATTAGCTTCCTTTAGTTGAGAATATGGACTAGGGTTCTCTAATCAAGTGTGTAGAGTAGTCGCCAGGAGATGTAAACTTTATTAGGAACCTTACTTTCTTATGGTGCATGCGAGTAGAAATTTGTACTCTAGGAAAGAAATAAAAAACTCAAAACCTTATAATTTAATCATGCCAATCACATGGGCATGACTTACTGACCAGAGAAAAAGGGTCATTGCCATCATATTGATTACATGGTTTGCATGAGATTAACTTCATTTAAATGTCATTATATTCATTTAGTTGAGAATATGGACTTTTTTTTTTTCTTATTCATATGTCCCTACCCCACCCACCAGCTTGGGATATATGTATCAATGTATGTGCACTAAATCAAAAGTGTCATTTGTTTGTACCCATTTATATATGCAAATGATCTATATACACAGTGGCGGTTTTAGGAATTCGAGTCAATGGAATCAACAAAAGACTTATCTTCTACAAATCGAATAACTTTATTTTTCCCTTTATCAACATTTGTCATCTACTTTTGAAAATTCGACAAGTATAGTATAAAATTATCAGATAATCTATTTCCGATAATCCGACAAAGATAATATTGAATTCTAAAAAAAAAAAAAAAAAAAAGAAATTTTAATACATTGTTACTAATAGTTCTTAATCCAAAAGCAAAATCCAAATACATAAACTCTTATAGCTGCCATCAACAGGTTTTTATGTGTTGAAATCGTTGTATAATAGATTCATTATCAACACTAGCAACCACATATTTTTCAATATATGTAACTAAACAGTCATTCGTCAATTGATCTCCTATTCGGTTATGCAACCTGTTATTTACATACTTCAATGCTGAAAAAAGCTCTTTCTATCATGGCAGTCACTGCTGGTAAAATCAATGCCAATTTTAAAAACAAATAAGCCAATTAGTATACGATATCCTTCTTTGTCTCCACTAATTTCCTAACAATGTCACGAATTCCTTTAAATTCTAAAAACTTGTTGTTAGAACGCATATCAGTAATGTGGGCCCATTAATTTTATTTAATTTTTGGTACACAGTTGGCCCATTAACTTAAGCGGTGGGTATTTTATGGTGACTTTTGTTCACTACCACAGCAACAAAGAAAAAGTGTGAACTTAGCTAATGTGGGGTGAAGCTCTTAAATTGAGTGGGGTCAAAAGCTTCTTATAAGTTCAATTCATGAAATAATTTTTTTCATTTTTACATGTTTTTTCGGATCTGAGACCCCATTGTGATATATGTGGAGCCGCCCATGCATATACAGTTACACATGATTATGTTTGTTTGTATTCATTCATGCATCTCGTGTAAATAAGATATAAAAAAAGTGTAAATCTCGTATAAAAATTTAAGTATTTACAGAAAAGTAAACTAGAGGAGCTCAATTACGAGTGACACGTCTCACACATCGCAATCAACCTCTCCAATTATTTAATGGGATTTTGCAATCAGCCTTTGCAATTATTCATTGTCTTACTCTACGTTTTTCAAAGGTTGGGTGCAATTTCCTCAAGGCTGGGTTTAGAATAGGCACTGGAGAAGTCAGTCTCCCTGGAAAGAAAGATGTGTTTGTTTTATAATATTTCTACATGTGTGTCAGTGTGTGGCCCACTGGGTTTTCTAACCTCGGATATGTACAAAAAGCGTAGACATTTCATATTGCAATAAAAAATAACTCGTTTCATTGTCATCGAAGGAACCTTTAATCCTCTCAATGTATGATCTTTCGTATACTTCTTCAGCCACCGGATCAATCTTAAGAGGACATATCAAAAGATGGAATACATTAATCAAAAAATTTGGATTCATGACAATCCCAAAGATTGGCCGAGTGGTTAGAACCACGGTTCGTCTTTCTTTTAGAGCTAGAGGTCTTGATATCGGTCTGGATTTTACCCAGCTTTTCTATGGACCCGGAGGGATATTAATCCAATCCAAAGGGCTGGGAACCCTCCGTTACCAAAACAAAAAAAAAAAGTTGGATTCATGATTGGATGTTATATTCCACCTTCTTGGCAATCAACAGTCTCGATGTTGTCCATTGAAGAAGTTCTCTGACACTTCTGAAATTCTCAACTCAAGGTGAGTATGAGAGATGTGTATTTCTATATTTAAAGGAAGATTACACTCCTATGCATGTCTATGCCGTGTGTATGAAAAAGGAAATCTGAGAGATTACATGTGTACAATGACTACATACTAAAATAGATGGATATTTTTCATCCCATGAGCTGTATCATGACGAGGCTGATATCTTTGAATGATTGTCTTCTTTGAGATCCATGAATGATTGAGAATGAGAATAGTCAGGAGAATAATCTGGTGATTGATCTCTATCCTTATCTTTGCCTGCATTTGAATATATAGCATGTGGGCCCTGTTTATGAGATGATACGTTTACACTCCCCCTCAAAGTGGGCCGAGGAGTAGGCCATAGGCCCAATTTGGATCTAAGCATCAGAAACTTCTCCCATGGAAGTGCTTTCGTTAAAATGTCAGCTGCTTGATTTGATGAAGAAACAAAACGAGTGATTAGTGAGCCTAAGGAAACTTTTTCACGAACAAAATGGCAGTCAATCTCAATGTGTTTCGTACGAGCATGAAACACAGAATTGCATGTGAGATGAAGCTCGGAAATGTTGTCACAAAATATAGTTGGAGGTTTATCTAAGTATACTCCAATATCACGGAGAAGGAAATTGAGTCATGTGATTTCAGCTGCAGTGGAGGCCATTGCCCTGTATTCTGCCTCGATGCTTGAGCAAGCAACTGTGGGTTGTTTTTTTGCACTCCAAGAAATACAATTTCCTCCGAGATAGGTGCAAAACCTTGTCGTTCAGCGTCGGATAGTAGGACATCCAGTCCCATCTGCATTAGAAAAGCCATATAACACCAAAAGATTATTGGCAATCAAGCGCACCCCATAATCCATAGTTCAATGAATATAGCTAAGAATCCGTTTGACGAGCTGAAAGTGAAAATTAGTGGGCTCATGCATGTATTGACATACATAATTGACACCAAAAGAGATGTCAGGTCTTGTGAATGTTAAGTATTGGAGCCCACCTACAATGCTTCGATAAAATTGTGGATCATGGAAGGGTTCATCACTTTTTGCTGGAGGATGAATCTTCCACAACATTGGAGTTGAGATGGAATTGCAACCAGTCATGTGGGCCCTCTGTAAGAGATCATAAGCATACTTTGCTTGGTTTAGAAAAAGCCCACCATTGAATTGTGGAACTTGTATACCAAGGAAGTAGTGCAAGTATCCAAGATCTTTCATAGCAAATTCTTGACTCAAAAATCCGATGAGTCCATTTAAAGTGTGCAGATTGTCACCAGTAAGTATAATGTCGTCAACATATAATAATAAAAGAATTGTACCATGATGACTATGACAAATAAAGAGTGATGAATTGGCTGTGCTACAAAAGAAGCCCATAGATAATAGGAAGTGGCTAAATCGATCAAACTAAGCACGAGGAGCTTGCCAAAGTCCATATAATGCTTGCTTAAGACGACAAACACGACTTGGGTGATCAAGATCCTTGAACCCAGGTGGTTGCTCCGTGAAAAATGCTTCAGAAAGCCGTCCATATAGAAAGGCATTTTAACGTCTAATTGACGAATTTCCCAATTATGAGCAAGGGCGATAGTCAAAACAATCTTGATTGTAGATGGTTTAATCACAGGAGAAAATGTTTCTATGAAATCAACTGATCAACTCCCAGTACTTAACTAAATCCTTTGGCAACAAGGCGAGCCTTTAGACGATCAAGATTCCCATCCGAGTAAAGTTTTGTAATTTTGGCTCTATAGGAATTAGGAACTGCCTTTGCTATATGAAGGTATTTGGGATTGGGCTTAAAGGTTCCCATTTGAGAACGTATCACCATAGAGTGAGCAGATGGTGGATGGGCCTGAATATTGTTTGAAGGAAGTGTTTGATTTGGGATATTATGAGTTTGCAAATGGACCTGTGCCTGATTATCCTTAGTTTGGTTTTCAGCTTGTTGATACTCTTCATATGTGTCAGCTGTCGCATTGTTGCCCTGACTAGAAGAAGTATTTGCTTGTAATTCTTCTATTTGGGCTTGAGATAATGAAAGGGAAGGTGCAAATTCTCCGTGAGCTTGTACGACATTATCAAGGCTTGGTTGTGAAGTGTCCATAGGTGAATCATCACTAACATGAATTGGGACACCTTAAGACGACTGTTGTCCATCCATTGCTGGTGGATAAGCATCCAAGGTGTCATTTGATAGAGATAAGCCATTTTTTTCATGAATAATTGATGATTGGGAAGCAGGACGAGCTAGTGAGTAAGTAGAGACTTGAAAAGGTGAGCCTGACCGTGGATCAAACTTTGTCTTGGTACGATCGCGTAGGTTACAACCGCCTTCAGCTTTGATATCAAATGTAACGCCCCACCCCATACCCAAGTCTGGTATTGTCCGCTTTAACCCACGGACTTCACGGTTTTATTTCTGATGTACCTCAATCCATCAAAAGGCCTCATGAAAGATAAGGGTATAAGCTCTACATATAACCCCATTCACTTTCCTTTCTATAGTTGATGTGGGACTTCGGGGCGTTACAATTCACCTCCTTAAGGCTGCACGTCCTTGTGCAGTAGCCTGCCAGCCCTCTTGGCCTGCCCACATAGAGACTCTCTCACTTGCACCAGACCACGGTAGGAGACCCACACTCAAACTAGCCGAGAGTCGGCTCTGATACTATATTATATTTCTTTAGCTAACTATTCCTACCAAAACCTCAAGGCATTAGTAGAGACAGCAGAAATACTTTTCAATATTCCCCCTCAGGTGGAGCCCACTTCAATTTAGTTATCATCATCATCGTCAAAATAATGGATAAATTTCTAGTCTCCCCCTTGATTACCTCAATTCCATCTATCTTCTTCTCTTCCATGAGTGAATTATTCTGCTCCTAAAAAATTGAACGGATGGGCCCGCAGGTTAATTTGATTTACAAATACACCCCTTTGAGTTCCAGTAATTACAAAAAAATTCCTTTATATGAGCAATTTATAGATACACTAGTCTCCTTTATTGCAATTACAAAAAACAATAAAATAAAAAAATTCACTTGATAATTTACTAATACACACCTTTATTTTTATTCAACTACAAAAAAGTCCATTTACGTGGTGATTTAAGATATACCCCTCCCTTTTCAACAACAACAAAACACCCACAATGAGAAATTTACAATTACGCACCGCTAATTTCTTAGAATTACATTGAAACTGCTTTGGAAGCTTCTGCCCATGAACATCCCCCAGTCTCCCTCCCACTTAAAAATTTGGGCAGTGTGTATTCACACGCATATGTGTATCTCTTGTGACTTGGTCTCATTTGGTGACTGGTATTTTGTGTTATTTTTTAACAGGGTTCCTTACACGTGCACCCCTGTGTTTTTCAGCAACCACAAAAGACCCCTCAGTCTTGCCTATTCTAAAAAATCCCCTCGTGTTTTCCCGAGACCCTTGACAAACAATCAAGAAATCTTTCCTAAAGTCTGTCTCGAGATGATTGAAATGCCTTTGAATATTTTTGTTCTCCCTCCCAGCTCCTATGCTGAGGCAGAAGAAGAAGCCCTCTTCTCTTGCCTACAAGAGTCAATGGCCAATGTGTTTGAGGAATTTGAGATGGTTGAAAAGGGGGTGGTTGAAAATGGTTTTTTTGGGTTTCTGTTCATTGATACAACTTTCTCGATTGAGTTTCTTTTCTATCTATTTAGATCTTTGAAGAGAAACAATAACCTACAGTAGTAGATCATTAGGATGCGCGTCGCGGACGCACGCCCGGTTAAACATTTTCCGGCGGGCCCATGCCAAAATGCTCCAAGTATAGGAAAGAAAACACTTATAAAGTATTTTCAAAAGTTGAGTTTTAGCAATGTGGGATGGCTTGTTTTTCAACAACCAGGAATTGGGGGCAAGTGTACTGTAGTGGTGGTGAAGGAATTTTGTTTTATGGGGGTGGGGGTGGGGGGGGGTGTGTGTACTAAGATGGACCAGGGGTTTACTCAGATGGACCACCATGTGGGCCCCACTATGGATGAACGCCATGCAGGGGGTGAAGGCCATGCAGTGGGTTGGGGGTGGCTTTGGTTTCACTCATATGGACGATGTGGGCCCCACTATGGGTGAACTCCATGCCCGGGGATGGGCGAACACCATGCATGGGATGGGGGTGGGCCCCACTATGTTTTTTTTTTTTTTTTTGGGTGGGGGGAGGGGTACTCAGATGGACCACCATGTGGGCCCCACTATTTGTGTGTGTGTGTGTGTGTGGTGCGGGGTTTGGTTATCCACTCAGATGGACCACCATGTGGGCCTTACTATGGGTGAACACCATGCACGAGGTATGCATATAGGATTTTATATATATCTTGGATCTTCCCTATTTCTCATGTGTTTTTCTGTAGTGTAATTTATTTTCAGAAACTCACTCCATGAAACAGGGTTTATAATCCGTAAGTTTATCATTTCCTGCTTCAAATTATATCACCAATACCATGTTCTAAACAATAATTTACCCCCAAAAAGTTCATTTAAATGATGAGGGAAAAAGCACCCATGCATATAATTTGACTAAACTTACAACAGCCAACACACTCATGGTTGAGTGGTGTTGGCATCTTATAAGTTCCACATATATGCCCTGGGAAGGATCGCTAGTTACTCAAGTTAAAGTACCACTTGTACTCTAGGAGCCCAACTAGTAAAAAAGAAATAAAATACTTACAGCAAATGAACAGTATAGAGCATCCACGACTTAAAAGTTTCTGCCTTTTTATTCTCTTGTTATATATCATCGAGTCTACTTCAATCAATAGGTTGAAACTTCCATCTGATTGAAGAAGAGGCCAGTTGGGCCATCATCAGGAATCAATGCCAGCATCACAGGACCTTTAGCGCCTTCTTCAACAGTCAATATCCCAGTATTGAAGTTGATGTCGGTTTTCACAAAGCCCGGACTGTTACAGTTAATGCGGAAGGTAGGAAATTTCTTGGCTAGAATCCTTGTATAGGCATTAAGAGCTGCTTTGGAGACACAATATGCAGATAAAAAAGTAGGCCACCCTTTGGGTTCCAACAAATCCTCCTTGAAGTCCTTTAGGAACCATTGCAAAACCTCATCAACTTTCTCTTCTGTGAGGCCATCGGCGGCACCAAGCACTTCTTTAGCCGTTTCATTGGAGAGAAACTGAAATAACACAATGATGAAATCTAGATAAAAAGAATTGACAATGAACTTTCTAAGAATGACAAACTATGTATGAGTAATTAAGACCAGTATGTAGTTTATTTCCTTATCTATTGACAAAGAAAAAAATCTTGTAGACAAGAGCCATGGCATGGTGGAAGATGCTTGTAGGGGCCTTGAGAATAAAAAAAAAAAACTCCGTTTGTGTGGGGGAATTCTCAAAACACTAAGATCATGCTAAACCTGGCAGTAATCTCGGAGGAACGCATCTCGGCTCGATCACCGGTGCGCCAGCCGAGGTGGGTCTCGACGTTACGGGCGACCTCGGCCCGAGGATGTCCTGATTTCGGCCGTATAACTGACAATCGTGCACCTCGGCTGCAACTATGCGCCGAGATGCCAGAAGAGACAAGCCCTGGCAGCTGTTTTCCCCCCTTCAGATACGTGGCGGCACAAGAATACACACCGCTAGGATAGATATTTCATCCCAGCCGTCTGAATCTTCCCCAGATCTCTGTTAAAGCAGAATCCAGCGGCTATGGCCATATCAGAACGGGGCCCAAGAAAAGGTCTGATGGGACTTTCACCGCCAACAAGTCAAGCCCAATATCACTCGCATTTAATGCAATGTGGGCTGATCGGACCATCATTTAATGCAGTATGGGCTGTGATGGACTTCCATTAATTGCTTTGTGTGCTGATGAGACTTTAGCAGTCAGATCATCAGGCCCATCACCCCATGCATAAAGAATCTCTTATATACAGAGAAGAAGGGACTCCCAAAAAAGGTTAAAAAAAAAAAAGCATAATCCTACATATGCATGAACTCTGCCTCCCCTCTCCTTCTTCTTCGATCCTAATTCAGTCGATATACTAACTTCGGCATCGGAGAGCCCTGTGCTGCCCACAACCAGGGTCCTTTGACAGTTTCCTCTCCCCTTTCAGGTCGCTAGAGCAGTCAGCTTCCACAGTCAGTTAAGATAAGTCCCGAAGGGCTCCTCCTAATTTTGTGAGTTATATTTTTTGCACTATCACCGTTAATGTAAAAGAAGGCGTTACATAGATCTGACAAATGAATGGAGTTAAAAAAAAATGTGCATGTGTCCTTTGTGCTACAAGGCCATGATACCCAGACGCTATAAAATAGATGGCATATGTTGGAATCATATAATATCCAACATTCTAATGTACATTTTCTTTCTAATGCGGATATCTTAGGAAATTCAAAATAGCAAAAATCATAGATGCTGGTTAAGATTATGCCAACACTGCAAAAGAATGTGAATCAGACTGTTGCTCCACTATATCGCTAAACCTCTAATGCTTGATAAAAAAATGTTAACAAGGAGATCCAAGAGACCATAACATATCCTATGAATGCACCCCGTCCCAATACAAAGGCTCATACGACTGCACATAACTACCCTTCAGGTACTACAGAGCATTGAGATAGAGAAAAAGAGAACTACAGAGGGATGGTGTGGGCGCCAAGCTGCTGGATCGTCCCTCCCCTCTCTCATTGCAGATCCCTAAAGGAAAATCTTAGTTGGATCCCAAACAACCCCCCACACCCCCACGCACCCCAAAAAAAAACTGTCCAAGTAGATTTCTAACAAATGTCTACGGATTCGAGTATGACTAGCATTCTCCTTTTAGGAACTTGTCTGTGTCTCCGTATTTAAGTATCATGGTGTCAGATAAACAAAAACTACAATTTAAGGGAGGCATTACAATCGTAGTAAATTTATAGAACATATGTTTTTACAACTCAATTCGGTTATACATCCAAGCATGCTTCTTGTAATGACTATCTACATTTCTGCATAAAATAAATAAAGGGTGATTTTGTTACCTTTAGCCGCCCCATTTCAGAGGAAACATTCACTATCCTTGCTGAATTAGACAATAGAAGAAGTGGGATAAGTGCTTCAGTTACTTCTTTGCATCCATAATAGTTTATAGCTATACATTCTTCTGCCTTTTCATAAGTTTGCCGCATTACTCCCTTCAGTAAGCCAGCTTTCTCTTCTTCTACCTGCATAAATGAAAAGAATTTCATTCCCTCTGCCAGCCATTGAAGGCGGATTTTTCACTAGAGTCTTTGCAATGAAGTTTCTCATTTGGATGCATGGATTTCTACTGTCCACGAACATGTATGCCCTTTATGAGGATTCCTCAAAAACTATGGACATCAGTACTCCATTTAATGGGATATCAGAATTCTGAGGAACCAAACGTAAAAATACCTTGGAATTTAATAGCACTTTTATGGTATCCAAGGTAGGAGTCCATGCATCCAAACTAGGCCTTATCTCCAAATGTACTAACAAGTGACAACCAACTTATATACATCCTAGCTGCAACCTTATACATAACAGACAATCCAACCATTGAGAATTAATTAACTTCACTGAGACTTAATCCAAGAGCCAAACAGGCCATAAATTTGGCTTGTTAATCACTCTCAAATTAAATTGGATTGGTTAGTTGAAAAAATAAAAAAAGAAGTGATAGAGCACTGTTGCCAACTGTAAAAGAAAACAAAAATGAAAAGTTGAATCGACAGAATTGTAATTACCTTAGCATTCATATCCAGGACACTGCAATTTGCAATAATACTTAATTCAAGCTGGGAAAGAAGTGTAATTTGAGTCTTGGGCCTAGTTTGGTACTTATATCGAGGAAAGAGTGTCACTAAAATTTGCTCATTTCCTCTTTTAAACTGAATCTTCACATGAAGTTTAAGTAAAATTCTACTTACAAATGTCTTTTTTTCTTCTAAATGTTTAACAGAGTAACACAGTAAATGAAGTGTACTAGTCAAGTGTTTTAATAAGATAGCTTAAATAAGCATACTTTGCAAGGATAAAAAAAGGAATATCATCAACATAATGGTAATGTTCCCCACATGTAAGCTTCCATTAAAGCAGTTTAAGTACAGACTAGTGACTTACTGCATCTGCATCAGCCCCAAGATTCAAGGCCCTTAAAGCGTCACCGTCTGCAACGAATCCAGCAACTCCTGCATTATTTACCTGTATAGAATTTTATTATAACTTCTTTACCACACCCATTTTTGCTCAGCAGTAGCTGAACATTTATATTAAGAAAATTGATTTAAATTTACTAAAACAAAGATTAAAATGTAAGAAATCTGCAACATAATGTGAAAATTGCACACGTTCAGTAGTATTGACAATACAAATAATCATCATCAAAGCCTTGTCATAACTATGTTGGGGATAACTAATTATTTCTCTTAAAATTAACAAAATATATAGCAATATTGCTAATATAAGTGTTGGAACATTAATATCAGTTGAATCATCTCCTTGGATCGTAAGATTGGGGGGTCAATAGAGTACAAAATATTGAATATGTGCCAATACTCATATCTGAGTTTCAAGCTTCCAATCTTGAAAATGAAGCTCCCAAAATGGGTTTTCCCCCTTGAAAAATGAAGTGCTAGCAGAGTTAACTTCCATCCAGTGAATCCAACATCAGGAAGTTGATGTTCTCTCAGCTTTTAAACAGATATTTGACTCAGTTCTTCACAGTACAACCCCATTACCCTGCACCCCTGTAATCTGAACCATTCAACAGGTGGGGTCCACTCAAGGTCAGCCCCACCATCAGTTTATAGACTGTTTGAGAGTAATGAAATAGCAAGTTCAGCTAGTCCTACAGACTTCTAAATCAGCCACCCATTTCTTTCTTAGAAATGAAAATGAGCTCAAAAGAAGAAGTGGGGATCTATATAAAATTATAAATGACTAAATAAATTGTTCACACCAAGATATCAAGCTTCCCAAATTGAGTTTTGATGAAATCTGCCATAGAAGCAATGCTAACAGAGTCCTTCACATCCAGCTGATGAAAGACCACATTCGAGAGACCAGATTCTTTGAGCTGTCTAACAGCTTCAAGACCCCTCTTCTCATCCCTAGCTGTTAGTATGACTATGATGCCATTGGAAGCCAGTTGTCTACAGATCCCAAGTCCAATACCCTTATTAGCCCCAGTAACAACTGCACACCTGAAAAGAAACTGGCTGCATTAGAACAAAATCCAATGGGCTTGATTCATGGGTTTGACACGAATGATTTTTACATGAGCAGACAGAACAAGTACCTGTTTGCAACTGGATGGGATGTGGTCTGTCCTTCCATTTCTGAAGCCATATGCAGAAAAAGCTGCGTAGGGAGAGGTTGAAACAAAAGATGGAGTTCTATGGGAACTGCGTTGGGAGAGATGGTCAGAGGTATATTCTCATTGCAAGAGCCGGGCTCACAAGTTACAGTCTTGAACATAAAATATCATGGTTGGCCCCATCTACACGTACATGGCACAGGATTGTGTGTCAGGTAGTGCACATGCAGTCAAGCTCTATGGGCCCATTGGGGTGCCTTTGATAAATGCTGCTACTTTAAAGTTCAGGGCTTTGCTTGTGTAAGGTTGGGGCCGACCCGTTTGCTAATTTTACTTGTTAAAGTAAAGTTAAATCAAATCAAGTCAAGTCTAAAATCAAAAGCATTTTAATTTAGAACTTTTTTCGATACTTTTTCGAAAAAAGTCAAAGATCAATTACATTTATTCACTAAAAGACTAAAAAAAAAGCTTCATTTCCCCGTATAAAAAGTCAAAAATATTTCATCCCAAACAACTAAAAACAAAATATCATCATAACTCACTTTTATTTTATTCCCTCTTTTTATTTCACTTCACTCCACTTTATTTTAAAAATAAAATGCCAAATGGTACATTCAAAAGAGCAAAGAGATGTGGATCCATATTCGCCAAAATCACATTACACAAACATGTCCTAAATGCTTTTGATTCAGAGAAATATTCTCCTACAAGCAATGTATATCTGGTCCAGCTCTGGAGGGCCAATTTGGAACCACTTTTATTAACACGGGCACTTTCACACTCTCAATACTCCGTCTAGCACCTGTCCCATTTTCACTTTCGTTAAACATATATCCATTAATGGATTGAGTCTCAAAAAAAAAAAAAAAAAAAAAAAAAAAGGTCAAAAGACCACTAATTATGGCTATTAAATCAAAGGCTAGGATGATCTGACATGGCTGATTTGTCTTTGTTGATCTTTATTTAAGAAGAGACCTCTCTCTGTGTACCCCACCCCCACTAATAAGTAGAAGTCTAAATAGGCTCCACTAGCTGCATTGCAGAAGGGTTAGAATGATATTATTAAGGCTGATGTTTTGCACAACTCCTATTCATAAACAGCTCTTTCCGCCCATCTTATCCTCAATTATAGAAAAGCATCCAAGTGTGCCCACAGACCTTGACCATACAGTCTGTTTGTGGGTGATAATCTTCCATATTTTCCCTTCTCATAGTGGATGCAAGGCATCTTGAAATTTGTTCCTGTTTGGACCATCATGACCTTCCAAGGTGATTTTTTTTTTATCCTACCATTCAAGAGGCGAGGGATCCATTCAAATAATCAGGACCCCTTAATTGAAGGCTCCCCCCCTAGGATGTTCAGATGGGGATCTTCTGTAAGAGAGAATTTTTGTTAAATAGACTGTCCAAATCAGATACATAGGATCACTGAATGGGAATTATTTTTGGTAAATAAACTCCAGCTCTTTCCCGGAGTCTAGACTGGAGTCCTCATAGTCTTAATTGATGAGAGATTAGTGACGTCATGCCCAAAAGAGCTTACTTATTATATATTTGAACTGCTTAAAATAAATTTGAGATTTCGACCTATAATTCTTTTTGCTTGTTTAAAAATAAAAAATTTCCTCAGCTCTATTTCGTACATCCAGCATATCATATTGTGAAAAATTAAAATGACCCAATTTTCTTTTATAATCCTCCCAAATCTAGCAATATTATATATTTATTTTGGAACATTTTACAATATTTCATGCCCCCTTTTTAATACGGGTTTTTGCGGTGTGATAACAATTAGACATGGATAACCACAGTGGTGGACCCAGGATTTTTATTTAGGTGGGGCAAAATTTTACTAGACTTTACATTTGAAAAAAAATACATTTTTTTTTTACTTTTGCGTGGCTTCTTTTTATATTACCAAATAGCACTTGTACGTTTTTCTTTAAAAAATGTGTAACTCATGGAACTCAAATAGATGCATCAAGTTAGTGAAGATTGAGCAATGAAGAGGTTGTTAATTAGAAGTACCAAAAAGTATTAGATGGATAAAAAATAATTCTAACCTAATCTCAAGAACTCAAACTTATATTATCATGTTTCACTAAATTTATATGTCAAAATCAATGTCCAATGAGGTCACTGCAAATTCAAGGTGAGTGGGTATATGAGAAAAACTGAATATATATAAGAACATTTTGAGGACATCCATCCTTTCCCTTTTCACTTTCTCAAAGCCTCCAATATTTGGATAATGAGAGTGGAATTCTATCTTTAGATCATAGTGGGGTAAGAAGACATGATAACATAAATGAATTTGGTTATATTTGGGTTTTTGTAGATATACTTAGATTTGGTGGTTTAAGGCTGAGGGAATGAATTAGGATTTTGAGGTTCAATTTTTGGAATTAGGATTTGGAGATTAAGCGTTTTGATTTAGGTATAGAGTGATTATGAAGGATTATACTATATATGTTTGGTAAATAAAAATGTAATAATCTACAAAGTACAGAGGGACCGGCGACGAGGAGCTCGATAGACAATTAGCGCAAAGAGGTTTCAAAAGAAGAGGTGGAAGAAGAGAGAGAGCGATGTATTGCCGCAACATGTCTTCTTTTCTTTCTTTCTTTTTTTTTTTTTTTTCTCCTTTTTTTTACCAACGAAGCTTTACATTTGTAGGGCTATTTTTAGACATACGTAACAAGTTTAAACATGTGGAGCATGCTCCAAGACCCCATTCAACTCTATGGTGTTTTTAATTTTGACGTAGGGTGACTACCTAGATCGTACCCCAAATTGCTCGCCCCGTACCAAAATACCATTAAAATTTATATAAATTTCAATTTTGACCTGGGGCGACCGCCCCAGGTCAATATACTATAGGTCCGCCGGTGGATAACCACCTCCGGTGATGAAAGTTGAGATATTTTCTCGAAGATATTAGTGTAGTTTTTTTTTTAGGACTAAAATGCCCTCAAATGTGAAATATTGAATAAAATTATAGATTGTGCTATATGTCATAGATATATTCTTTTATTAATCGGACAAGAGGGGAACATTTGTGTGATATGGCATACATTGCAAATTTGCATCAATATGAGTGGTTTTGTCATTTTTCCCTGCGATGAAGGATGTGTGGGTTAAAAAAGTTGACAACATGGGACGGTTTAGTTGGTTCGCAACATATCAGAGAGTGTCCCAACCGTTTGAGCCGGACTAATCCCTACGGGCCTAGGAATAGCCGGTTAAATTCCTTGTGACTCCAGTATGATAGCTCAGTTCAAATCCTCAACCTTCAAAAGCAAAACGTGATTTTAACTTAGCTAACCCTTGAAATTTTACAACCCCAAATATCACCTAAATCATTTGAATGTAACATCTTTTAACACGTCAATTGAAGGTGTCACCATCATTGTCAAAGTGCTATAAATTTCCAGTCTTCCTCTTGGTCAACTCAAATCCATCTAGGTTCTTCGACACCATGAGTGAATTAATCTGCGCCCAGAATTGTAACGACCGGTCGCAGGTTAATCTGATTTACAAAACCAGCCCTCTTTTTTTCAATAATTGTAAAAGAAAACTCCTTTATAGGACCAATTTACAGATACAACCCTCTTTTTCTGCAATCACAACAAACACTTCACTGAATAATTTACAAAGACACACCTCTATTTCTCTCTAACTACAGTAAATTCTTTTTGCTGGGATAGACATACATACCATATCATTTTCAAGAACGACAGAAACACTCAATGAGAAATTTACAAATACACACTACTAAAGATTACATTAAGGGCACGTTTGTATAGAGGCAACTTCCATTGAAAAATGAAATTGCCACATCAGCATATCTATGATTTTTAAATTCCTTAGAAAGTGTTTTTTGAGAAAATTAGAAATTTATGTTTGGGTTAAAAATTCATATTTAGTGCAAAAAGTTTTTCCTCGATAAATTAGTACTAATGTTGTTTGGTGTAGCTGCGGATTTCTTTAGTGAAAATCACTTTTGTAGTGAAAACTATTGGGTGAGTGGGTTGGTATGTGTGTGGGGTAGGTGGGGTTGGGAGGGAGGGAGAAGAAAGAGGGTGGTTTGGTGGAGTGGGGGTGGGAGTGCAAGTCTACGTGTGTATGGCTCTTCCTCTCATTTGGTGACTCTTCTTTTACATGTCTACATGTGTATGGCTCTTCCTCTCATTTGGTGACTCTTCTTTTACATGTCTACATGTGCATGGCTCTCACTCTCATTTCGTGACTCTTATTTTACATTGTTTTTCAACAGGTTTTTTTTTTTTTACATGTGCACGCCTGTGTTTTCCGACAACCTCAAAAGACACCTCGGTTTTGCCTATTCTCAAAAATCCCCTCATGTAAACCCCTTGACAAACTGTCAAGGAATATTTCCTTACGTTGGTCTCAAGATGGCTGAAATACCTTCGAGTTTTCTTCTCCCAGCCGGCTCCTATGCTGAGGCAGAAGAAGCAGCCCTCTTCTCCTTCCTACAATAGTCAATGGCCCTTTCAAATGACTTTAATTAAGACATTGAGATGGTTGAAAAGGTGGTGGTGTTGAAAATGGTATTTTTGGGTTTCTGATCATTGATACAACTTTTCTCCATTGAGTTTCTTTTCTATCTATTTGGATCTTTGAGATAATTTTATCTGAGGATACATTTTCAATACCTTACAACAGAAGATATACTAGCTCAGTTGACGTAGAACCACGGTTTGCCGTATATATATATTTATATTTATATGGCAAGACTCTACTACGCTACAACTTGGGATAACAAATGGTGAATTTCACTCAATTTAGTTCTGCAAATTTCCACATAGCCAGAGCATATAAAAGAGATATAGGCATCATTTTGAAATAGAAAATGCTTTGTAGAATATGTTTGGCCCCCTGTGTTTGGATTTGGTGGTTGGTTGGACTTCTCTCTACCATTCTTGGATCTTCCCTATTTCTCTTGTGAATTCTCTGTTATCTATTTCCTTCTCACAAACTAACTCTGTGAATCAGAGTTTATAATCTGCAGGTTTATCATTTCCTGCTTGAAATTATATCACCAATACCATAATTTACCCAACGATGAGAGAAAAAGCATCCATGCATATAATACAAAGAAACTTACAGCAGCTAACACACTCATAGTTTAGTGGTTTTGGCATCTTAATCTCACATACATGCCGGGGATGGATTCTTAGGTACTCAATTTAAAAGTATCACGTTTGGACCAGCAGCAAAAATAGCAAAAAAAAAAAAAAAAAAAAGAAACTTACAGAAAATGAATAGTGTAAAGCATTTGCGACTGAACTTCAGCCTTTTTATTTTCTAGTTATCATCGAGTCTACTTCAATCAATAGGTTGAAACTTCCATCTGATTGAAGAAAAGGCCAGTCGGGCCATCATCAGGAATCAATGCCAGCATCACAGGACCCTTAGCACCTTCTTCAACAGTCAATATCCCAGCATTGAAATTTATGTCCGTTTTGACAAAGCCAGGACTGATACAATTAATGTGGAAGGTAGGAAATTTCTTGGCTAGAATCCTTGTATAGGCATTAAGAGCTGCTTTGGAGACTGAATATGCAGTCATAAAAGTAGGCCAGCCTTTGGGTTCAATACCTAATCAACTTTCTCCTGTGAGGCCATCGGCAGCTCCAAGCACTTCTTTAGCCAATTCATTGGAGAAAAACTGAAATAACACAATGACAAATTACTAGATCAAAGTAATTAACAAATAGCTTTCTAAGAATGACAAACTATGTTTTCGGCGTGTGTGGGGTGGGGGGGTGCGCACCGGCACTCCTCAACTTCTTTGTTTTGTTAGAATAGCTAGGCAGAAGTTTAGAGGCATTTTGGTCACTGCAATTTTTGCCCTCCTCATTTTCTTTTCCCTTAACAAAAGAAGAGAGTTTAAAATATCTTTGAGGCTACTTTACTTTTGTCCTTTGGTTGCTTCCAAATAGTAAAAAATAATCCTCTAAGTATTAAGGAAAGTTTTTTCAAATGGAAGTCTCCAAAAGAGAGGTTTCTCCTTCACAATACTTTGAGATAAGCCTCTCTTTAGATGGAGCTGACAAATGAATGAAGTTCAGGTAAAAAATTCTGCTTGTGTTCTTATAGCTACTAGGCCATGACACCCAGATGTTATAACAAAAAGATGGAATATGTTGGAACTATGTAATATCCAACATTAAAGTGAACATTTGCTTTCTCATGTGGGTATCCTAGGAAATTCAAAATAGCAAAAAGCATAGATGGTGGTAAAAGATTATGCGGACATTGCGAAAGAAGGTGGCCAATCAGACAGTTGGCTCCCCTATAACACTAAACATCTAATCCATGATCAAAAGTGCTAACAAGGAGATCGAAGAGAGAGAGAGACTACCATAACATATAGTATGAATTCACCCCTGTTGATTCACAGGCTCAGATGACTGCACATGACTACCCTTCGAGTACTACAGACCATTCAGATACAGAAAGATAGAGCTACAGATGGAAGGTGTGGGCACCACCAAGCCACTGGATCGTCCCTCCCCTCTTTTAATGCAGATCATAGTAAATTTATAGAACAGGTTTTTACCAATCAACTCAGTTCTACATTCAAGCTTACTTCTTATAATGGCTATCTACTTTACTGCACTGAATAAATAAATGGTGCTTTTGTTACCTTTAGCTGCCCCAGGTCAGAGGAAACATTCACTATCCTCGCAGAATCGGATAACAGAAGAAGTGGAATAAGTGCTTCAGTTACTCCTTTGCATCCATAGTAGTTTATAGCTATACATTCTTCTGCCTTTTCATAAGTTTGCTGCATTACTCCCTTCAGTAAGCCAGCTTTCTCTTCTTCTACCTGCATAAATGAGAAGAATTTCATTCCCTCTGCCAGCCATTGAAGGCAGATTTTTCACTAGAGTTTCAGAATCTGTTAAAAATGTCTTGGCACTGAAGTTCCTCATTTGGATGCATGGATTTCTAGTGTCCATTAACATACCCTTTATGAGGATTCCTAAAAAGCCATGGACACAAGGATTCCACGTAATGTATATCAGAATTCTATGAAACAACCAAACCTAAAAATACCATGGAATTTCATAGTACTTTTATGGTATCCAACGTAGGAGTCCATACATCCAGACTAGCCTTCTCCAAAAGTACTGATGACAACGAACTTATATGCATCCTAGTTGCAAGCTTATACACAACAGATTAATCCAACCATTGAGAACTGCTTGAGTCACTAAAATTTGCCCAATTCCTCTTTTAAACATACTTTTGGAGAAAGAAAGAAAGAAAGAAAGAAAAGGAATATCATCAACATAATGGTAATGTTCCCCATATGTAAGCTTCTGTTAAAACAGGCTCAGTACAGACTAGTGACTTACAGCAAGATTCATGGCCCTCAAAGCATCACCATCTGCAATGATTCCACCATCCCCTGCATTATTTACCTGCATAGAATTTTATTGTATCTTCTTTACCACACCCATTTTTTAGAGATAAAGATTATATCAAAGAAGTACAGTACAAGGGAAATTATATACTTCATAACTGGCAGATTTTAATTAGTGTTCTTGTCATATTTTCCTCAGTAGTAGCTGAATATTTTATATTAAGAAAATTGATTTAAAACTTACTAAAACAAAGATTAAAATGTAAGCAATCTGCAATATAAAGTGAAAATTGCACAACTAGTAGTAGCATCAGGGGTATCTATAGAGTGAGGCCCACCCCCACCTATGGTCAATAGAGACCACTGGATCAAAACAACCTACTACATGCTGCAACTAGGCTCAAATATCACATTGAGCAAAGAGAGATGAATCAAACTTCATCGCTCTGTAAGCTGGCATTTTATCATGATTTTACGGGGCAACAAAGATCAATCTTAATCCAATTGATATTTGGGAGCAACTATCCACCTTAATTTGTTGGGGGGGGGGGGGGGGGGGGGCGGGCGCGGCGCAAATGTCCCAATTTGATTGTTTAATAACAGGTTCGGTAGTATGGACACCATCATCAAAGCATTTTCCCAACTATGTCGGGGTCAAATAACTATTTCTCTTAAAAATCAACAAAATGTATTGCAATATTGCTAATAGAAGTATTGTAACATTAATGTCAGTTGTATCATCTCCTTGGATAGCAAGATTGGGGGTCAATCGAGTACGAAATATTGAATATGTGCCAATATCCATATCTGAGTTGCAAGTTTTCAATCTTGAAAATGAAGTTCCCAAAATGGAATTTTCTTCTGCCCCTTGAAAATGAAGTGCTAGCAGAGCTTTACATCCATTCAATGAATCCTACATCAGGAAGTTGATGTTCTTTCATTTTTTTAAACAGATATTTCATTCAGTTCCTCCCAGCATGACCCCATCCTACCCCATATGTTTGTAATCTCAACCATTCAACCTCTGTGTTCCACTGGACCACTGCAGGTCAGCCCCACCATCACTTTGAAATGGACTGTTTGAACATAAACGTCTAGTTGTTCACTCTAAAAAAGTACCAAGATAGGAATTTCAGCAAGTCCTACATATTTCTAAATCAATTCTTGTATCTTCCCTATTTCTCTCGTGTATTCTCTGTTGTCTGTCTCCTTCTCACAAATTAACTCTGAATCAAGATTTATCATCTTGCTTCAAATTAAATCACCAATACCAAAACATTTGTATTAATGGATGGAAATTACAAAGCCGGCCAACAAACAAAACCAGGTATTTAAATCTTATGCCTTACAACCAAGAACACACCCGTTACATGGCATAAGCAATCAAAGGAACAACCAAGAACAGCAGCCAACACAATCATGGCTGAGTGGAGTTGGAATCTTAGTTTCACATACATGCCCAAGGGGGAAAAAAGCGAAAGTAACAGAAAATGAACACTGTAGAGCATCCGCAAATGAAAAGTTTAGGCCTTTTTATTCTCTTGTTATCATCTAGTCTACTTCCATCAATAGGTTGAAATTTCCATCTGATCGAAGAAGAGATGTTGGGCCATCAGCAGGTAGCAATGCCAGCATCACAGGACCTTTAGCACCTTCTTCTACAGTCAATACCCCCTGATTGAAGTTGATGTCCGTTTTTACAAAGCCAGGATGGACACAGTTAATGCGGAAGGTGGGAAATTTCTTGGCTAGAATCCTTGTATAGGCATTTAGAGCAGCTTTGGAGAGTACTAATGCAGACATAAAAGTAGGCCAGCCTTTGGGTTCCAACAAATCATCCTTGAAGTCCTTTAGAAACCATTGTAACACCTCATCAACTTTCTCTTCTGTGAGGCCATCAGTGGCACCAAGGACTTCTTTAGCGCCTTCATTGGAGATAAGCTGAAATAAAACCACAACAAAATACTAGATCAAAGGCATTGACTAAGAGCTTTCTAAGAATGACAACATATATGTTTGAGAAATACTAGGCTCATAGTTTATTTCCTTCTCAACTATTGAAAAGAAACTCATCTACACAAGCCCATGGCATAGTGCAAGGTGCTCATTGTTGCAATCTTGAGGGTGTAGGTTCTAAGTCATGTTACCAATCGAGAAAAAAGTTACTCTTCTAATGTAAAAGAAGGCATTACATGGAGATGACAAAAGAATGAAGTTCAATGTAAAAAAAAAAACTGTGCATGTGTCCTTATAGCTACTAGGCCATGATAACCAGATGTTATAAAAACAGATGGCATGTGTCCAACACTAAGTGAACATTTGCTTTCTAATATGGGTTTCTTAGGAAATTCAAATTAGCAAAATCATAGGTGCTTGTAAAAGATTATGCAAACATTGAGATAGTTGCTCCAGTATAACACTAAACCTCTAATGCTTAATGAAAAAAATGCTAAGGAGATCCAAGAGAGCTGCTACCATAACATATCCAATGAATTCACCCCTCTTGATTGACAGGCTCAGATGACTGCACATGACTACCCTTCAAGTACTACAGAGCATTGAGATACAAAAAGCGAGAACTAACGAGGGCAGGTTTGGGCACCACCAAGCACTCAATCGTCCCTCCCCCCTCTCAATGCAGATCCCTGATGCCAAGTCTTAGAACAGATTCTTTACAATTTAATTCGGTTATACATTCAAGCATGCTTCTTGTAATGACTATCTACATTTCTGCATTCAATAAATAAATGGTGATTTTGTTACCTTTAGCCGCCCCAATTCAGAGGAAACATTCACTATCCTTGCTGAATTGGACAATAGAAGAAGTGGGATAAGTGCTTCAGTTACTCCTTTGCATCCATAATAGTTCACAGCTAGACATTCTTCTGCCTTTTCATAAGTTTGCCGTACTAATCCCATTATTAAGCTTGGTTTCTCTCCTTCGAACTGCATGGGGATAAGAACATATTCATTCACTCTGCCAGCCATTGAAGGCATATTTTTTACTATAGTTACAGATTCTGTTAAAAATGTCTTTGTACTGGAGTTTCTCATTTGGATGCATGGATTTCTAGTGTCCATGACATGCCCTTAATGAGGATTCCCCAAAAACTATGCACGTAAGTATATATTACACATACTGCAACCAAATATAAAACTACCTTGTAATTTAATAGCAATTTTATGGTATCCAAGGTAGGAGTCCATGCATCCAAACCAGGCTCCAAAAGTACAGACAATCAACTCAGATAATCCAACCACTGAGAATTACTTGAGTTGCAGAGACATAATCCACAAGCCAAACAGGTCATAAACATGGCATGTGAATCACTCTCAAATTGAATTGGATTGGTTAGTTAAAAAAATATAGTAGTAATTAACAGGACTCTGTTTCCAGAACTAAGAAAATAAAAAAGAGAAAGTTGAAATGAAAGGATTGTAATTACCTAAGCATTCATATCCAGGTAGCTTCAATATGCAATTATACTAATTCCAAGTTGGGAAAGAAGTGTAATTTGAGTATTGGGCCTAGTTTGGTACTATTATCAGTGGAAAGAAATGTTACTACAATTTGCTCATTTCCACTTCTAAAATGATTTTTCACATGTAATTAAAGTAAAATTCTAATTACAGATAAGTATCTTTTTTTTCTTCTAAATGTTTAGCAGAGTAACACAGTGGATGAAGTTTACTTGTCAAATATTTTAATGAGAGAGAGAGAGAGTATATCATCAAAGTAATGGTAATGCTCCCCATATATATATATATATATATATATATATAAGCTTCCGTTAAAACAGTTGAAGTACAGACTAATGATTTACCGGATCAGCCCCAAGATTCAAGGCCCGCAAAGCATCAGCATCTCCAATGAGTCCACTATCCCCTGCATTATTTACCTGTATAGAATTTTATTGTGAATTCTTTACAACAATTTTAGAGGTAAAAATTATATTAAAAAAGTACAGTACTAGGAAAAATATATACTTAATAACTGGCAGATTTTAATAACTATTCTTGTCATATGTTGCTCAGGAGCAGCTGAATGTATTACATTAAGAAAATTAATTTAAAATAGGCATGGGAAACCCTCATCATAAAATAAATTAATTAATTAAAAATGTAAGAAATCTACAATATAAGGTCCACATTGCATAACTAGTTGTGGCATCAAGGATATCTATAAAGTGAGGCCCACCTCTTGTCAATAGGGACCATTGGATCAAAACAACCTATTACGGGCCGCAACTGGCTCAAATATCACTTTGACCAGAGTGATATGCACTAATTGAGTTGAGGTAAACTTCATCACTCTATAATCCCACATATTATCACGATTTCACACAAGTTTGGTACAATCGACATTGTATAATTCATCATCATCAAAGCCTTGTCCTAACAATGCTGGAATCAATTAATATTGCTATTAGAAGTATTGAAACATTAATGATCAATTGTATCATCTCCTTGGACCGTAAGATTGGGCGTCAATCAAGTACGAAATCTGGAATATGCACCAATACCCTTATCTGAGTTGCAAGCTTCCAATGTTGAAATGGAAGTTCCCAAAATGAAGTGTTTCTTCTTTGGGCAGAACTACCAAGCAGCGTCGCTGCATGGTAGTATGATACAACACCTGGTTAAAATCATGGGTGGGGATCATATTTGGAAAATCCAAACCACTTCACTGCCCAAAGGCCCACTGTGTACTCTGCATCTGAATATTCAAAATCTATTTCAGTGGGCCAACCGATGCATTGGCCACTGGATTTCACACAAAGAGGCTCCTTCTATTTCTGCCCTTTAAAAAGAGGAAAGTAGAGAAAGTTAATCACATTTTCAAAATTTAGTTGATCCAACGGTGGCCATCTCACTAATTTAAATAATAATCTAATATTTGATCACTATAATGGTACTAGGACCAAGAATAGGTTTGGATTTTCCAAATGTGACCCCCACCCACTATTTTAACCTCGGTGCTGTATGGACGCTGCATGGTAGTTATGCGGCTTATGCCCGCCCCCCCTACCTTCTTTTTCCCTTGAAAACGAAGTGCTATTACATCCATCCAATGAATCCAACATCAGGAAGTTGATGCTCTTCCCAGCACAATCCCATCCCACCCCCACACCCTTCTAATCTGAACCATTCAGTTGATGCGGTCCACTGCAGGTCAGTCCACCATCACTTTATAGACTAGCTGTTTGACTAGCGATTTCAGCTAGTCCCCCCAGACTTCTATATCAGCCACCCATTTCTTTGTTGGTATTGGAAATGAGTATCAGATCAAAAACCTGTTTGTGACAAATTAAATCAAACCTGCAGATCTAGATTTATGCATTTAAACAATACATCATCATGAATTCTAAGATTGTACTTTGCATCATGATCTTGATGATGAACGGTCTGGATCTGAGTTTTGAGTGTCCCACCTTACAATCAACACTCTTGATCAAATGGGTTTCCTCAACTCTCTTAGTCTTGCCTCACTCCAATATGCCTGACAAAGATGGGTATTTTGTGTAAAGTGTAAGACTGTAATTAATAGAGAGGAACTGAAATCACCTCATGTAAATATCCTCATCAAAGAGATCATATTAAATACTAATTTCCTTAGTTCCCTCTAATTACATAGTCAAAGAAACCAAATAGTCAGGTTTACTAAAATGAGTTCAAGCTTATTTAATTAAATCAAAAAATCAAGAGGAAAGCTCAAAAGGTCAACTTAACATGTGGCGGACCTAAGTGTAACGACATGGGTGCAACCGCACCCAAGAGATTTGAGAAACTCGTTAAATGATACCTTAAAAATTCTATTTTATTATTCGACTTTTTAACTTGAGTACTTGACCATTGTCCACACCACCCAAATGAAAATCCTGTATCCGCCATGTATGACCCTACTATTGTTCGGACGTACGGTCATATCGGCCACTCTAACAATTAGCTCAAAAGAAGAAGTGGGCATCTCCATAACTTCTTAAATAATTAAAATAAATTGTTCAGTTTTGTTACCAAGATATCAAGCTTCCCAAATTGAGTTTTAATGAAATCTGCCAAAGAAGAAATGCTAACAGAGTCCTTCACATCCAGCTGATGAAAGACCACATTAGAGAGACCAGATTCTTTGAGCTGTCTAACTGCTTCAAGACCATTCTTCTCATCTCTAGAAGTGAGTATGACCATGATGCCATTGGAAGCCAATTGTCTACAGATCCCAAGTCCAATACCCTTATTAGCCCCGGTAACAACTGCACACCTGAAAAGAAAATGGCAGGGAAACATTAGAACAAAATCCAAGGGGCTTGATTGGGTTTGACACAAGTGATTACATAAGGAGACAGAATTAAGCACCTGTTTGCAACTGCATGGGAGATTGTCTGTCCTTCCATTTCTGATGCTGAATGCAAGGAGACTATGGAAAGGTTGAAAGAAATTATGGGAGTTTTATGTGAAGGCAGAGATGGTTAGAGGTGTGTTCTTATAGCAAGAGCTGGAGCGCTGTACTCAGATATTTGCAGTCTAGACCGAAGGCCGTTTGCAATGTCAGTCAATATTTCTGACCGGAGAATTTTCTCCCGCGGACTGCACAGGAAGTCAAGCTCTGTGGGGTCCACTTGAGGCCGCCTACCTTTGATTGATGCAAGCCATTTCACACTTTCATTCCCTTATTCTGGCACCAAGCCTAATTTACTATCTTTAAATCTTTATCTATCACTACACTTTGTGACATTAAATCAGTGGCTATGATGATACGATAGGGCTATTTTTTTTGTTGGCCGTTACCCTCAAGGAGACTTCCATGTGCTCCATCCAACCTTATTGAGAAGTAGGCATCTAAGTGGGCCTCATGAAATGTAGAAAAGTGGGCCATGTTGGGCTGAGAGATATATACCTCACGTTAAATCAAGGTTACAATGATATGTGCGCTTATTTTTTGCATGAGTGTTATCCGTAGATCTTTCCATCCATGATAAGAAAGCATTTAAGTGGGCCCCACAAGCCAGACATGGTAATTACAATCTATTGTGAGATAAAATCTTCTATATTTTCCATTTTCATGGTGGATATGGGACATCGTGAAATTTGCTCCTCTTGGGCCACTATCTCCTTTGAGGAGGAATTTTGTAATCCTCCTACTGTTAAAAGGCAAGGGATCCATTAAAAGAACCGGAACCCTTTGTTAAAGGTTCCCATTGGGATGTTCACATGGGAAGATTTCAAGGATGAAATTTTGGTAAATACACTTTTCCAAATTAGTTCGTTAACAATCCCAAGGGATAGCTCAGCTAGTTTAGGACCATAATTTGCATCTGGAGGTTGTAGGTTCGAAACTGCACTACCACACTGAAACTACATGGGAGTTTACTTGGCTTTCTTCTGGTCCTGGGAGGATTAATCCAGCCCAAAGGGTTGGAAACCCTCCGATAGAAGAAGAAAAAAAAAAAAACCAATTCACTAGGATCACTCGATCGACTAGATGTTTTTTATGGTAGCATTCCATCTCGGAGCAAGGCCTACCATCTTTTTTTTTTTTTTTCCATTTATTGGAGAGTTTTTAAGTTAAAACAAATCACACTACATCTGTCTCTGAAAGCGGTCTTGCCCTAACCATTGCCAAAAATTGAAATAGTATGGATTGACTTGCTTTTCTTTACTATTTTTTCCATTGGTATGGTTGCATGAGATACAATTAATTTCTACTGCCTGGGAGACTGATTGCAGAAACTAATCTATGTTGACAATCGACATGATTCTCATTCTATGGTAAGAAAACACAAACATGCCCTAACATGCCCTAATGTAGTCACCAAACTTTTGCATTTGGAAGCACCGTCTCTCAACAAGAATGGTGTTTGCAGAAGAGGGGTGGAAGACTGTTGGAAAGGTCAAGGGAAGGAGAAGGAACAAAGTAAGATGGGAGGATCTCGTTTCCGTTTTTATCGAAAACCTTCCTGAATCTACACGGGCTGATCAGCTAAGGAGCTTTTTTTCTCCAATAGGGAGGGTCTTTGATGCTTTCATACCTGGTTCTAGCAGGAGAGGCAGGGGAGGCTGTTTTGGATTTGTTCGTTTTGGCGATATGGAGACAGCAATCAAAGCTGTGGAGAAGTTGAATGGGAGTATTTTTGCTGGGAGAAAGTTGGGGGTCAATGTGGCTAGATTTGGGTGATCTAAGAGGTTGAGGAGGGATGTGAGTGGGGGCCCTGTTAATGGTGTGGCTGCAGTAGTCAAGCGGGTTTGTAAGCCTAAAGCAGGAAAGACTCCGGTTGTTTATAGTGCCCCAGGCTCTGCTATTAGACAGCAAACTCTTTCTTATGCTGAAGTGGTGAAAGGGCCAGGACGTGAGGATGAGTTATCCCCAAAGAAGTTATTGTTAATAACACCAGTTGGTTATCAAATAGCTTGGTAGGCATTGTTAGGTCGGATGGAGTTATTCCTTCTATCCCGGGCAGTTAAGAGGTGGGTGGAATCAGAGATGTTAAGGTTTCAAAGTTGGGTGAGAAGAAGGTGTTGGTTTCTTTTCCTAACTTAGAGGAGTCCTTGGGAGGGATAGACTATGATTGGAAAAAAAAAATTTGTTTCCGTTGAGAAATGGGTTCCTAGCCTTGCTGTTTCTTTGAGGGAGGTGTGGATTCAGTGTTTTGGTGTTCCTCTACACGGATGGGGCGAGGAAGTCTTCAGGGCCATTGGTAGTAAGTTTGGGGAAGCGGTAGTCATTGCAGAGGAGACCATGGACAAATCACTCTTGGAGTATGGTAGCTTATGTGTTAAAACTGAAAATTTTGGGTTCACCAATCAGGTAGTGAAAATCAATATTTTTGGAGCCTTTTTCAATGTGGTGGTGAGGGAGGAAATGGAGTTACATTGCAAATGCACCAAGGGAGAAACAGGAGGTGTTATGTCAGCAGAGGTGGATTCGAAGAGGGTGGATGTCATTACCCGAGGTGAAGAAAATAATAAAGAGATGCAGGAGGCGATGGACTCTACCTCTTCCGGCGATAGTAGCGGTCCGGGTAACGGATTTCATAACCGGCATAGAAAAGGGGAGGTGGTGGCAGAAGTCGATTCTCCGGTGCAGGTTCCGGCTAGCATAGATGACGTGGCGTACGATGCCCACTTTCTCAATAGGGCTGGTAGAGAGAAGGATAGGTCGGCTAACGAATTGAATGTGGACGAGACAGGGGCGTTGAAAGTTTGCTTTGTTGGGGAAGCTCGTCAGCATGGTGATAAAGGGAGTAGGGCTGTTTCCCATAAACGAGGCCTGTGCAAAGAAACCTCTCCTTCAGAGGTCAGCTCTGTTGAGTTGAACTTGAAGAAAGTTACAGTAGTTGGTGGCGAAGGCTCTTTCGTGCCAGATACACGAGTTTCACAACAGGAGTTGTCGGGTGGGCTTTTTGAAGTCGAGTCAGCGCCTGGTGAGCTGGGTTCTAATTGCGGGCTTTCTCTACAGGGTGGGTCCATCGTGGTGCCGGGCGTGTCTGTTGTTACCAGCCCTATCCAGGCCCATTGCACCCATAACATTTTTTCTAAAGGGGAGGGCCCTTTTCAGGATGGGTCCCATTTCTTCAAACAGGGATGTGGAGGTGAGAGGTGTATCTGTATTAAAGAGAAGAATGCCCGTCAAGATGCAATTCGAAGAAGGGATCGTCCCGGGCACGCAGTCAGGTCTATGAGCGCCCCGATGGTGACGGCTAAGCATAGGAGGTTTTTGGGGAAGCGATGGAGGATACCTTCTCGTGTGCTCTCTAATGGAAAATAGCTTATCAAGAAACCTCTGTACTCAAGTTCTAAGGACCAAGGAGGTAGTTATGAAGGCTCTAACATCCACCTAAGGGATGGAGTGCAGGAAGTCAAATCAACAGCAAGGGATGAGGTTTCAATGGACTTGAATAATGGATCCACGGGTGTTCATCTGGCAGCAAGGGAGACAGCCATCAAGACGATTGAAGTGGCCAAGCTGTTGGGCATTTCTTTTGGAGAAGATGAACCAGAGATTTTGCAGTAGTTAATCCAATTGGAGTTGTCCGATTTAAGAGGTAAGTCTACTACCGCATGATTCGTTTCTCTTTGGGAGTTCCTTTTTGTTTGTGATGATTATTATCTCTCTAAATGTGAGGGGGCTTGGTAGGCCTCAGAAAAGATTGGCTGTTAGGAAGTTGGTAAGGAAGCACAAAGTTGATGTGCTGCTGCTTCAAGAGACTAAAGTGGCAACTGATATCCATAGTGTTGTTCGTGAGGTTTGGGGCAGCTGCAGGTGTGCTTGGGATTGGGTTCCTTCAGCTGGTGCTTCAGGCGGTCTGATTTCTATATGGAAGGAGGATGTTTTGCAAGTTGAGGCTATTTTGCATGATCAAAGAGCTCTAGCTGTCAAAGTTCATGGGGCTAGTGATAGCTTTTTTTGGGCTATTGCTAATGTATATGGGCCTAATGATGTGGCTAACAGATCCTCTTTTCTAGATTTGTTAGCCAATTTTAAATCCCAATGGCATGTCCCTTGGGTGTTTGGGGGAGATTTCAATATGGTGAGGACTCCTTTTGAGAAAAAGTGGGGGAGGTCCACTACCAGGTCTATGACTTTTATTCAATGACTTCATCAATGCTAATGAATTGATGGACTTGCCTCTTCAAGGGAGGAAGTATACATGGACCAACAATAGGGATCGAGCAGGATTGATAGATTCTTGTTATCTAAAGAGTGGGACGATAACTATGAGGGCGTTATTCAGCTGGCGCTCCCAAGGGTGATTTCAGATCACTGTCCTATCAAGTTATGTCCTAAAATCTTGGATTGGGCCCTAGGCCGTTTCGTTTTGACAATTGTTGGCTTCTTCATAGAGGCTTTCTTGACCTGGCTAGATCCTGGTGGTGTCAAGCTAATGTGGAGGGGTACGCTGGATATAGAGTTTGCAAGAAGCTTCGATTTCTTAAAGAGAATATCAAGCGATGGAGTAGAGAAGTTTTCGGTTGAGTGGATGAATCTAGAGACAACTTGGCTAGTTTGGTGGAAGATCTTGATAAAGAGGGTGAAATCCAGGAGTTGAGGCCAGATGAAGTTGCATTTAGAAAAGAGGCGGTGAGAAGGATATGGGAGTTAAATCGCATGGAAGAAATCTCATGGAGGCAAAAATCAAGAGTTACATGGCTAAAGGAGGGTGATAAAAATACCAGATTTTTTCATCAGATGGCTAGTATGAGGAGCAGGGTCAATTATGTGGGGAAGATTCGACGTAATGGTATTGTTTTTGAAAGTCCAGGTGAGGTCAAGGACGAGGTGGGGCGTTTCTTCGAAGATATCTATAAGAGTGATGTGGGTGCTAGGCCTAAGCTTGACGGCCTTTGCTTTCCCTCAATTCCTTCTGATGTGAAGAATTGGATAGAAAGGGAGTTCGAGGAGGAAGAGGTGTTTAAAGCTTTGGAGGAGTGTGGTGGAGATAAAGCTCCTGGTCCAGACGGTTTCAACTTCTCTTTCATCAAAGCAAGTTGGAATTTTCTGAAGGAAGACTTTGGTAAGGTGATTTCTGAATTTCATCAAAGGAGTAGAATCAACAGAGAAATGAATACGTCTTTCATATCACTCATTCCTAAAGTGCAAAATCCTGTGGAGTTAAAGGACTATAAACCGATTAGCCTTGTGGGATGTGTTTATAAGCTGTTAGCTAAGATGTTGGCAAATTGGCTAAAAAGTGCTCTTCCTCATGTTATTAGCCCTTTTCAAGGGGCTTTTGTGGCGGGGAGGTAAATTCTTGACGGAATTTTGATTGCTAATGAACTTGTGGATTCAAGGAAAAAGTCTGAGAAAGAAGGAGTCATTTTTAAAATCAATTTAGAGAAGGCTTACGATCATGTGGAGTGGGATTTTGTTGATTACATGTTATTTAGATTGGGCTTTGGGGAAGTGTGGCGTGGTTGGATCCATCAGTGTATTTCTACCACATCTTTTTCAATTTTGGTGAATGGATCCCCAACTAAACTATTCAAAGCTTCCAGAGGAATTCGTCAAGGGGATCCGTTATCCCCGCTCCTTTTCACAATTGTGGTGGAGGCCTTGAGCTCTCTTTTAGTGAAAGCTAGAGAGTTGGGAATGATTAATGGTTTTCAGATGGGGCGGAGTGGAGAGAATATTACTCATCTTCAATTTGCAGATGACACAATTTTGTTTAGTTCGACCAAGTTGGAAGAAATTCTGACCCTTAGAAGAATCCTCCGATGCTTCCAGTTAGTGTCCGGCTTGAAGATTAACATCTCTAAGAGTATGCTGGTAGGAATTGGGTGTCCAGACGAAACCCTGCAGGCTTTGGCAACCATATTAAATTGTAGATATGATAAACTTCCCTTAATTTATCTTGGGTTGCCTATTGGAGCAAAGGCAAGATCTAAAACACTTTGAGATCCGATCATTGAAAAATTTAAGAAAAAACTGTCTTTTTGGAAGAAGAAGTATTTGTCTATGGGCGGAAGAATTACTCTTATCAACAATTGCTTACTAATCTTCTAGTCTACTACATGTCGCTTTTCAAAACACCAAAGGTGGTGATTGAAAGGTTGGATCGAATTCGGAGAGACTTCTTATGGGATGATCAGGGTGACAAGAAGAAATTACACTTGATGAAATGGAGTGAGGTAATTAAGCCTAAATCTAGTGGGGGTTTGGGTTTGGGCAGTCTAAAAAATAAAAATTGGGCATTGTTGGCTAAATGGTGGTGGAGGTTTGGAGAGGAAAAGGAGGCTCTTTGGCGTAGGTTGATTGCTTCTAAGTATAATGAGGATAAATGGGGGTGGTGGCCTAAGCTTGGGCCTAAGAATGGAAGATCGAGCGTTTGGAGTGCTATTGCTTCTGTTGGAGATGTGTCTAATGCTAGGGGCGAAGCTTTGTTCAAGGGAGTGGGCTTCAAGGTGGGTAATGGTAGGGATGTTAGATTCTGGTTGGATGACTGGGTGGGGGTGGGGCCCTTATGTGGATTATTTCCTAGACTCTTTAGATTGGTGGCCAATAAGGAGTCATCTGTTAGTGATTGTTTTGAGGTGAGGAGTGGATGTAATGTGTGGGGTATTCTGTTTAAGAGGGATCTTCGTTCTTTGGAGGAGGAATTATATGAGGAGTTATTGAGTTTTCTTGCTAACATGTTTTTTTGCAGGGATACTAAGGACTCTAGGATTTGGAAGCCTTCCATTTCCGGGGAGTTCTCCGCCAAAGCTTTCTACTTAACTTTGGAAGGTAACCCCACCCACTTGACTCCTTCGACTCATGTATGGTTGGGGTTGGTTCCTCCTCGGGTTGAGGTGTTTTGTTGGCTAGTGGTTGCATCAAAAGTGGCCACTATTGATAATCTAAGAAAGAGAGGAATGACTTTTACCAATATTACAGACATATGCACAATGTGTGGTAAGGAGAATGAGACGATTAATCATCTTTTCCTGCATTGTGAGGTGGCAGTCCAAGTTTGGAATGCCTTTATTAGGAGGTGTGGTATTGCTTGGTGTTGTCCGAAAAATATAGCGGAAGCGGCAAATGCTTGGCGTGGTGGGTACTTCATTGGTTGTGGGCGTTTATTATGGAGAATGATACCTTTTGCTATTTTATGGTCTATTTGGAAGGAAAGAAATGAGAGGATATTTAGAGGCTCTTCATCTTCGGTGGTTGATTTGATAGATTAGGTTGCTTTTAGGATTGCGAAATGGGCTTCAATTCGGAAGGAGTTTACAAATATTAATTTGAATGATATTATCTATAATTGGGAAGGTTGTATGAGGTGTTTCCCTTTTAAGGAAAGAAGATCCGTCCCTTGGTCTCCCCCTCCTTTTGGGGTTTTAAAATTCAATGTGGATGGAGCTTCCAGGGGTAAGCCAGGGCCGGCAGGAATTAGAGGCGTGTTGCGTAATTATAAGGGTGATGTGCTCCTTATGTTCTCTAAGAATGTGGGCATTTGTGACTTGAACGAAGCCGAAGTGTTAGCCATTGTGGAGGGTCTTAGGTTATTTGCAAGGAGTTATATTGGTGCTCTTGTGGTGGAAAGTGATTCCTCAAATGCGATCACTTGGGTATCCAACAAAAAAGATTTTCCTTGAAAATTTCCATTCCATTTCAATGAAATTAGGGAGCTTTCGGCCACTCTAAATGTCTGTTTTCGTCATGAGGTTAGATCAGCCAACTCGATCGCGGATGCTCTAGTCAAGCAAGGGATTGAGAGGTCGTCTCTATGGGTGGGTGTGATTATTTAATTGGGTTGGGGTTGGTATAATACTCTTGTACCTTCTCTTTTATCTTTTGTCTCTTTTTCTTTTTCAGCTTTGTACTTGCTTTCTCTTTTAAGAAACTTTTGTTACCGTTTCAAAAAAAAATTCCATGGTAAGAAAAGTATAAGGCGCTTGGTCTTTCCTGGAGTCTGGACCGGAATCTTTTGAGTCTTAGGTGATGAGATAGTAATGACCTCATATTCAAAAGAACTCAGGTTAAGAATTTGACCTATTTATGGGCCATGTATAAAGAATAGAATTTTGACATATTTAAATATTATAAAAATAAAATAGTACAAAATAAAATAATGTAATATTTAAATATTATAATATTTTTATTGTTTGGAATTGGCAATCTTTTAAAAATATAACAGATTTTACATTATGTTGTTTGACAGATGCTATAGATTATGATATATGTTTAAAAAATTTAACAACATTAATACTGGCACTTAAATTTTTTAAAAAATTTAAAAAATACTTAAAATTCCTTAGATTAGTGGCACTTAGACACTGGGACACATTAATACTCAAATGCTATTGCCCTGATAGAAATATGATGATATTGAGAGTTTTTTAATAGACAAAAAGCATGATGGAGAGTCCAAATCACAAAAAAAAAAAAAAAAAAGGAAAATTCTAGTATTTTGTATTTTTTTTATTAGAGAATCAATTTGATCGTGGAAATTACTCAGAATGAGGTGAAAATTTGAGGTATCCCATACATAGAAAGGATATTTGTCTTAATGATTATGATTTTTAATAGATGGGGTCTATCGTACTGTTCTACTCTATTTACATCATGATTTATAAAACTTAAAGCACATGCAAAATAAAATAAAATAAAATAAAACTCCACCCTTTCTCCCTCGGCAAGCGTGCATGGTAGCACATCAGTTACATGAAAAGTTTCTCACCTCCTCTTTTGCTCCGCGCTATTGTCGCGATTTTTTCTTTTTTCAATAATATTGTCATTTTCTTATTAATTATAAAACTTCTTGTTTTTGTTGATCAATTCCATATATTATATATTCTTTTCAGTTTCGTTTTATTGTAAAATGGTTGTCATAGAAAATTAATGATTATATAGGAAATCATATAAAATAGTTAGTTCAAAAGTTTGATCATCTATGCTTAAAGTGCAATGCATAAGTATAAAAATAAAAACAATAATATTTATAGGGGTCAATATTCTAAAAATATATTTATTTTTATAAATACCTCATAGATAAATTCCAACTCCCTGTCAATATTCCAAAGTGGGGCTGGGTCCCTTCCTCATTAACTAATTTTAAGTTTTTGTTGATAACTATTAACAAAAAGATGCTCTGTGGTGTAGTGGTAAGGTCGTTTCTTTAAAATCCATATTGTCATGAGTTCGAATCTCAGTTTACCATGTCATTAAAAATACACGGGTCAGGTTGGGTCCAAAAGGTATGCTTTATCTTTGGCCCGACCTAATTTATCCTGATCCAACCCGTTTGCTAGGGTCAAACTAAATTAAATTAGTCAAAATCATTTAGAGTGAATTGGAAGTGATTTCAATTTGAAACCACTTCGCTTGATATATTTTAATAGGATCACTGAATGGGAATTATTTTTGGTAAATAAACTCCAGCTCTTTCCCGGAGTCTAGACTGGAGGCCTCTGAGTCTTAATTGATGAGAGATTAGTGACGTCATGCCCAAAAGAGCTTACTTATTATATATTTTAACTGCTTAAAATAAATTTGAAATTTTGACCTATAATTCTTTTTGCTTGTTTAAAAATAAAAAATTTCCTCAGCTCTATTTCGTACATCCAGTATACCATATTGTGAAAAATTAAAATGACCAATTTTCTTTTATAATCCTCCAAAATCTAGCAATATTATATATTTATTTTGGAACATTTTACAATATTTCATGCCCCCCTTTTAATACGGGTTTTTGACGTGTGATAACAATTAGACATAACCACTTATAGTGATGAAAGTTGAGATATTCCCTCATAGATATTAGTGTAGTTTTTTTTTATAGGCTAAAATGCCCTTGAATGTGCGATATTGAATAAAATTATAGATTGTGTGATATGGCATAGATATATTCTTTTATTAATCAGACAAGAGGGGAACATTTGTGTGATATGGCATACATTGCAAATTTGCATCAATATGAGTGGTTTTGTCATTTTTCCCTGCGATGAAGGATGTGTGGGTTAAAAAAGTTGACAACATGGGACCGCTTAGTTGGTTCGCAACATATCAGAAGGTGTCCCAACCCTTTGGGCCGGACTAATCCCTACAGGCCTAGGAAGAGCCGAGTAAATTTCTTGTGGCTCCAGTGTGGAAGCTCAGTTTGAAACTCTCAACCTTTGAGAGCAAACCGTAATCTTAGATCAACTGCGCTACCCCTTCAAATTTTACAAACCCCACGTATCACCTTAATCATTTGAATGTAACATCTTTTAACACGTCAATTGAAGGTGTCATCATCATTGTCAAAGTGCTACAAAAATTTCCAGTCTTCCTCTTGGTCAACTCAAATCCATCTAGGTTCTTCGACACCAAGAGTGAATTAATCTGCGCCCAGAATTGTAACGACCGGTCGCAGGTTAATCTGATTTAGAAAACCAGCCCTCTTTTTTTCAATAATTGTAAAAGAAAACTCCTTTATAGGACCAATTTACAGATACACCCCTCTTTTTCTGCAATCACAACAAACACTTCACTGAATAATTTACAAAGACACACCTCTATTTCTCTCTAACTACAGTAAATTCTTTTTGCTGGGATAGACATACATACCGTGTATCATTTTCAAGAACGACAGAAACACTCAATGAGAAATTTACAAATACACACTACTAAAGATTACATTAAGGGCACGTTTGTATAGAGGCAACTTCCATTGAAAGATGAAATTGCCATATCAGCATATCTATGATTTTTAAATTCCTTAGAAAATGTTTTTTGAGAAAGTTAGAAATTTATGTTTGGGTTAGAAATTCATGTTTAGTGCAAAAAGTTTTTCCTCGATGAACTAGTACTAATGTTATTTGGTGCAGCTGCGGATTTCTTTAGTGAAAATCACTTTTGTAGTGAAAACTATTGGGTGAGTGGGTTGGTATGTGTGTGGGGTAGGTGGGGTTGAGAGGGAGGGAGAAGAAAGAGGGTGGTTTGGTAGAGTGGGGGTGGGAGTGAGGAAATGAGGGGTCAATTTTTCGTAGAAATAGACTTCTCATACCCCAAGAGGAAATCCATTTCCATGCCTAGGAAATAAAAAACTGAAGTAGCAAAAAAGCAGTTCCGCGAAAAACTACTTCACCAAACACATGAAAGAGAAGTTTTTCGTAGAAAACCACATCATTTTCCGCGGAAATAGCCGACACAAACGTGCCCTAAAACTACTTAAGGATCCTCCTATGAATGAAATCGCCTAAACATCCACCACTCTCCCACCTGCCTAAAATTTTGGCGGACCTGCCTAAAATTCTGGCGGTGCATGTCTACGTGTGTATGGCTCTTCCTCTCATTTGGTGACTCTTATTTTACATGTCTACATGTGTATGGCTCTCACTCTCATTTCGTGACTCTTATTTTACATTGTTTTTCAACAGGTTTTTTTTTTACATGTGCACGCCTGTGTTTTCCGACAACCTCAAAAGACACCTCGGTTTTGCCTATTCTCAAAAATCCCCTCATGTAAACCCCTTGACAAACAGTCAAGGAATATTTCCTTACGTTGGTCTCAAGATGGCTGAAATACCTTCGAGTTTTCTTCTCCCAGCCGGCTCCTATGCTGAGGCAGAAGAAAAGGTGGTGGTGTTGAAAATGGTATTTTTGGGTTTCTGATCATTGATACAACTTTTCTCCATTGAGTTTCTTTTCTATCTATTTGGATCTTTGAGATAATTTTATCTGAGGATACATTTTCAATACCTTACAACAGAAGATATACTATCTCAGTTGACCTAGAACCACGGTTTCCTGTATATATATATTTATATTTATATGGCAAGACTCTACTAAGCTACAACTTGGGATAACAAATGGTGAATTTCACTCAATTTAGTTCTGTAAATTTCCACATAGCCAGAGCATATAAAAGAGATATAGGCATCATTTTGAAATAGAAAATGCTTTGTAGAATATGTTTGGCCCCCTGTGTTTGGATTTGGTGGTTGGTTGGACTTCTCTCTACCATTCTTGGATCTTCCCTATTTCTCTTTTGAATTCTCTGTTATCTATTTCCTTCTCATAAACTAACTCTGTGAATTAGAGTTTATAATCTGCAGATTTATCATTTCCTGCTTCAAATTATATCACCAATACCATAATTTACCCAACGATGAGAGAAAAAGCATCCATGCATATAATACAAAGAAACTTACAGCAACTAACACACTCATAGTTGAGTGGTATTGGCATCTTAATCTCACATACATGCCTGGGGATGGATCCTTAGGTACTCAATTTAAAAGTATTACGTTTGGACCAGCAGCCCAAATAGCAAAAACAAAAACAAAAAAAAAAAAAAAAAAAAAAAAAAAAAGAAACTTACAGAAAATGAATAGTGTAAAGCATTTGCGACTGAACTTCAGCCTTTTTATTTTCTAGTTATCATCGAGTCTACTTCAATCAATAGGTTGAAACTCCCATCTGATTGAAGAAGAGGCCAGTCGGGCCATCATCAGGAATCAATGCCAGCATCACAGGACCCTTAGCACCTTCTTCAACAGTCAATATCCCAGCATTGAAATTTATGTCCGTTTTGACAAAGCCAGGAGTACTGATACAATTAATGTGGAAGGTAGGAAATTTCTTGGCTAGAATCCTTGTATAGGCATTAAGAGCTGCTTTGGAGACTGAATATGCAGTCATAAAAGTAGGCCAGCCTTTGGGTTCCAAGAAATCCTTGAAGTCCTTTAGGAACCATCGCAATACCTCATCAACTTTCTCTGTGAGGCCATCGGCAGCTCCAAGCACTTCTTTAGCCAATTCATTGGAGAAAAACTGAAATAACACAATGACAAATAACTAGATCAAAATAATTAACAAATAGCTTTCTAAGAATGACAAACTATGTTTTCGGCGCGTGTGTGCGTGCGGCGTGCGTGCACCGTGCACGTCCTCAACTGTGCGTGTTTTGTTAGAATAGCTAGGCAGAAGTTTAGAGGCATTTTGGTCACTGCAATTTTTGGCCTCCTCATTTTCTTTTCCCTTAACAAAAGAATAGAGTTTAAAATATCTTTGAGGCTACTTTACTTTTGTCCTTTGCTTGCTTCCAAAAAGTAAAAAATAATCCTCTAAGTATTAAGGAAAGTTTTTTCAAATGGAAGTCTCCAAAAGAGAGGTTTCTCCTTCACAGTACTTTGAGATAAGCCTCTCTTTAGATGGAGCTGACAAATGAATGAAGTTCCGGAAAAAAATTGTGCTTGTGTTCTTATAGCTACTAGGCCATGACACTCAGATGTTATAACAAAAAGATGGAATATGTTGGAACTATGTAATATCCAACATTATAGTGAACATTTGCTTTCTAATGTGGGTATCCTAGGAAATTCAAAATAGCAAAAAGCATAGATGGTGGTAAAAGATTATGCAGACATTGCGAAAGAAGGTGACCGATCAGACAGTTGGCTCTCCTACGACACTAAACATCTAATCCATGATCAGAAGTGCTAACAAGGAGATCGAAGAGAGAGAGAGACTACCATAACATATAGTATGAATTCACCCCTGTTGATTCACAGGCTCAGATGACTGCACATGACTACCCTTCAAGTACTACAGACCATTCAGATACAGAAAGATAGAGCTACAGATGGAAGGTGTGGGCACCACCAAGCCACTGGATCGTCCCTCCCCTCTCTTAATGCAGATCATAGTAAATTTATAGAACAGGTTTTTACCAATCAACTCAGTTCTACATTCAAGCTTACTTCTTATAATGGCTGTCTACTTTACTGCACTGAATAAATAAATGGTGCTTTTGTTACCTTTAGCTGCCCCAGGTCAGAGGAAACATTCACTATCCTCGCAGAATCGGATAATAGAAGAAGTGGAATAAGTGCTTCAGTTACTCCTTTGCATCCATAGTAGTATATAGCTATACATTCTTCTGCCTTTTCATAAGTTTGCTGCATTACTCCCTTCAGTAAGCCAGCTTTCTCTTCTTCTACCTGCATAAATGAGAAGAATTTCATTCCCTCTGCCAGCCATTGAAGGCAGATTTTTCACTAGAGTTTCAGATTCTGTTAAAAATGTCTTGGCACTGAAGTTACTCATTTGGATGCATGGATTTCTAGTGTCCATAAACATACCCTTTATGAGGATTCCTAAAAAGCCATGGACACAAGGATTCCACGTAATGTATATCAGAATTCTATGAAACAACCGAACCTAAAAATACCATGAAATTTCATAGCACTTTTATGGTATCCAACGTAGGAGTCCATACATCCAGACTAGCCTTCTCCAAAAGTACTGATGACAACCAACTTATATGCATCCTAGTTGCAAGCTTATACACAACAGATTAATCCAACCATTGAGAACTGCTTGAGTCACTAAAATTTGCCCATTTCCTCTTTTAAACATACTTTTGGAGAAAGAAAGAAAGAAAGAAAGAAAAGGAATATCATCAACATAATGGTAATGTTCCCCATATGTAAGCTTCTGTTAAAACAGGCTTAGTATAGACTAGTGACTTACAGCAAGATTCATGGCCCTCAAAGCATCACCATCTGCAATGATTCCACCATCCCCTGCATTATTTACCTGCATAGAATTTTATTGTATCTTCTTTACCACACCCATTTTTTAGAGATAAAGATTATATCAAAGAAGTACAGTACAAGGGAAATTATATACTTTATAACTGGCAGATTTTAATTACTGTTCTTGTCATATTTTCCTCAGTAGTAGCTGAATATTTTATATTAAGAAAATTGATTTAAAACTTACTAAAACAAAGATTAAAATGTAAGCAATTCGCAATATAAAGTGAAAATTGCACAACTAGTAGTAGCATCAGGGATATCTATAGAGTGAGGCCCACCCCCACCTATGGTCAATAGAGACCACTGGATCAAAACAACCTACTACATGCTGCAACTAGGCTCAAATATCACATTGAGCAAAGAGAGATGAATCAAACTTCATCGCTCTGTAAGCTGGCATATTATCATGATTTTACAAGGCAACAAAAATCAATCTTAATCCAATTGATATTTGGGAGCAACTATCCACCTTAATTTTTTTTTTTTTTTTTTTTTTGGGGTGGTGGGGGGGGGGGGGGGGGGGCGGTTTGTCAAATGTCCCGATTTGATTGTTTAATAACAGGTTCGGTAGTATGGACACCATCATCAAAGCATTTTCCCAACTATGTCGGGGTCAAATAACTATTTTTCTTAAAAATCAAAAAAATGTATTGCAATATTGCTAATAGAAGTATTGTAACATTAATGTCAGTTGTATCATCTCCTTGGATAGCAAGATTGAGGGTCAATCGAGTACAAAATATTGAATATGTGCCAATATCCATATCTGAGTTGCAAGTTTCCAATCTTGAAAATGAAGTTCCCAAAATGGAATTTTCTTCTGCCCCTTGAAAATGAAGTGCTAGCAGAGCTTTACATCCATTCAATGAATCCTACATCAGGAAGTTGATGTTCTTTCATTTTTTTAAACAGATATTTGATTCAGTTCCTCCCAGCATGACCCCATCCAACCCCATATGTTTGTAATCTCAACCATTCAAGCTCTGTGGTCCACTGGACCACTGTCACGACCCGAGCCCGAGATCAGAGTAATCAGGGCATAACTCCGGGTCATGAAGTCAATCATACTTACTCCCGTAGACTCCGAATTAACCGAAGTTAAGACGAAATCCACAAGGGATCAATCATGCGTACCTGTCAAATATACATTTTTGCAGAATATATATATACATTGACAATTGCAGATTATATAAAAATACTTTACATCAAAAGTAAAGTTCATTATACAATTTTTATTTCCTAACAAGTCAACCACTGCATATTCAAATACAATGCAGGTGACATCTACGTACTATTCAAAATGAATATATAAAAGTGTTTACCAAAACATTCCCATGATTAATAACAAGTTTATTCTAAGATTTCCAAAATAGCTTTCAAAATGTTCCAGTTTACTCGTCCTCCGATCTATGTCCATTCAATTATACCTCCTGTAGGAACCGGATTGGCCTCCTCCGTTGGCGGAACGGACTCTGCGTGACCGGGACAGGCAATTGGGCATGTAATGTCATCAATAACACTATAAACACGACGGTTCAACAATGTATAAACAGATCTTTGATAGTACATGATATCATTCATATAACCCTATTCAATTCAACCATTAAACAATTCTATGCAATTTCATAACATGTACATTGGAATCCAATAGAGTCAAGTAATATCAATTACTAGATGGCAACTACAATAGCATTTATTTCATTGATTTACAGTGAGTCCTCATTATGAGGTGGCTTATCATTCAATGACTTTTCAGTCTAATATATGTGGGATCTACCAGCGTCTTGATCAGAGATCACTAGCATCACAACGGAGCTCCGGAACACCCCATCCATCTACTGCAGTAGGATTATTCATTCATTCATTGCATTATTCAGTTCAGCTCAAGAACGAGCTTAAGAAATTACTATGTAGTGCCAGACTAGGGAATTACATCAAATCTATTAATTCTATTCAAGTTCGTAATCAAATCTCTAAACCAAACAGATAGGTGAAACACTCGTTATTGAATGTACGTGTTATTCTTGACGAACATCACTTTAATAGTAGTTTTTACATTCGCTAACCTTAGCTAACACCTATGAAGGTTTAGATAACACAATATTCGATGAATATCACATTGTTTAGCCTCAAGATTAAGTTATAGACTTATTTACACGCAAGGAAATAGTTTTTTTGATTCAAATAGAATCACCTTAGTATGGACTCATTTTGAGTCATCCAATCAATCGGAACTATAGACCGTTAGATTCTACATTCCAAGAGCTTTCCAACGATATATAGAACTCCAAAATCCGACGTACGGACAAAAAGTTATGGCCGATTGAAAATCTGCCAAGATTAAGGGTCTGCCAAGAGTTCGAACGTTCATGTACAAGCATTCGAACGTTCAGACAAGAGTTCGAACGTTCGAGTACAGAATGTTCCGAGCCAAAGACCAGCAAGATCAAGAGTTCGAACGTTCAGGCCAAGAGTTCGAACGTTCGAGTGCAGAAATTTCAGAACAAAGCCTGAAAAATCATATTTCTACACTGTTTCACTCCCCACCTTTTCGACTCACTTCTAAGTCTTTCCAAAGGCCATTTGAACATAATTTGAGTCTCTAACACTCCATAAATAATTTAATCACCATACTATAACCATTTCATATGAAATGAAATCTTAAAACAATGGAAATTGTTCATAAAATCAAATTTATGTACAATTACAAGCATATATCATGAGAACTGATTATACTTGCCTTGTTGAAGATAATTAACAAGAACTCCTCTTTACTTAGCTTGTCTTGAGATTTAAATCCCCAATTCAAAAATCTTTTTCTTTCTCAACCTAAATCAATATCAATTCAAAATAGAGTCTAAATGAGTTGTTTGTGTTACAAACCAATCCAACTCACTCAATTAACTTGAAAACTCTACAAGGGATTCAAGTTACTTACTTGAAGCTTTATGAAAAGGAATTCTTGAGTTCTTTCCCAAGCTTTATCACTCCAAAAATGGAAAACAAGTTGAGGAAGAAGATGAAGAAGATGAAACCTCTTCAAAATCACTTGAACCAGTCCAAACCTCACTCTTGATGAAGAAGAATGGAAGAAGAAGGAAGAAAAGGGAAGAAAAAATGAATCTGGGGTTTGCAAATGAGATGAATGAGCTCCTTGAAGCTCATTTAGGTTATATAAGCTCCCATTTTGCATTTAAGTCCACAATCTCTCCCAATTTACGATTCAAGTCAATTGAATGTCCACTTGATTTAATTCTCGCCAAACGACTTCGAGTCTATTATGAAAGTTATCGTACTCATCAAGATACAATCGCTGGTATCAAGAGTTTCCGTATCCGACAAAATACATAAAAATTCGTATTTACGAAAAAGTCCTTGTTCTTTTAGTTTGAGTCTAAAACTTATTCAATCAATTCAATTTCCTTCATTATCATTTCATGAAGCCTAACTCATTAGTTTCAGGTTAATTCAATTCCATTTGGCCAGAAACCATCACTAGCTTAATTAAGCATAGTTAATTAGCATTAAGTCTAATCAATTAGAGTTAATTTTGATTAACTCGGGACGGGATCTAACAACCACTGCTGGTCAGCCCCACCATCACTTTGAAATGGACTGTTTGAACATAAACGTCCAGTTGTTCACTCTAAAAAAGTAATTAGATAGGAATTTCAGCAAGTCCCACATATTTCTAAATCAGCCATCCATTTCTTTCTTAGTATAGGAAATGAGCCCAAAATAAGAAGTGGAGCATCCCTTCAAATTAAAAACAATCAAATAAACTGTTCAATTTTCTTACCAAGATATCAAGCTTCCCAAATTGAGTTTTAATGAAATCTGCCAAAGAGGCAATACTAACAGAGTCCTTCACATCCAGCTGATGAAAGACCACATTAGAGAGACCAGATTCTTTCAGTTGTTTTACAGCTTCAAGACCCCTCTTCTCATCTCTAGCTGTGAGTATGACCATGATGCCATTAGAAGCCAGTTGTCTACATATCCCAAGTCCAATACCCTTATTAGCCCCTGTAACAACTGCACACCTGAGGAGAATGGCTGGGAAACATTAGAACAAAATCCAAGGGACTGGATTGGGTTTGATACAAGTAATTAGATGAGGAGAGACAGTACAAGTACCTCTCTGCAACTGCATGGGAGATGGTCTGTCCTTCCATTTCTGAAGACGTGTGCAAGGAGACTTTTAAAAAGGTTGAAATTTGAAACAAAAGATGAAGTTTTCTGGGAATGGAGTGATGGTTAGGGATTGAGGTGGTGTACAGTTATAGTAAATGCTGGAGTCAGATGTTATGAGTCTTGCACACAAAAAGTCATAGTGGACTGATTAAGGATGCACATGGCATAAGACCGTGGAGTAACCTTTAACGGTTGGGATTTGGCCTCCATTGTTGATTTTTATTTACGATTTCTCTTTATTACAGCCTCACAGGATCCGGATTCAAGACGGGTGAACCTTCCTAGTCTAAACTTCCGGCTAGCTGAATTTTCTCCTACAACCTTACGGCACATGCAATAAAGCTCTATGGGGGCCACTTGGGGCAATCTTTTGATAAATCAGCAATCACGCTTATCCCCATGATCGATTGAATCTAAAATATATATATATATATATATATATATAAAACTGTTAAATAAGAGAAATGTTCTCCTAGGATCAATATATATATATATATATATATATGCTCTCCTAAGCTCTATTGTGTGGTGGGGCCTACCTGGGGACCCACATGGGGATGGGGGTGGGGGGATTTCAAGGACTCCCTAAGATTTTTCTCTCTGCGAAAAATCAGCCCCAACCGTGATTTCTATCATCTCCTTATGGGCCAAAAATTTTTGATGGTTAATAGTCCATTCGGATCGATACATAATCAATTCAACGGTCCAGTAAATTCGGATCTAACCGAAAGTTTGTGGACATGTGTAATTTAGAAGGTTCATGTATTTGGTTCATTTGAATGGACCAAATGTGGCCCCCACAATCATGTGCTTACAAAATTTTCGTATAAACTTAAGTTTAGAAGAGCATTACTCATATATATATATATATATATATATATATATGCAATCCAGCTCCTTATGATCTATGTGGGCCTATCATGATCAGCCGGCCGTTTATACACTCTCATCCTCCCTTGATAGATAGTTTAAACTATGTACACTAGATATGTATCTAATCAGCTTATTAGGATATGGACAAGGCTGACAATGTTGATAGTATGATTTAACTTGCTTTTATACCATTTGCCTGGTTGCATGAGATACAACTAATTTATGCTGCCTTGGAGTCTGATAGCAGAAACTAATCTTCGTTGAAAATTGACATGATTCTCGTCCTATGGTAAGAAAAGTACGAGCTGCCGGCCCTTTCCTGGAGAATGGACCGGATGCTTTTTAGTCTTAGGTGATGAGATATTAATGACGTCATATCCAGAAGAGCTGACTTATTAAAAACTCGAGCTGCTTAAAATAAATAAGAGATTTTGACATGAGATTATTTTCTGTGTTTAAAAATAAAAGACTTTAACTCAATTTTGTATAACCAGTATACCATGTGAAAAAATTTATAATGTACAAACTTTTTTATAATTTACTAAATTTTGTAATATTGAATATTTACTTTGCAAAAGTTTACAATGTCACGTGCCTTTTTAGTAAGTGTATTAAAGGGAGTTTAGGGTTGTAAACGGGTTGGTTCCAGTTCGGGTCTATGGTGGACCCGGAACCGTTAAGGAAAAGATGAAACTTGATCTGGACTCGGAACGGTTTTGGAACTGGTTTCTTGGTTCTAGAACCGAAACCGAAACCAGAACCATATATGGAACGGGTCCGGATCTGGGTCCCGGTTTAGATAGATAATAATATTAAAAAATATGGTTTTTAGGAGAGATTTTTTACAAATGATATAAATGTCGGGTCTCAGATCCATTGGTCTAAACCAAGGTGAAACCGGACCCGGACCCATTGACTTATCGGGGCCTAAATAAAGACCCATATCCGGTTTTTAATGGTTTGGTACCTCCGGATAATCGGAGAATTGAGAATCCAATTACATTCCTATGCTTATCCAATCTAGTCCATGATATGACATATATGATCTAATGGACGCCGAAAAGAGAAGGATATTACAATCTTGGACTCTACAAGATAGGGATCACTAGAGAGTGATCGCAGGCAAAAGATGGTGATTATGAAAGAAATTAATAGTGGTAAAGGATTTGTGTGGGTTTTGCGGGCACTAGACCTATTGGGCCAAAGACCCTAGAGATAACACGTCATAATAATATTAATATCGTTGAATTTAATTCACTCAATGGAGTTTTGCAAATTTCCACATAGCTAGAGCATATGAAGGAGCATATAAATGATATATAGGCATTATTTTGAAATAGCAAATGCTTTGTCGAATATGTTCTAATCACTCTGTTTTGATTTAGTGGTTGGCTAGGAAACACACACACACACAAAAAAAACCAATTCTTGTATCTTCCCTATTTCTCTCGTGTTTTCTCTGTTGTCTATCTCCTTCTCACAAATTAACTCTGAATCAAGATTTATCATCTTGCTTCAAATTAAATCACCAATACCAAAACATTTGTATTAATGGATGGAAATTACAAAGCCGACCAACAAACAAAACCAGGTGTATAAATCTTATACCTTACAACCAAGAACACACCCGTTACATGGCATAAGCAATCAAAGGAACAACCAAGAACAGCAGCCAACACACTCATGGCTGAGTGGAGTTGACATCTTAATTTCACATACATGCCCAAGGGGGAAAAAAAGCGAAAGTAACAAAAAATGAACATTGTAGAGCATCCGCAAATGAAAAGTTTAGGCCTTCTTATTCTCTTGTTATCATCTAGTCTACTTCCATCAATAGGTTGAAATTTCCATCTGATCGAAGAAGAGACCTGTTGGGCCATCAGCAGGTAGCAATGCCAGCATCACAGGACCTTTAGCACCTTCTTCTACAGTCAATACCCCATGATTGAAGTTGATGTCCGTTTTTACAAAGCCAGGATGGACACAGTTAATGCGGAAGGTGGGAAATTTCTTGGCTAGAATCCTTGTATAGGCATTTAGAGCAGCTTTGGAGAGTACATATGCAGACATAAAAGTAGGCCAGCCTTTGGGTTCCAACAAATCATCCTTGAAGTCCTTTAGAAACCATTGTAACACCTCATCAACTTTCTCTTCTGTGAGGCCATCGGTGGCACCAAGCACTTCTTTAGCGCTTTCATTGGAGATAAGCTGAAATAAAACAACAACAAAATACTAGATCAAAGGCATTGACTAAGAGCTTTCTAAGAATGACAACATATATGTTTGAGAAAGACTAGGCTCATAGTTTATTTCCTTCTCAACTATTGAAAAGAAACTCATCTAGACAAGCCCATGGCATAGTGAAAGGTATTCATTGTTGCAATCTTGAGGGTGTAGGTTCTAAGTCATGTTACCAATCGAGAAAAAAGTTACTCTTCTAATGTAAAAGAAGGCATTACATGGAGATGACAAACGAATGAAGTTCAATGCAAAAAAAAAAATGTGCATGTGCCCTTATAGCTACTGGGCCATGATAACCAGATGTTATAAAAACAGATGGCATGTGATGTGCCCAACACTAGTGAACATTTTCTTTCTAATATGGGTTTTTTAGGAAATTCAAAATAGCAAAATCATAGATGCTTGTAAAAGATTATGCAAACATTGAGATAGTTGCTCCAGTATAACACTAAACCTCTAATGCTTAATGAAAAAAACGCTAAGGAGAGCCAAGAGAGCTGCTACCATAACATATCCAATGAATTCACCCCTCTTGATTCACAGGCTCAGATGAGTGCACATGACTACCCTTCAAATACTACAGAACATTGAGATACAAAAAGAGAGAACTAACGAGGGCAGGTTTGGGCACCACCAAGCACTCAATCGTCCTTCTCCCTCTCTCAATGCAGATCCCTGATGCCAAGTCTTAGAACAGATTCTTTACAATTTAATTCGGTTATACATTCAAGCATGCTTCTTGCAATAACTATCTACATTTCTGCATTAAATAAATAAATGGTGATTTTGTTACCTTTAGACGCCCCATTTCAGAGGAAACATTCACTATCCTTGCTGAATTGGACAATAGAAGAAGTGGGATAAGTGCTTCAGTTACTCCTTTGCATCCATAATAGTTCACAGCTAGACATTCTTCTGCCTTTTCATAAGTTTGCCGTACTATTCCCATTATTAAGCTTGGTTTCTCTCCTTCGAACTGCATGGGGATGAGAACATATTCATTCACTCTGCCAGCCATTGAAGGCAGATTTTTTACTATAGTTACAGATTCTGTTAAAAATGTCTTTTGTACTGGAGTTTCTCATTTGGATGCATGGGTTTCTTGTGTCCATGACATGCCCTTAATGAGGATTCCTCAAAAGCTATGCACATAAGTATATATTAGACATACAGCAACCAAACGTAAAACTACCTTGTAATTTAATAGCAATTTTATGGTATCCAAGGTAGGAGTCCATGCATCCAAACCAGGCCCTATCTCCAAAAGTACAGACAATCAACTCAGATAATCCAACCACTGAGAATTACTTGAGTTGCAGAGACACAATCCACGAGCCAAACAGGTCATAAACATGGCATGTGAATCACTCTCAAATTGAATTGGATTGGTTAGTTAAAAGAATATAGTAGTAATTAACAGGACTCTGTTTCCAGAACTAAGAAAATAAAAAAGAGAAGTTGAAATGACAGGATTGTAATTGCCTTGGCATTCATATCCAGGTAGCTCCAATATGCAATTATACTAATTCCAAGTTGGGAAAGAAGTGTAATTTGAGTATTGGGCCTAGTTTGGTACTATTACCGGTGGAAACAAATGTCACTACAATTTGCTCATTTCCACTTCTAAACTGATTTTTCACATGAAATTAAAGTAAAATTCTAATTACAGATAAGTATCTTTTTTTTCTTCTAAATGTTTAACAGAGTAACACAGTGAATGAAGTTTACTTGTCAAATATTTTAATGAGAGAGAGAGAGAGAGAGAGAGAGTATATCATCAAAGTAATGGTAATGCTCCCCATATATATAAGCTTCCATTAAAACAGTTTAAGTATAGACTAATGATTTACCGGATCAGCCCCAAGATTCAAGGCCCGCAAAGCATCGGCATCTCCAATGAATCCACCATCCCCTGCATTATTTACCTGTATAGAATTTTATTGTGAATTCTTTACAACACTTTTAGAGGTAAAAATTATATTAAAAAAGTACAGTACTAGGAAAAATATATGCTTAATAACTGGCAGATTTTAATAACTATTCTTGTCATATGTTGCTCAGGAGCAGCTGAATGTATTACATTAAGAAAATTAATTTAAAATAACCATGGGAAACCCTCATCATAAAATAAATTAATTAATTAAAAATGTAAGAAATCTACAATATAAGGTCCACATTGCATAACTAGTTGTGGCATCAAGGATATCTATAAAGTGAGGCCCACCTCTGGTCAATAGGGACCATTGGATCAAAACAACCTATTACGGGCCGCAACTGGCTCAAATATCACTTTGACCAGAGTGATATGCACTAATTGAGTTGAGGTAAACTTCATCACTCTATAATCCCACATATTATCACGATTTCACACAAGTTTGGTACAATCGATATTGTATAATTCATCATCATCAAAGTCTTATCCTAACAATGCTGGAATCGATTAATGTTGCTATTAGAAATATTGAAACATTAATCATCAATTGTATCATCTCTTTGGATCGTAAAATTCGGTGTCAATCAAGTACAAAATCTGGAATATGCGAAGCCAATACCCATATCTGAGTTGCAAGCTTCCAATGTTGAAATGGAAGTTCCCAAAATGAAGTGTTTCTTCTTTGGGCAAAACTACCAAGCAGCGTCGCTGCATGGTAGTATGATATGGCACCCAGGTTAAAATCATGGGCGGGGGGCATATTTGAAAAATCTAAACTGCTTCACTGCCCAAAGGCCCACTGTGTACTCTGCATCTGGATATTCAAATCTATTTCAGTGGGCCAACCGATGGATTGGCCACCAGATTTCACTCAAAGAGGCTCCTTCCATTTCTACCCTTTAAAAAGAGGAAAGTAAAGAAAGTTGATCACAGATTCCAAATTTAGTTGATCCAACGGTGGCCATCTCACTAATTTAAATAATAATCTAATATTTGATCACTATAATGGTACTAGGACCAATAATAGGTTTGGATTTTCAAAATGTGGCCCCCACCCACTATTTTAACCTGGGTGTTGTATCGACGCTGGATGGTAGTTTTCCCACCCACCCACCCCCCTCTTCTTTTTACCCTTGAAAATGAAGTGCTATTACATCCATGATCCATCCAATGAATCCAACATCAGGAAGTTGATGCTCTTCCCAGCACAATCCCATCCCACCCCCACACCCTTCTAATCTGAACCATTCAATTGATGCGGTCCACTGCAGGTCAGTCCACCATCACTTTATAGACTAGCTGTTTGACCAGAGAGTTCCCATTGTTGACTTTAAAAGTAATGAAATAGCGATTTCAGCTAGTCCCCACAGACTTCTATATCAGCCACCCATTTCTTTGTTGGTATTGGAAATGAGTATCAGATCAAAAACCTGTTTGTGACAAATTAAATCAAACCTGCAGTTCTAGATTTATGCATTTAAACAATACATCGTCATGAATTCTTAGATTGTACTTTGCATCATGATCTTGATGATGAACGGTCTGGATCTGAGTTTTGAGTGTCCCACCTTACAATCAACACTCTTGATCAAATGGGTTTCCTCAACTCTCATAGTCTTGCCTCACTCCAATATGCTTGACAAAGATGGGTATTGTGTGTATAGTGTAAGACTTTAAGTAATACAGAGGAACTGAAACCACCTCATGTAAATATCCCCATCAAAGAGATCATATTAAATACTAATTTCCTTAATTCCCTCTAATTACATAGTCAAAGAAACCAAATAGTCAGGTTTACTAAAATGAGTTCAAGCCTATTTAATGAAATCAAAAAATCAAGAGGAAAGCTCACAAGGTCAACTTAACAGGTGGCGAACCTAAGTGTAACGATACAGGTGCGACCGCACTCAAGAGATTTGAGAAACTCATTAAATAACACTTTAAAAATTCTATTTTATTATTTGACTTCTTAACTTGAGTACTTGACCATTATCTACACCACCCAAATAAAAATCCTATGTCCGCCTTGTAGGACCCTTGTTATTGTTTGAACGTACGGTCATATCGACCACTCTAACAATAAGCTCAAAAGAAGAAGTGGGCATCTCCATAACTCCTTAAATAATTAAAATAAATTGTTCAGTTTTTTTACCAAGATATCAAGCTTCCCAAATTGAGCTTTAATGAAATCTGCCAAAGAAGAAATGCTAACAGAGTCCTTCACATCCAGCTGATGAAAGACCACATTAGAGAGACCAGATTCTTTGAGCTGTCTCACAGCTTCAAGACCATTCTTCTCATCTCTAGAAGTGAGTATGACCATGATGCCATTGGAAGCCAATTGTCTACAGATCCCAAGTCCAATACCCTTATTAGCCCCGGTAACAACTGCACACCTGAAAAGAAAATGGCAGGGAAACATTAGAACAAAATCCAAGGGGCTTGATTGGGTTGGACACAAGTGATTACATAAGGAGACAGAATTAAGCACCTGTTTGCAACTGCATGGGAGATTGTCTGTCCTTCCATTTCTGATGCTGAATGCAAGGAGACTATGGAAAGGTTGAAAGAAATTATGGGAGTTTTATGTGAAGGCAGAGATGGTTAGAGGTGTGTTCTTATAGCAAGAGCTGGAGTGCTGTACTCTGATATTTGCGGTCTAGACTGAAGACCGTTTGCATTGTCAGTCAATATTTCCGATCGGAGAAATTTCTTCTACGAGCGGACTGCACCGGAAGTCAAGCTCTGTGGGGCCCACTTGAGGCCGCCTACCTTGATTGATGCAAGCCGTTTTCACACTTTCGTTTCACACTTTCATTCCCTTATTCTGTCACCCTAATTTACTCTCATTAAATCTTTATCTATCACTACACTTCGTGGCATTTAATCAGTGGCGGCATTAAATCAGTGGCTATGATGATATGATAGGGCTAGTGTTTTTTTTGTTGGCCCTTACCCTCAAGGAGACTTCCATGTGTTCCATCCAATCACGTTGATAAGTAGGCATCTAAGCGGGCTTCATGAGATGTACTGCATATGAAAAGTGGGCCATGTTGGGCCGAGATATATACCTCACGTTAAATCAAGGTTACAATGATATGTGTGCTGATTTTTTGCATGAGCCACGATAAGAAAGCATTTAAGTGGGCCCCACAAGCCAAACATCGTATTTACAATCTATTGTGGGATAAAATCTTCTATATTTTCCATTTTCATGGTGGATATGGGACATTGGGAAATTTGCTCCTGTTGGGCCACTATCACCTTTGAGGAGGAATTTTGTAATCCTACTGTTAAAGGCAAGGGATCCATTAAAAGAACCGGGACCCTTTGTTAAAGGTTCCCATTGGGATGTTCACATGGGAAGATTTTAAGGATGAAATTTTGGTAAATACACTTTTCCAAATCAATTCGTTAGCAATCCTAAGGGGTAGCTCAGCTTGTCTAGGACCACGGTTTGCATTCGAAGGTTGCAGGTTCAAAACTGCACTACCACACAGAAACTACATGAGAGTTTATCTGACTATCTTCTGGTCCTGGAGGGATTAATCCAGTCCAAAGGGTTGGAAACCCTCCGATAGAGAGAAAAAAAAAAAAAACCAGTTTACTAGGATCACTCAATCGACTAGATGTTTTTTTATGGTAGCATTCCATCTCGGAGCAAGGCCAACCATCTTTCTTTTTTTTTTTTTTTTTCATTTATTAGAGAGTTTTTAAGTTAAAACTAATCACACTACATATGTCTCTGACAGCGGTCTTGCCCTAACCATTGCCAAAAATTGAAATAGTATGGATTGACTTGCTTTTCTTTACTATTTTTTTCCATTGGTATGGTTGCATGAGATACAATTAATTTCTACTGCCTGGGAGACTGATTGTAGAAACTAATCTATGTTAACAATCCACATGATTCTCATTCTATGGTAAGAAAAGTATAAGCCGCTTGGTCTTTTCTGGAGTCTGGACCGGAATCTTTTGAGTCTTAGGTGATGAGATAGTAATGACCTCATATTCAAAAGAACTCAGGTTAAGAATTTGACCTATTTATGGGCCATGTATAAAGAATAGAATTTTGACATATTTAAATATTATAAAAATAAAATAGTACAAAATAAAATAATGTAATATTTAAATATTTTTATTGTTTGGAATTGGCAATCTTTTAAAAATATAACAGATTTTACAATATGTTGTTTGACAGATGCTATAGATTATGAGATATGTTTAAAAAATTTAACAAGAAGTAAATGTTAATGATCATAGCACACTTCATTATTAGATTAATTATGTTTAATTTTTTTTATTTATATATAATTTATTCCTTCAAATCTATTGATTGGGCGCTTTATTTTTTCTTGTTAACGGAGGGTTCCCAATCCTTTGGGCTAGACTAATCCCTCCAGGCCCAGAGAGAAGCTGGATAAAACTCCGGTGGCCCCCAGGTAGTAACACTAGTGGACTTAAGCTTCGGTTCCTGAAGAGGGGGGAACCAGGGATCGATGCCAAAACCTCTAACTGCGAAAGAAAGAGGAACCGTGATCCTGACCACTCGGCCAACCCCTTGGGGTTATATTATACTGCATTTTCTTCATTCACGGGGCCTACCTTCAAAATTCTTCATTGCCCATTTATTCTTCTTGTACTGCATTTCTTCTTTCTCAAACTTTATTATGTTTGAGTTGCTGTTCTACCAAAAGATCTTGCTTCTTTTGTATATTGATGAGAACAGTAAGGAAACTTGCTCCAGATATTGCTAACTTTTCGTCCGATTTTGGGTACATTTGGATGTGGCTAGAAAGTTACAGCGAGTGCGTTGCTTTCCTATACAAATTGATTTTGTTCTGCTTCAAACAGAGCTTCTATATGTTGAGTTGTAATAGGTGGAGAACTAGTTTCCAGATTATGTCATTTTCATTTCTGAACTGCAATAAAGGATGTTGGTACATCCAAAAGCACCTTCAGTACCTTTTGCCAATTCTAAAACCATCTCAGTCTTTGCATTCAGATTTTAAGAATTGTTGCTGGTAAGAATAATTTCTAAGCTAAAGTTTTTGGTTTTATGGCCTCATCTTTGGAATAAAAAAAAAAAAAAATCTCTCTCTGTCTCCTGTCACAGCTAGAAAGAAGACATTAACCAGCAATTCAGCAAGGCAATGCCTTTTTGAGAGCCGTAGCTCGAATGTCAAAGGAGCCACAGCAGAACAGATCAATGGATCAACTCTTGAGGAGCAGTGTAATTAAATTAAAGTTCTAAACTTCATTACTGCTAGTGATACTCAGTTCTCTGTCTGTAGGTGTTTGGGGTTAGAGATTTTTTTTTTTTTGGACAATTTACTTAAATCTCCATGTTTATGAAATAATTGAGTAAAATATATACAGTTTCAAGGTGGTGATCGTGCATTGTTAACTGAGATATGAGCTCAATCATGGAATATAATATGGCCATTTCAAGGTGCTTATTCCCTTCTTTTAGAATTGCTAATGGATACATGGAATGGTTGGCTGATCTTGTAGTGTCTCAGTGCATGTTTTGGCATTAGAACTCCCATTGCCAGTTGATTTTCACATTTTAAAAAGAAAATGAGCTGGTTCCTGGGGGTCTTCATATTTAAAAGTGGATGGTGCTAATATTAGAAAGATTGTGTGGCCGGACTGCTACGGGGCCCATGCCAGATCGAGCCCGGCAGTGTGCCACGGATGAACTCCCAACAAGTCTTGATCTGATTGAGTCAAATAAGGATTAAACTCTTGGGTGGTAGAGTTTGGATCAAGTTAAGACTCCTGATTGACAGAATTCTCACCTTGGTAAGGAGATGTGTGATTCCAAGAGGAGCATAGTCCATAGTAGTCGTGACTCCTAGGGATTGCTTTATATAAGGGAGATGAGAATCCTTACTTGATTATCCGTAGATCTGAGAACATTCGCAGGGGAGTTCACAGGTCTACTAAATACCAGAACGCACAAGGTTCTCGGCGAATTCGGTTCAGACACCCATTTAGGACCAAACTTTTACTATAGGCTTGGGATACAGTAAAGCTAAATGCATGTTTGGTGTTTTACTGAACAATCCTCAGCTGCTATTCCTGTTTGGCTTGAGTATGACCTATTTATCCCAACTCCATTCTTTGGTCATTACGGGGCTGTGGTATTATGTACTGCATTATGGGGTTGAATATGGCCTATTTAGCCAAACTCCATTCTTTGTTTTTCCTTTCTTTAATTTGCTCTTTTTATTTATTTATTTTTGACTAATTCAAAGGTTAGGATGTGTAGCCCATCAAATCAATGGTCTGAAATCAACAATGCGCTCAACTGGATGACTACAATTGCTGAAGTTTGTATCCGTGGAAGTTTGCTTCTTGGAAGACAAAGTCGCCCAATTCTTTTAAACATCCTGCACTTGTGGGATATGAATTGAATACAAGTGTGGCCCACGTGATTTTAGTCAGGGAAGTGCATCACAGGAGGCGGCCTGTGTTGAAGGTTGGGATTGTAAACCTTAGCCATGTTGGCATGCAGGGCTGATGCATTCAGTACCCCTCATGACTGTGCTTGATGCATGAAAATGATATTGATTTTGAGCTGCACATGGAAGCTGATTAAGAAATTTCTCATTGTCTTGTTACTCTAGCTTTTGTATATTGTATTTGTAGGTGCTGAGGATGTTGATTCAGACAGCAGAGGTTGCACCGGGGGTGCGAACCTTCATATTTTGTTTAATTTTAGGGGCATACCGAGGACTTTCTTGTGAATTTTGAAAGTGGGCTCATAATTTATAATGAATTTTTAAAACGCACTGCAGTTAAACTCGTGCGGCCGCACCCGCGTGGTTATGGATGGGTCCGTCGCTGCAAGGAAGCACCGAAAGACTAGGAAGCACCAGGAACCTGATTGTGTTTAATGCAGTTTAAATTGCAACTTGATTACATAAAATTCTTAGAAGCATTGTTTGATATTGATGCAATATATAAATCTATAACTCATCGAACTCAACAATTCTGCTGGATTATTGATTAGTTAATGTGGGTATCACAGTCTCTAGTCTACTTGCTCGTTTTTTTGTCCCTGCCTTTAGCCTTTAACTGAAGGGGTCCCCAGCATAGTGGATGGCAGGGATGAAAAATCCCTCATAGTCTTTTATTGGTTGTCAAATTACGAGCCGTGGCCCATGCATGTGAAACGAGGAAGATAAGATTATTATTATACTAAAATTTTCTTGAAGTGCAGGAAGCAAGCATTTCAATTTCAGACAACAGCCAGAAAACTGATGTAAGTCCAATGGCCACTGCACCCTCTTCTGCAGGCCTCATCTGGCTTGGAGATCATTCCATCATGGTTGATTGATGGCTTCTGATTTAGGTTTTAATAAAATATCTAATCCAACGGTGGATGCAGGCCAATGCACCTGGGGAAAGAGATAGCACGTGCAGTAGTCTCGTGCAGTATCTTTTACTATGAATTGAGTAGCTTTTGTTGGGTCGCACGTGTCAAAAAGGCGACACTCGAGTACTCAGCTTCTATCATCCCAAGTCACCTTCGGAGTTACAGACACCCTTCAACTTTTGACTAAATTGCAAGTATACCAACGAGCAGATTAAAGACATCTTGTCGGAGTCTGGATCCTCTTAAGTTTACACTCATATAAATCATGCATTTTAGGACAGGAATTACGGTGGACTCCACTTATTAAAAATTCAACCACTATATAATCATTAACTGTAAGTAACACACTGGCTTCATACAGCACCCTTCAAGTTTGAATCCTGAAGTGGTAGCTTTTTTTACCATATCTTAGCTAATATGCCACTAAGTAAAAAAAAAAATTTCGAGTCACTCAAAATAGGCACCCTCATTATGCATAGAGTATCCATGTATTTTATTTGTAAAATAAGGATAAAATAAAGTATTAAACCTAGAGAGAATAAAATATAAGTAGATTATGATGATATTTTACTTTTAGTTGTTTGATATGGAATTTTTTAAACATTTTGTATTGTAAAGTGGAGGTTTTTTTTTATCTTTTAGTTGAGAAAGGAGATTGATATTTTACTTTTTTTTTTTAAGGAGATTTTTTAGAAAGTGTACTTTTGATGTGATTCCTTGTTCAAAAAATGGAGGCTTTACTTGACTTTTACTGAACTTATGGAGAGCCAAACGGCCGGGTCGAAGTTGGTCCAAATGTAGGACTAACTGATTAGTTAAAAACATGATTAATAAATAATGCATGAGCTTGTGGCATCACACTTCTTACCAAAGAATTGATCTAAAGGCTGGGATTAGGGATGTAAATGGGCACCCAATTTTTCGATTACTCGGAGGTTCCGACCCGTTAAAAACTAGATCTGGGTCTTTATTTAGGTCTCGATAAGTAAATGGGTCCGGATCTATTTTCACCTTGGTTTGGACCCGTGGACTCGAAACCCAACATATTACCTCAATTTTAGAAAATATCTCCTAAAAACTATATTTTTTTTTAATATAATTCTCTATCTAAATCCGGATCTGGATCCAAACCCCTCTCATATATGATTCTGGTTCCAAAGCCAAGAAACCAGTTTTGAAGCAATTCCGGATCGGGTCCACCTTCTCCTTAACGATTTTGGTTCCAGGTCCACAATGAACCCGGACCAAAACCAACCCGTTTACAACCCTAGTTAGACCAACTTCTCTTTGTTTAAAAAATCTGGGAACAACAATGTACTGAGTAGCGCAAATTTTCAATAGTTGGACCCACTTTGGAATTATTCTTTTCCAACTAAGAACATCTCCGAAGCCTATTTCTATCATGTTGGTGTAATTTAAACATGATGTGACATTTTATCCCTGTATTTATGGAAATGCTATGTTTGTGTGATCCAGCAGGAGAATTCCAAAACTTTAACTACTTAAAATGTCACAGATGACTTATTGGATTTTTTTTTTTTAAACTTCAGCCTCCTTTGCATTTTGGTAGAAATTCTACATGCTCAAATATAATAGAGCATTTAGAATTCTATCAGAATTTCAAAATTCTCTAAACAAGAATTGCATAAATTCCAGTAGACAAAAAAGGCACTAAGTCACTCATAGCCTTGTATCATCCAAACTTTGCCTGCGGGTAGGGAGAACCCACTCACATGGTCTCACTTCAGAGTACACTTCCATGAAAACAAAAGGCCAGTAAACCTAAATGGAAATCATGCCTATGCATTCGAGATCTACATAAAAATCTTAAACCCACCCAAAACTCACTTAAAAAACTTGGGTTCGGCACTAAAGAAAAAGCCTACATGGACCGAATGTTTGAAATTGAACTTTGGGATCAGTCCAAAGATAGATCCCAAATTCGGTCCATATAGCAGGTTTCGTCTCTAAAAACTCAAACTACTTTTTGATCCACCACTCAATTAAAAATATGGGGTCCACCAATTGCTTGTGGCCGGGGCAGTGATCCTCATGATCCGTCCAAAGGGGACATGACTATCACACTAAGCAACTCCATACGATCTGGATTTGACGGTCAGATATAAACAACAGATATCATGGATGTGTGTGTCCCATCCAACATGATAAAGGGCCCCACACACCAAACTCCCGCCATAATACCAATAATAAAAAAAAAGCGCATCATCCTCTCACGCAGAAGTTATCCAGAAAAGTCAGGGGCAAAACAGTAATTTCACATGTTTCATTGAAGACACTAAACAGTACGAAAGCATCTCCTTCCCACTCCTGCAACCAGAAGAATCTCGCTTTCACTCCCTCGTTCAATCCCCCTATCTCTCTCACGAAGAAGAAGAAGCAGAAGCAGCAGCAGCAGCAGCAGCAACAGCAGAGAGAAAAAGGGAAAATCTCTATCCGTCCGATCGAAGACGAAAGTCTCCGACACGTATCGGCGTCTTCATGAATCCCGGCACGACACGTTTCGGATAGTTTCGGCGTTTCAACATTCATCCATTTCTGGCAAAGAGGAACTCGCGATCGTCGTCAGATTCAGTCGGTAGCTGAGCCGATGCTGCTGGAGCTACGGCAGCTTGATGGACGGTAAAGATCAGGACGAGAAAGACTGATTCAACGGTCAGGATCGAGGCAGGTAAGCCGTTCTTCTCGTTCTCATCGATTTGCAACTTTCAGGGTTTCTGATCCGGATATTTCTCTAGTTCTCTTGTGTATTTGCTCTTTCGCCTCTTTTTCCTGGTTTGTATCTGTGAATGCTTCCGATCGGATCACGTTTGACGGGATCTTAGTGCTTGAGACGCTGTCGGTAGACGATCTGAGCCGTTTGATCGGACATGCATGTGAGATTCATGGCTTGATTTGTAAAAGAAAGATGCGATTTTGCGTATGTAAGTGTGTCTTGTTCATCACGGCGCATGTTAGCAAAACTGTGTTTGGTCAGGTTAGGTAAATCAATGAGTGTGGATCAACGACCGAAAGTATTGGTAGTGGTGTCTAGCTGGTTCAGGTTAGCAAAAGTTACCTCATTTGTAGGAGCTCCTGTTTTTAGCTATTGACTAAAAATTCCCTTGTAAATCTGGTTTCGGAGGGACTGCAGGTAGTTTTTTTAGTTGTTATGATCCGGAGAATGCTAGAAATTTCCCTTTGAATCTGACTCTGTACTGTTATCTTGAGTGGAGTTCTATTTTTTTAAATCTTCATATGAGTTTGTTTTTCCTTGTCTATTCAAATGCATGTATTGTAAATTTCCAAATGCGTCGTCTTCAACTCCAGATTTTAGAAATTGAAAGTGTTTGTAAATCCGCCTTTGTCTTTGATCTAATGATGGGCTTTGTACCCTATTTATGATTAGGGTAATAAATGGTCAAGACATTGAAACCAAGAAAATTGTAGGTTTTGGAGAGTCTGGATCAGATGTTTTCATCAGGCTTTTACTAGTGGCATTATTTTCATTCAAGAGTTCAATGTTGCTATTCTGTAGTGGAGAAAATTATATAGAAACTATTTTCATATGATAACAACATCCTGTAGTAGTGTAAGGATTGATACGCGCCCAAAAATGGGAGAGTTAATCTCTGAAGAAAACAAATTCTAGAATTTTTCCGTTTTTCTCATTTTTTCTGAGTTTTTTTTTTTCCAATTTTTATTTTAAATGTCACGCAAATATGGCCTAGAAGCTAATACTTATCAGTGATTTGGAGTGTATATATATATGTTTTTTTGGAAAGCCGATAGAGCAGGGGCAGAACCAGGAATTTTATTTAGGAGGGGGGCCAAAGAAAAAAAAGACTTTAAACAAAATAACTTTTTTTTTTTTTTTTATCTACATAGAAGAGTTTGCTTCAATCAAACTATTAAAGAATTTTCCTACTATATGTACCAATTGTAAACTACTAAAGCAAATAAATTCCAAAGATGATTCTGTTCTTCTCAAACATACCTTGAACTTTCAGTAAAACCTCAAGAATTTGTAACAATAAGGGAGGACTCGCGATCTAGATCCCAATACTCCAAGCAAACGCAAATGTAAGATGGGAAGAAATCTTTTCTTTGCTCCTTTCATACTTATTTCTTTCTTTCTTCCTTCCTTAATTCCTTCTTTCCTTCATTCCCTTGCATTTCCTTAATGCCTTTCCTTCATTCCATTTTTATTTCTTTTTTTGGCAAAATCAGCTAAGATTGTGTCAGCATAATTCTAGGACCGGTGATTAGAATTGCTAATTGCTAACAAAAGGGTGCAATCCATTAATTGATGGGCATATGATAGGGGGGGCCACATGATCTCTCCAAATGGAGATTTTCTTATCTTTGGGGGGGCCATGGCCCCTGCCAGCCCCCCTGCGCCCCCCCCCCCTAATTCCGCCCCTGCGATAGAGGGTGCGATATTGATATTTAAAACCATGATATGTAGTGAATGATCTTCCAAAATGTTAAGGATTATGTTGTAGTGGTTGTCCTAATAAGGGGATTGTTCTTTATGATCGAGTTGTCTGATCCTCTTATATGTAAAATTGCTTCAATCATAGCATCCTTTCCTTGAGTTGGGTTAGTTGCTTTGTGACCCATCCCAACTCCAACAAGTGGTCATTCAGATTTCAGAAATTCATCTTGATGCTCACAAAGAAGGGATGTCAACAAGACAACACTGCTCAGCATGCCTTTACAAGGCTTGAGCTCGGCTTGCTGTATCATGAGCCAAGCTCAAGCTAGGTCAGCTCAGCTTGTTAAGAGCCTTGGTTCTACTCGGCTTATTAAGACTTAAGAGGCTTGATCTAGCTTGTGTACTCATATTTTTAAGTATATATTTAGAACAAAATATAATTCCTGGATGAATATTACATGATATTTTTTATTTGAAACTTTTCAAAATCAATTCAATTGAGGTGTACTAATGAATATATTTAGAATGCAATACATTAATGTCGATTTTATTTATGACTTATGAAAAGTGTCTTGATGGGGTAATAATAGCATCAGAAATGACCATATCCTCACAGGAAAACCGAAACATATATTACTTCTAGGTTCTAACACTTAATTCTCTATTGATTTTAAGACCTTAGAATTTACACGCCACACCTTCTAAGATCCAGTTAGGCTGGTTTTACTTGCATAGGCCATCCGTCCTTTGCCCCTCTTGATTTTTTATTACTTAAAGTGGACCATTGATGGGGGTGCTCTGATAATGGTCTTATGTAAGTGGTTCCAAGGAGAGAACTTCCCAAAATTTGATGATGCTTGAGTCAAGCTTGACTCTAGCTCATGTTTGGTATGCTTTCCAAGCCGAGCTCAAGCCTTGCTTGGTTGGGCTTGTATTTTTCATTGTCTGAGCTCCAGCTTGAGCTCTCTTTAGTACTATTAAGCCAATCCCAACTATTTTCAAGCCAAGTTCAAGCTGGTCTAAGCTTGGCTCATCTCGAGCTCGAGGGAGTTAGTTTAATGTTCAACCCATGCTCAAGCTAGGCTAAGCTTGGTTCATTTACATCCCTACTGCAATGTGTCCCTCATATATCTTATATGAGGGATGTTCTTTTGGGAAAATCCTCCCTATATAATATATGTGGTGAAGGATATAGGATAGCTGAATAATTTATAAAGTTCAGACATATATTGGCTAATATCATCAGTACCAAGTATGGTTTGACCCATTTATGGTTTTTGTAGCACTGCATTGACCCAAGAATTGGATGTAAACTCCAATCCAAGGTCGATATTTTTTGCTCCATTCCAACCATCAAAAGATTTAAAGACGCATCAGTGGCAGTTTCAGTAAGTTTCGACATTTTCATTTTTCCTTATTCTCAGGTGATTCTCAATCTTGGCTTATTTGTATTCCCTTATCATTCAATTCATCTTGCAGTACAAATGGAAGATTCGCTGGGATGGTTGCCTGAGGGTTGGATAATGGAGATTAAAACCCGAAAGGGTGGTGTGAGCGCTGGAACCCAATACAAGGTACCCATGATTATATAAAGCCACATCATTTTGGTTTTCACCACAACTTTCCTGCTTCTTACTTTCTGAGTCAGACATTTGGAATCTTCGAGGTACTTTTCTACCTGGTTATTTGGACATGAGAACTGTAGTTTTGGTAAGTGTTCATACATTCACATATATCACTTGGTGGCAAATGATACAATTAAATTTGTGTGTCCTGTGTGATTGTTTTGGATAAAGAGTTTCTGCCTTGTGTGCATTGGCCCATACACAATGCAGTTATGTAAACTCGGTGGTTCTCATGATAGATTTGGTGCATGTTTGCCATAAAGGTTCAAGGTGATGCTTTCACTTCATAGATCCGTGCTTTGAGATACTATTATTGTCCTTGACTCCTTGTTATGATAACAAAAAAAAAAAAAAAAAAAAAGATTATTTTGTACCTGTTTATCCGCAAGTCCTTTATTCTCGAATATGTGTTATGTTGGATTTTCTTAAGGGCCCGTTTGGTAATTTTACTAGTATAGTCAAGTGAAGTAAAGTCAAGTTAAACATCTCATCAAAAGCACTTTTCCAAAAAATTCCCTCCATCTTTTCCCAAAAAAGTCAAAAAGTAACTACATTTACTCACTAAAAAACAAAAAAACTCCATTTTCCCATAAAAAAAGTCAAAAATATTCTATCCCAAACAACTAAAAACAAAATATCATCATAACTCACTTATATTTTATTCATTCTTTTCATTTCACTTCACTCCACTTTATTTTAAAAGTAAATTACCAAACGGGCCCTAAGGAGACCTGAGATTTTATTTCCTTGGTAATGTTGTGTAGATTTTCTTAATAAAAAGTGCACAGTGAAGAAAGTTAATCACAGATGATCCTAGGAAAAATAAATAAATTTTGATAAATAATAGAATAATCCCCCGCAATCTCAATTACAATAATGACTGAGAAACTATTCAAAAAAATAATAATAAAGACTGAAGATGAAGTTCAAATCTGTAGATTTTATGTCAATATCTACACCCTGTTTTGCCAAAATCTGGCTCTTCATTTGCCTTTCCATATACATTCAAGAAAGGGACAGTCCTTTCTGTTGTAACGTAAAATTTATTATTCCATGAAAAATAAAAAAGCAACAAAAGAAACAGTTGTTGATCTAGATAACTGGCAAATCTCCCTTTTGATGTCAACTTTCATGTGACCACTTGATTGCAGTTTCTTAATTCTCCCTCTATGATGATATCTCCCACATTCTTTAACTATTTTCATTGCTTCTCAAATTACTAGAACCTTTGCTTCATTTGGCTCATTTGTGTCATCTGGTACTGAAAACTTAAGCAAAATCTACTCCCTATTTTTTTTTCTCAGCATCACTCCTAGACTCCTAGTCCTAGCCCTGTGGGTCCTGTTTGTCTTCCTCTACTCCTTCCAGATTGGACTTCACCCATCCCATATCCTGTGGTTTCCATTTAGCCTTAACACCTTTGTTAATGAAGCCTTATAATTCCCCAAAATATCATTTTAGATAATCCCTGCAAAATATTTTCTTACAGCTTTTTTCGATGTCCTGATTTTTTGATGCAATTTTGTACATTTTTTTGGGTGGGTGAGGGTGGCCAGGAGCCCAGCCTTGGGTCCCAACTCTTATGCTTTCTTTCTTCCCATGCATTGTATTTTCTTTCAATGATACTGTTACCGTACAAGAGAAAGAAAAACAATTAAAAAAAATTCTTCTACTATGTTTTGTTGTCAATGGGCTTCCATAGTGGCGCATATGTCAACAGTTTCAATAATTGAATGAGTCAGAGTCTATTGAAGGCTATTAGGCTGGGTATACATTGGGCTAGTGGGTGTGACTTTGCCTTGTGGCAGCTAGCTCATGTTGTAGAGGATTTAATTTAAAAAACTGGGTGTCCTTCCAGCCTGTCCCTAGATGTGCAAACAAGGAGGCTGATACTTTGGTTAAGCATGGATTCATGTCTTTTTGGAATGTAGCTCCATTACCACTGCATGTCTTTGGTTGGTTTGGCCAAGGTAGGGCAGGCCAACTGTTTTTGTCATGAGTTTTAGCTGCAATTTTGTGCATTAACCGAGATCGATGAGATCCTTTGAATCGAATCTTCAAAGCTCTTGGCATGTTGGAATACCAATGGTTGAAGAGAATCTCTAATTTTTTCACCCTGATGATCTCCAGTAACAAATCTTGCATCCAACTTCTTTTCATTAATGTGATTGTTCTGTGCTGACAGCACTATTTTGAGATCTGTTTGGAGTTGTTTCTTTTGAGCATGAATTGATTTAGAGCTATGATGCCTGGATAGTTAATAATAGGCAAAGTATCATATCGTATCATATCCAATGCTTCTCTTTTTATGTTAAAATCTGTGTCCACGCCATATGCATGGCGCCTTTTGCTGTTCCCATGCCATATCCATGGAACATAGATTTAGAGGCTATTTTAAGGATGATCCCTCCACACCCACACAACCCCTCAACAAACCAACCTGCACCCAAAATTGTTGGATGCACCAACACGTTAATGTCAGGTATATTTTAAGTGGACAATTTAGATCTTAAGACATAACATACAATGAAAATGTAATATATAAACACTCTCCATTCAAGTATTCGGTTCCAAGGGTATCAATTTTATGGACCCTGGCTAGACCCAAACCCTGCACCGAGTTTAAATTTGGTCTAGAGTATGGATCCATGCCCCTTTTCTGGGTCTAGCAATTGAATACTCTAGGTGTTCATTTTCATCCATGGCCATTCCCCATATGATTCCTTTTGAGGTCGAAGTATCATCCCACAGGGAAACTTTAAAGTTGGCTAACTGATTATAAACTCTGGTTTCCAGTGCAAGGGCAAAGCAGAGACATTGGAGTTTTTTTTTTTTTTTTTTTATCAGTAAAGCAGAGACATTTTAAAGTGACCTTCTAGTAGATTGAATATGATGCGGAGGGCTTGAAGCAAAATAGAGGATGCCTATATTTGGCATGTGGATTGTTTTTCTTTTTTTATATTTTTTTTATTAAGTAACAAGATTTGTGTGTGAGAGGGAGGGAGGGAGGGACAGAGGGTGGGAACAAAAGAAAAGAGGAAAAGTATCGAAGTCTTATACCAACACCCTTGCCAAACATATAATGTGCTTGAAAACCATTTGAATCAATGATGACAATGATCCTTTTTATTTTTTTGGCTGAATTAATGGAATTTCCATGGAAAACCAATTCCATGCGTGTGGTAGTAGTTAGGAAGTCTTATTGAGTAAAAATACCATTGTTACATGCCAATCTCATTTTATTTTGTTACTTGTAGAAATGAGTGATTTATGTTCTCTTGCTGTAGTGGGGAATGGATTCTCGACATAGGAGTTATGATTTTCATTTCTCACTTATATTGTATTGTGGTGCATCTTGTTTGTATTTGCCAATTCCTAGTGACCGATAAAAAGACCAGTAATGGCATTGTAGAATGTAGGGCAAATTCTTTGCAAATGACTGTCTGTTTTTTGCTTTTTGTAGTGTTACATTGCTCCAAGAACTGGATGCAAATTCTATTCCAAGCAAGAGGTCTTTCGCTATCTCAAGAGTGGTAAAATTGAAGGCAAGGCACCCCAAACTAAGAGAAGAACATTAAATGTGCTTTCTGCTGACAATGTATGTACTTATCTTCTCTATCCCATGTATTTATGCTGGAGTTCAGTAAATGAATTCCTGTTATTTTTAGCAGAATTCAACTGTTCCCTGTGTAATGAGAATTTCTGATTATTCCATCAATTCCTAGGTTGTTTCTCGAATTGAAAAGTCACCGGACGGGCTGCCTCTGGGCTGGACAAAGGAAATCAAATTCAGAAAGAAGAGAGGGGATGGATTCCGAAGAGACCCGGTACTAGGATCTATAGCAATTTTTTCATGTCCTCCTTTATTTCTTTTTGGTTATTTTCAGTTTCCTATTTCAGTATTGGGCTTTTTTTTTTTGCATGAGATTCTCTTAATCCTTGAAATTAATTTCTCAATTCCAGCTATTGCTGAATATGTTTTTAAGAGAATGGAGGATCCACTTCATTTTAGGTCTGCATCCACATTTGGACCCGGATATGTGACAGGTCTGTTTTGAGACTGGACCATAACTGATTCCCAATCTGAATTTCATACGCATTCGGTCTGGGTCGAGGACCCTAGGTCCAAATAGGACCGAATCTCAAAAACAGAACAATACTATGTACGATATATAATTAATTAATAAATCATATGCAGGAAGTTTGATATCAAAAAGACAACAACACACTCTCGCATTGTGAGACATAGCGTGATATTCAGCTTTTATGCTAGACAAACAAGTAGTTGCTTATTTCGCTCATGTAACTAAATTACCTCCAAAAGGGTTCAGTAACTTGTAGTACATCTTCAATTGGATTTAAAGCCAATTCCAACCCATTATTCATTAGTAAAAGTTCCAACATCAAGATGCCCACTGGCCACTGCCCATAACTTAAAAGATATAACAGAACCTGGAAAACTCTTTTAACATATTATCTCTCATCTATACAACTTAACGTCCCAGGGGAACTCTTAACAAACAATGTCATCTATACCTAATTGTTCCAGGGAAACTCTTAACATGTGATATGTCATCTATACCTTAATGTCACGGTGCCAACCTGATAAATGATCTGGAACACTCTGAATGACAAAAGGCAGGTGGTTAATTTGGATCCAGTGCATTGTAGTACATTTCAGTTGCTTTATGCTTTGGTCAATCTGCTGTCATCATTCCTAAGTTGCTCAGATACCTGGAAACTTGTGTATGCTCAACATGTTATGTAGGAGACTTACAATGCTGATACTAGTAGTGGTTACTTGTAGGCCGCTGTTACAAGTAAATGTATTGGGATCCAACACGTATCTCAAAAATAAACTTTCCGGGTTCGGCACATATTTATATTGATATCCATAATACCTATTTAGAATTAAAAAATAATGAGAAAATTAGAACTTAAATTATAAAGACATTGAATGGAGTGATTGTTAAAGACATAATAGATTTTAGTCACATGAATAGCTCTATTTAGGGTTGAGTGAAAAAATAGAACTCACAAAGCCGACGCTAGATAGATGAGACAAAGGTTCCAATAATGACGATTATGAACACTTTAAAAACAATGCAAAAATATTATATTAAATAATCAAGCAACAAAAAAAATCGCCATTATCTAACTTAAATTTCAATAAAAAAAAAAATAATACTGTTTTGTAATTTATGTCAGTGTTTTAACTAGTCCAAAAAAATTCACCTATGTTTATGAAGAATCTGGCACAAGAGTCAACAACTGAAATATTTTTTTTTTCTCACTTCAAAGAATTAGGGTTACATGGTTTGTAGAATAGTTGTGTCAGGCTCTGTGTTTGGACTTGGAATCTTTTTCTTTTTTTTAAATTGACTTGGAATCATAATAATTTTAAGTATTTATTTTTCATGATATAAAAGTGTCTTTAATGCAGAGGAAAATTTTATCAAATTTATAGTTATGTTCCATCTAGAATGCTTGAAAGGGTATGCCCTATAAAACTATAACTATAACAATGTAGGTTAAACATTTCAATTAAAAGATGTAATTGTAAATCTGAGTAGCATGTTATGAATGGGTTTCCAGCATGGGGAATGTGGGATGTCATATCCTTGTTTTATCTCCCATATCATTCTTGGGGGTGCATTCATCTTTGCTCCTGTTTCTCGTGTTCTGTATCAGTGGTACTTCATTAATTTATTCTTATAAATTGCTACAGTATTACACCGAATCTGCAACCGGATACATATTCCGCTCTCTAAGAGATGTCATCCGTTATCTTGAAACTGGAGATGTTGGAATACATGTATCTAAGCCGAAGAAAATTTGCACTTCTGCCAAAGACTCAACAGATAACAAACTCTCTGTAAGTCGAACTTGCATGCTACATTATCCTAGCTACTTTCATGTCCATCTCACTTATATTTCTTCATTGTCCATTCTCATTGCACTGCAGTTCTTCTTTCTCAAACATTATAATGTTGTTCTACCAAAAGATCCTGCTTTAAAAGATCCTGCTTTTTTCATATATCGATGGGAACAGTCAGGAAACTTGCACCAAGTACTGCTAACTTTTTATCTCATTTTCGGTACTTTTGGATTTTCTAGAAAGATATAGAGAGCGTATTGCTATTCCTGTACAAATTGCTTTTGTTCTGTTTCAGATATAGGCTCTATATGTCAAGTTGTAATAAGTGGGAAACCATATCCAGATAATGTCATTTTCATTTCTAAACTGCCATAAAACACATGTTGGTACATCTAAAAGCACCTTCAATACCTTTTGCCAATACTAGAATCACCTCAGTCATTTTTTAAGCTAATGATTTTGGTTTTGTGGCCTCATCTTTGAAAGAAAATTCTCTTTTAGTCTCCTGTGACAGCTAAAAGGCAGAAATTAGCTGGCAACTCAGCAAAGCGGCGCCTTTTTGAGAGCCAAGGCTCGAATGTCAAAGGAGCCACAGCAGAACAGATCAGTGGATCAACTATAGAGGAGCAGTGTAAAGTTCTAAACTTCATTACTGCTAGAGATACTCAATTGTCTGCCTGTAGGTGTTTGGGGTCAGGGATTCTGAATTTTTGGACTGTTTACTTAAGTCTCCTTGTTTATGAAATAATTGAGTAAAATATACAGTTTCAACACGGTGACTGTGCATTGTTAATTTAGATATGAGCTCAATCATGGGATATAATATGACTGTTTGAAGGTGTCCATTCCCTTATTTTAGAATTGCTAATGCGTGCGTTGAATGGTTGGCTGGTCTCATAGTCTCTCAGTGCATGTTTTGGCATTAGAACTCCCATTACCATTTGATATTCGCATTTTAAAAATAAAATGAGCTGGTTTACAAGGGTCATCATATTTAATATTGGATGATGCTTTGGATTTTGCTAAAAGCTTGGGATGCAGTTAAGCTAAATGTATGTTTGATGTTTGCCCAACAATCCTTAGCTGCTGTACTTGTGTGCTTAAAAATGGCCTATTTATCCCAGCTCCATCCTTTGGCCATTATGGGGCTGAGGTATTATGCGATGCATTGCGGAGAGAATCTGCTGTTTGTTGAGGCAAAGCATTCTGTAACTGTGGCATCATAGGCACCTGTTTCTGGGCTTTTTGCCTGGTTCTGTGCCTTTCTTTTTTACCTTACCATCGTGTTTTTTTCTCTTTCTTTACACTCTTTATAAATAAATAAATAAATAAGAAAAAGAAGCCTAATTCAAAGGTTAGGATGGGTCGATGGGCTGCCCATCAGAACAATGGTCTAAATCAACAATGTGCTCAAATGCCCAGTTGAACAGACATGACACCCACGCGCACATATTTGGAAGATACAGATGCCCAATTCTTCTAAACATTCTGTAGTTGTGGGCTATGAATAGAATACAAGCGTGGCCAGCTCAATAAACAAGAGCACCTGATTTTAGTCAAGGATGTGTACTTCAAGAGGTAGCCTGTCTTAATGGTTGGGATTATAGACATCAGCCATGTTGGCATGTGCAGGGCACATACATGGAGCATTCCATGACATGGAGCCCTTGGGCTGGCTTTGTGCTTGATGCATGAAAATGGTACTGATTTTGGAGCTGCAAAATAAAACTGATTAAGAAGTTTCTCATCATCTGATTCTAGGTGCTGTATATTGTAGGTGCTGAGGATGTTGATTCAAGGAGCTTAGGTTGCACCAAGAAGCACCCCAAGACTAGGAAGAGAAAGATGGTTCAAGTGAAAAAGCCTTCATTCACATTGGAAGACGAGCTCGCTGAATCTGGAGACAAGAAGCTGTTGGTGAATGGGGTGATATTGGAATCAGAAGATAAGAATAAGGAATTGAAAATAGACAAGAAGCTGATGCAAAACACAGCATTGTCAGAATCTGGAGCGACTAACCATACAGGCAACGAGGTGCTATTGGGACCACGATATGGGAAACCATCTGACAATTGCGTGTCAATGGAATCTGATGACACAAAGCAGCAGATAGTGAATCAGACTTTGGAAACACACAAGCACCTGGTGCAGAACATGGGGCTCTCAGAACTGGAGGACGAGAAGCGAGAGAATGGGGCACTTCTGGAATCGAGAAACGAGAAGCTGTCTGGTGAGGAGCTACCAGAATCAGGAAACAATAATCAAGCGGAGAACGAAGCACTACCAGAATTGCAAGGCAGGAAACAATCAGAAGCGATAGTATCTGTAGAGACAAAGCCATTGGAGAATGGGGCACTACCAGAATTGCAAGGTAGGAAACAACCAGAAGTGATAGTATCTGAGAACACTAAGCCATTGGAGAATGGGGTGCCATTTGAAGCCGAAGCAAAAACGGCGTTGGAAGAAAATTGCAAATCTGGAACAACCCGGTTGCGTTCTCGCAAAACAAAAGCTGAGAAGGCAACCCTCCTGCCACGTCGAGCATCAAAACGGCTGGCCGGGTTTGAAGCTGAGGGGGTTGCATTAGGCATCACGCCTCCCAAAAGGTCTCACAGGGTGGCGACTATGCATTCGGAAGCCGATCATGCTTTGGAATCCACTCCTAGCAGTCTTGCTGAACAAGTGTCAGAGCAGCTTGACCAGCTTATATTCAATCTTCAAGTAGATCCTACTCACGATGTGGGATCCACCCTGAGCTTTTGTGCTGAACAGGTGTCAAAGCCTAATGATGAGTCCAAATTCAGTCCGCAACCGGATTGCTCACCTTGCACACCCCAAGGAAACAGGGGAACTGAAGGGCAGCCAGAAAAGCAAGCTGATTGCACACCCTTAGGAAACAAGAGAACTGAAGAGCAGCCAGAAAAGCCTCCTCTTGTCGAGGAACCTCAGTTGGATGAGAAGCCAGAGTATCCACCCATCTTGCCCTTTGGGGATTCATGGCTGGACCCATGTATCGAATTCGCATTCAAGACGCTTACTGGTGATATTCCAGAGGTTATGGACACCACAGCGATTGAGGACTACTTCCAGCAGCAGCTGGAAGTCAGCCCACCTCAGAACCTAGCATCAGATGGCATGCTCCAATCTGAGCTCCTATTCCAGCCGAGCAAGGACATGGTAGTGGGACCAGTAGAGGGAGGAAAGCCAGAGGAGAAAGGTAAACGCCACTAGTGGAAAAAGACCTTAGAGAAGGAGGTACTAGATCATGTAAAATTACAAATCCTTGCCCCATTTTGTCCCGGATGGATAGATGCTAGGGTTGTGGAACAGTTGTTAGGCATCTGCTAGGGGGGGCAAACAGGGGTTTACATTTGCTGTTCCCTCCCTATTAGTGTAAGCAGGATGCTAACTTGGTGTTTTCTAACAGTTGATGGACCTCTAAGACTAAATGTGCTTAGTAATGGATGGTCACCCTTGGTAATGGAAGGCAAGGATCTTATGTGGGCGTATCTGGATAGTTCATTCATGATCAAGTTGAGCCAGCTTGGATTGGCGTGGTCCAGCTTGGGTTTGGCTCATCTCACAAGTCAAGCTTGCAGCATGGATCGACTCAACTCAATCTGTTCTATGGGCTAGGCTTGTGTATGTGATGGAACAGATCTTTCTTTTTTTTCTTTAAACCTTCAAGAAATCAGTTTAAACTGGTTTGAGATTGGCCCTTCCCAAACTCGACTGGCTTATCTAATGTTCAACCCTGGCCTAGCCAAGCTGAGTTGAGTCAGTCAGCTTGTTTAGACGCTTTCCTCTGTGGTCTGTAAAGCTCCATTATAGAGTCCATGTAGCTGAAGCCACAGTACATGTTTAGGCAGGCCTCGTTGCCCTTCAAGCTCTGCTCGGATCCTTAACCAAATGTCTTGCAAGTTGTAAATCCGAAAATAGGTAACAAGTTGTAATGGTGGGATCATCTCCTTTTTAGAGTGAAATTGAGGAGGGCCAGCTAGAGTAGGACATCTATTTTGAGTAATTTAGATTTCACCATGTCAGAATACTTGCAAAGCTATGGACCCTCATTCGGAAGCATGGGATAGAGACACGAATGGATATACCGGCCGTCACACAGTTGTCTAATGGGAACATGTTTTTTTTAAGTTTTAATTGCAATACCAATTGTGGATCTACAGCGGGATTCGATGATAATTTGATCAATGTGGGGATTTTGATGGGCGGCTTACAAAAAGAATATGAAAGGTAGGGTCAAACTTTTTTTCGATGATTATTGATCAATGGAGGGATTGATGGGAGGCTTATGGAAAGAAAATGAATGGTGGGGACATACTGGACCGGTTTTTATTCAGACGATATGGTTCAGCATCGTCTATTGGTAGCTCAAAAATCCTCTGGTGTTTGATGAGTCTTGTACATTGATGATTCATTACTCTCCTTTTTTTCATTTTTTGGCTAAAAGAGGATAATATTAAGACAAAAGTAAAGGAAGCTCATTTCACCAAGAATTTCTACATATTCACTTTATATATTTTATGCCAACAAACATGGCCTATAACTTAGCATTAGTTGGAAGAGCCAATGATTAGAATTACTGCCTTCTTTTGTTTCCTAGTAGTCCAAATACTTTCCCATAACAGGTGCAATTTCTTTATTCTTAAATCATCCCCAACCCCAAGACAGAAAATCTAAAACGGCTAAAGCTAAAGCACACTCGTCTGATACAAAAGCAAGCAGGATGGTCTTTCGTAAGTGATACCAGGCCAATGTCTATTCCAATATTTCTTCGCTTCATGATGATTCTTTCCATCCACCATAAGTCTCCTCTTCATACCCACGAGGAGCTCCATACCCTTGTTCGTACCCACCATCTCCATATCCTTGTCCACCGCTTCCCTGCAACAACCGCCATTACAGCTAATTTATACTTTGGATTCATGCAAATAGGGCAATCTACTAAGCAATATGATTGGCTTTCGTTACATGAAATTTCTAAGAATAGGACCTTAGATTTCAATAATTTCAAGAGTATAACAAGATTAAGAAGATATATACTTCCGGAGTAAAGGCAAGGCCAACTCTGATCTCTCCCTTGTATTCCTGCTCTTTCACCACATTGTAAACAGTGGGAGGGATGCTTCCTTCCATGAACACCGGTTCTAAAGGTATGCTGCAAGGATCACATTAAGAGAAGGGAAAATAGATTTAAGTCGATTAAAGAGCAGTTACCTGTGTGTATGAATATGTTGCAGTTTATGATCATAACATGGTAGGAACATGTAATGAGTTATGACTGACCACAAACATGAAAAGTAAAATACTACTAAGAAAAATGGATGTCCCTGCATTGGTTCACAGTGGAAGGTAGCCAAATTAAGCCCTCTATTTCTATGCTGCAATCACTAGTCTCCAGATACATAAACATTAATACCATACATGAGCGCTGATATAAAAACTACTTCTGTACTATCGACAGCAGGGATGCCAAAAGTCTACAACTAGTGGAGTTATTTGCAAGTGGCTTGTCATGGGTCTGATGGGTGGGACCACTGGATGAATAGTGTGGATCACAAGAAGGAGAGCAACGAGAGTATACAGGGGCCATATGACCCTTGATATATGTGGAATATCCTCGGTGACTTGAGCTTGTACATTGTACAGCCCATGGGCCACTGCTTCAATGACCTGGACAGTTTATCCTTTTGGACCTAGTGGCCTTTCCAAGGCATCCAAAACACCTCTCGTTTAGATCTTTCAATTAGTAGGGTAGATTTAGGTGTGCATCCCGAACCACAATCATTCTAACATCTTGGCAGGATGGATTATTATCTGTTCACCTCTGCATTCAAGTGGAACTTGACAGAAATGTTGTTATCTTTTTCTTTTTTACTCCATAAACCTGGGTTGGTGACTGAACTTCTAGAGTTTAGGGCAAAGAGGAAGAAAAACTATTATCTCATCTAATGCACTTTTCAGTATACTCACCACCAAAACTCTTTTGTGAAATATAACCATTGGTTCCGCCAGGCACCAAGGTATTCAACTGGAGGCAAATTCAAGTACATCCAAGCGCACCCTAGTATTTTCTACGTACTTGAATATATTTTTCTTAGTCCTACATTCAAATAAACTTTAATTCTGATGCGTGGTTAATTCAACGCTTCTGCTTTTACACATGCAAATTCACTCAGGTCTTCCCACTTTTCATCTTACACAGATAAAAATGGAACAAATTTCAAATCCTCCTTTGCCACAGCAATGGAGATTCTCACTTAACTTTGTTGTAGGTTATCTAATAACAAATAAAATGCAATGACTGCAAGTAAGCATATAAATCATGCATGTAACAGAAAACTCACGTTGCTTCTCCAACAAAATCATCAGCACTACCATTATCACTATCCATTATCTTGATGGTAAGCTCGGAAACACCTTCAGAAACAGTGAATACAAAGTTCTCATTCCATTCTGGCTCAGTTCCTTTACCTGCACCAAACCACAGTTTTCAACATGAGCAAGTTCTTGATGTGTCAGGAAATCCCCAATTCACACAGTTTCAATACTTTGGCAAACAATGATTAGGTGTCTCTTTGCATTTGGGACAACCTGGATATTGGAAACTAAAGCAGGCATGCTTTGATCACTAGGACTTTGGGATGAGGATATCACTGTTTCTAGGACATCTAATAGAACCAATAATACTTACAAGTAGCTCTCTGGTGATACTTGTACTTTTACTGGGAATGAAAACATTTCATAGCATCATAGGCTTCTGCCCTTTCTAGTAGGATGTGTACACAACATGCGACATTTGACATACAGGCCATACATCATTCATCCCCTTCCAGCAGGCAGGCAGGGCAAACAGATCATACTAAAATATGCACTTGATAGAAGTCGTGCAGGACAAAGTGCTAGAGAAAGAACTGTCAATAGATAAAAATTGGGGCCTTTATGCATAAGGTGGGGAGCAGGTGCATGTATGTGAGCGCATGTTTGTCTTTCTGTGTGTGAGTGCACCTGTGTGTGAGTGAGCGTGCGTGGGTGTCTCAATGTGTGTGTGCCTGCCAGAGCAGGGTGTGTGTGTGTGTGTGAGAGAGAGAGAGAGAGAGAGAGAGAGAGAGAGAGAGAGAGAGATTGATTTCTAGGGCACATTTGATTTTGCCACCTCACATTTCAGGAATGAGGATTTTGTTGATTCCAAGGTCCATATATTCCAAGAGACCTCTGATTCCTAATGATAAATATTTTCATTTGAAAAACTATGAAGAACCCATGTCGGAGCCAAATTTCCTGGAATTTGAGTTATCCTTCATTTGGACTTCTTTTGGAAAAAGTCCATAAATAGGGTATGTTATATAACAGATGGGTCATCCTCATACATCTGGAGACACCTGATTACTTCATAATAAACCTCAACTAAGAACTTTGTTTTGTAGATGTAAGCTACTTCATAGTTCATAATAAACCCATAAAATTCCTCTTAGGGCCTATTTATTTGCATTAGAGTACATAGGAATTGAATTGCTAGGGTGATGGCTGGGTATTCATTTTCCATCTTCTTTTGATACTATTTCCTAAAAGTAAAGCTGGTTTGATTCTAGTTCCCGAAAGGAAAAGTTATTTGATGCTCATTTTAGAAAATTCACCTTTGATCTTCACTTTTTACCACTCATGGTATGCTGTTGAATTGCTAGGGTGATTATGGTAAGTTGTTGAATTGCTAGGGTGATAGCTTGGTATACATTTCCCATCTCCTTTTGATACTATTTCCTAGAAGTAAAGCTGGTTTGATTCTAGTTCCTAGAAGGAAAAGTTATTTGGTGTGCATTTTAGGAAATTCACCTTCGATCTTCACTTTCAACCACTTCTGGAATGAACTCATATTCAATTCCTATGTATTCTAATGAAAACAAACAGGCCCTTAACGTTGTTTAATGATATAAGTACACTCGCAATTTCTATAGGTGCACCTATTCAACCTACTTCTGGTTTTGGTATCAGAGTAGTGCAAAAAAATGCACTAATTTAATGCCAGCGTATACAGGATGAGTGTATCTATAAAAAATTGTAGGCATATATGTTAGCCCCATGTATTTTATGATTAATATTGTTTATTTTACAATTTCTTTGATCTTGCACAAGTTTGCATTTATTCAAGTACACATAAGTCACAATCTTGGATACACAGAATATGGAAACAGTTAATAGAGTTATTTTAAGTGAAAAAGGCATATGTGAGAACTTAAAAAATTACCTAAAAATTCATCTAGAACTACATATTTTAGAGTTGCTTATTGCTATCAACTATTGCTATCTAAGCAAAGGCCTTGCCATTCAAGAACATATAGATAAAATGATTTGAGAGAAGAGAATGTTGAGAATAAAACAAAATGTCCTTGAGCAATAAATTCAGTGTCCATATTCCATCCTTCTCTCGATAAATGCGATTATCAATTTTTCCTTCTTGTTTTCTTTCTATTGATGTTGAGGTCATACACTGTTAGAAACCAAACTTTGAAATTTTCAGTTCCTTATTTCACATCGGAGTCTTAATATGTTTCAATTACGTAATAATAAAAGTAAACATAACGGACATTCTATAGCTTGCACAAAGGAAGAAATATAATCCTGAAGAATCGAAAAGGTTTGGCCAACAAACCTGATGCAACACTGCTTTTCTGCTCCTGAGTACGGCATGTGAGGATTACATAAGGATCCATGTTACCTTCCATGTCAAACATTTGAAACTCATCAAATGAAAAGCAAAGAAACAAAGCATTTAAAAGAAAAATCAAAACAGTGTAATGATGAGCACTAGTAGGTTTCAAAGACACCTACATGAATGTCATTTTCTATTGTTCGAGTTTCTGAAAGGACAAACCCCACTTGAAACATTTAAAACTCACTAAACATGAAGCAAACAAACTTTAAATGAAAAAAAAAAATGAATATTGCAGTGCTAATAATGAGGACTGTTCTTCCAACCAAAAATAAAAACATGATTGTCTCTTTCTATGATTCAAGTTTCTGAAATTACAAACCCTGCTAGAAACAATTGGGAGGAATGATATTGCAAATTTCACAAAACTGAAGCCCGTAACAATTTGAGGAAAGCCAGACATTGTTCTTAGCCATTGTAAAAAACAAAAGAAGCCCAACACTGATTTGAAAAGAAAAAAAAAAAAACAACAGGAAAAGGCAATAAACTAATAACCAAAAGCAAATAAACACATAAAGAACAAATATCGTAAACAAGAAAACTATAATAAGTTGTAAGAGAAATTCATAAGAGCATTTCAAACTTCAGCCAGAGGAAGCTACATCATGAATAAAAAGATATTTATAAGTACCTTCACATTTTCTAATAGACAAAAGTACCTGATGAGAGACTAGGTTATAAGTTGCTGAGTTGTGTTACAAGTTACATTTGAAAGCAGCTGATGCTTCAGACATTTATTTCGATGTTCCATATTCATCAATAAAAATAAGTCAGATGCTGAGTTCAGAGGAGCAAATGTTGAAGAATCCAAATAAACCAATCGACGAACCATCACTTCACAGAATCTACAAACATTGTAATTTTATATATAAACTGTTTTAAGTTTTAATCATTTAATCTAACGACCTTTTTCTGCTGAGTTGGTGCACAATTATCTTGAATGTGTCCATGATGAGTAATGGATAGGGTAGTTGCAAACTGCCAATCAGTCTAACTGCTAGGTTACGACTCATGTAAGAGCTGGTTCATTAATTTGATGGTTGGGATCCATTACAGAAGTGTACATACTGAAAGATTGCAGCGTATATACCATTTACTAATGTTACTCAGCACATTGGATCCTAAACCTTCTTTAAAAGAGAGTAAGTGAAAAGAAACTCCTCGGGAATGGATAGATAGATAGAGTACAAACAGATTGGATCCTTGAGATTGTAAACAGAATGGTAAAGAATTGGATTCTTTGAGTATAACAGAAAACAGGGGATTGAAGAATTCAAATGCCTGAGATCACAAGAATAAACCTAACAAAATCAAGATTAAAACCCCTTCTAGATAGATACCTGTAGGAAGATAGGGAGTTATAAGATGTTTAGATCCGAAGTAATCATGACATAATATCAACAGAAAGTTAGAGATCGGTAATACTAAAGATCTTGAAAGGGAACTGATATTTGTATCCATCATTCAAATTAAAACAAAAAAAAAAAAACAAGAACGACTCAGATCTGAAGTAATGACAACATAATATCAACAACAACAACAACAAAAAAAAACAGGATCTTTTCAAGAAAGCCGCTGTTCATGCGGATCAAAACCACTGTTCATATGAGAGGCAAAAAAAAAAAGTTAAGAACGACTCAGATCTGAAGTAACAATAACATAATATCAACAAAAGAAAGATCTCGTAAAGAAAACCACTGTTCATATGAATCCAAATCAGAGATCACAAAACAGAACAGAACTTAAAAAAAAAAAACATCATTTACATGAAAACGAGGTTGAGTATCCGCCAAAGGTAAGGCAGACAGATACCAATGAATTCGAAACAGAAACACAATCAAACAAGCGACGGATTGAATCTTACATTTCTAATAACCAAAATAGAAAATCTCCGTTTTTCGGATCCGACATATAGACATGCCAAACACAAAATACAAAAATCACGATTTAAGGAAAACTAAAAGAAGATGAGGAATCTTAAAATGCTTCCTTCAAATGAAAACTTCAAATCTATGCAAGCAAATCTATCAGATCTATCCAAATCAAAACATGTAATCAACATCAAACGAAATGATAGAACTCATGAATGAGAATGATGAGAAATCAGGATGTAAAGACTTCATTATCATATGTATCTGTATGAGAAATGGAGATCTGAAGCAAGCAAAACAGAAGATGAAGAGATCAGAGAGAAATTACAAAGGAAATCTGTGTTCTCGAGGCCTTTGGCACCAACGAGGAGAACTTCGAGCGTTCCTTGAGGCATTTTTTCTCTGACGGATCGGATCTTGTTGGAATTGAGAGAGAGAGAGGGAGGAGAAGAGAATCGAGATCGAATTCGACGACTGCTTTTCCTCGGAAGTCAAAACTCGGATTCTTCTTGTAAAGGAGTTGGAAAGTGGCAATGGCGATCGCATATTTATACTGAGAGTGAAAGGGACTTTTTAGGCGATACGATATGACACGATTTCCCGCTTTAATTATGAGAGTCCGTTCCGGTACATTTCTTTCCTCGGATGCTGCCTATTGTATTGCGAAATGTGAAGTATTGTACTTGGTGGAACCACTCAGCACTATACTTTGGTGGGCCACTCGTTCTATTTAGGGATGCGTCATCAAATTTTACTTGGCTCCATTGTAAGAATGTGCACATTACTGATAATATTATTGGCGCAAATTATTAATTATATATAAGATTGTGCTAGACAAATTTTTGTTCGTAAAATATAAGAATATGGGACATCTACCAACAAAAACCCCTTAAATAGGGTAACTATATTGAGGATTCTAAACATTTATAATGATGTCCAAGGACCTCAGGCCTAAATCAACTCTTTTTTTTCCCCATTTTGCCTTTTTTTTTTTTTTTTTTTTTTTTTTTGATGTCAACATAATCGTTTTCTATTCTATCATTTGTCGACATCAACATAAGTTTTTTATTGACGTCGATAAAAGTGACCAGTTAACACAATCAAGCATCCATGTGCAGGTTAAACATTTATACATAGAATTTGTTGGCATCCACAAAAGATTTATCGACATTAACATAAACTTTTGTTGATGTCGACAAAAATATCCAGTTAGCACAATCAAATGACCCCTATGCACAGCACATATTAAACATTTATACATAGAATTTGTTGACGTCGATAGAAGATTTATCGACATCAACATAAACTTTTGTCGACTTAGATAAAAACACCTAGTTAGCACAATCATGTGACCCATGTGCACAGCACATGTTAAGCATTTATACATATAATTTGTTGACGTTGACGGAAGATTTATTGACATCAATATAAACATTTGTCGCCGTCGACAAATTTGATAATTTTCAGCTTGCACCACCAACATTTACAACATTCACAACATAAAATATCACGTTTCCACCCACATTTAGAAGCATCAAAATACCCATTCAACTTGACCATTATCTTGTTCCTAAAACATTCTCATTAACATCAACCACACATGACAAGTTTTGGAGATGCACACCCAATTTCATGAATGGTTTTAAACATTATACCACATACATTTACAGCTCCAAAACATCCAATCACTTCTATTCTAAATAGAGAATTTGAAATCATATACATAAACAAAAAAACATGCTTCTATCAGAGAATCTAAATAACACACGCTTAGAATTTACATCACACACACCCAACAAGAGCCAATCCCTGCTCCTTCATCTCTTCCAAAACAGCCTTGGCCTCTTCTACACATCCCGGCCGGCAAAGTCCCCCAATCACCGTATTATACGTCACAAGATTAGGCTTCACACTCACCTCTCGCATCTGCCCCATCACACTAAAAGCACCCTCCAAGTCCCCAGCAGCCTTACAAAGCGCATCAATCATCATATTCTAAGTAACCTAATTCCGAGCGACCTGTCTCTTAGGCATTTTGTCAAACAACTGCCAAAAGTCATCCAATCGCCTCTCTTTACAAAACCCAGACATCATAAACGCTGCAAGTGAGCGATTCCGGCTTCTTCTGGTTCCCCTCCATGTCTTCAACCCGACTGCCATTTCTAAGTCACCAAACTTCACAACCAACTGAATCGCCTTGTTGTGAGTGAATTTTTCCAAAGAGACACGGCCCTACTTTTGAATTTTTTAGAAGAGTTAAAGGGCATCTTTTTATTTTCCTTTGGAAGATGAGGGTTTCAAGGAATCAATTGAGAGAGAGGAGTGAGGGGTTAATTCCAACGTCTCTCATCTTCTGTCGATTTGGGTGGAGAGAGCGATTCTTGAGAATATGAAATATGGTAATATTTACATCAACAAAAAAAGGCAAAATGGATAAAAGAAAGGGGGGGGGGGGGGGGATTTGGGCTGGAGGTCTTTGGCCGTCATTATAAATGTTTATGGTCTTAAACCATGATTACCCTATTTAAAAAGATTTTGGTGGTAAATGTCTCAAGAATATGTCATTAGAATTCATTTCGAAAGGCCTCAATTATCAATAGGTGGGACCCATGGTGGACTTCCACATCACATCTATGCATTGGGACCATGTAATGTATGCCAAGAACTCCATTATGATAACTAGATAAAGATAATGGGTCTCACTACACAATTAAGCACCGTAATAAAAACGTGATTAACACCACATCGTTGCTAATATTAGGTTGGGACCCATTCATGATTTTGTCACAGTGCTCAATTAGATGATGAGACCCACTCTGAAACTTAAAAAAATTTATCACTGGAGTCGGTGAGACTCATCCATTCATTTATCTATTGCCCATAATGGAGTTGTAAAACTGTGATATACGTAACATCAGCCGCTATCCGGTTGATAAGATCGCAATATTAGTGCCATAGACGCTCACGAGAGCAAGCGCAATATTCGTGCTGGAGACACTCATGAGATCCGGACGACTCTGCGAGCGTGGGCCTGTTCACAGTTTGGGATCCTGTGCAGGCACATTTGGACCGTGCCAGAGGCGGGACCCACCGCCAACAATGAGTTGTTATCATCTTACGTGCGTTATGTTGTTGATTTGGTATCAAATCGTTGGATTGAAAGAAGGCCCAATAATGAGTGGCTCTGATGTCGTATTTAGATCTCATTGATTTATATTCACTTGGCGGGAAAAGTTCAAAATCTCCCGCACTTTCGTTTTTGTGGGGGTATCGGCCTTTTTGTTCCCACCGAAAGCAAAGCAGAATCGCATATCTGAATTTGCTGAACAGAGAAGAGAAAGAGAAAGGCGAACGAAGCAAATGGAGATCAAAGTAAAATGCAGCTGCGGAGAGGGAAGCTGCCCTGAGTGGGCCATCATAGAGCTGCAGGGCGTCGTTGAAGCTCAGCCGTCCATTCGAGATTGCATCCAAAACCTTGAGATTGGACGCCTCTGCCACTCTTCTTCTCAGGTTGGCCCTTCACTCATCCTCCTCTAGTTTTACAGTCACATCTACGGTTCATAAGGCAATATTTGGCTGCCCCACATTGCTTTGCTGTACAAACGGCCCCGGAATCAATGATGAAGAAATATTGGGTGCACTTCTCCCGTAACCTCACGGCTATATAGCGTCCACGGGCTTATTCTGAGCCACTGAACATGAACAGTACAAAAAATCTTAAGTCAAAGGAAAATTGGTGGGAATGGAGAGTTTTCATGGGTGGGCCACCTGACATTGCTTCATCATAATGTTGAGTTCAACATCTATGGGGGCCCACATTTTGAGCGGTCTTGATTCTCCTATACAGTATCTAATTTTTTTTTTTTTTTTTTTCTGTCCTCAATCTATATCTATTTGTACAGGGAAGCTACACTTTCACAGTAGGTTATCATGAATTATCAGGGACAAAGACGGTTCTAAAGAAGCCATTGTTGGTACTGAAGAAAAAGAAGAAGAGAGAGAGTGATGAAGCTGAGGAAAGTTCCTCCGAGTCTCTAAGAAGAGAACTGGAAGTTATTGGAGTTATTCGGCACCGAATTTTGTTCAAGACGAGGCCAAAGGCCCTCATATCCAGTATGTGACCTTTTTTTTTTATATAAAAGCTGCAATGCATACTACCTTATGTGTGCCGACTCACCTAGAGATTAGGATTTGGGCGTTGGGACTATGATTGCAAATGGAGTTGGATCCCCTGAGTGGTCTCCCACAGGCCAACCTTGAGAGGGTGGGGGTGCACCTATTGATAATGAGGACCATTCAATGAATGTCATCCCCTCTGGCAATCTATCTTCAAGTTTTACTTCAATATAAATTGGACCCATTGTAAAATTGAGCACATTATTAATAACATAATTAATATATATAATTAACAATATATAAGATTATATTAATTATGTTATCAGTCATGTGCTCAAATCTTATGGTGTGATCAATTTCTGCTTGAGCTATCGCTAATCTTGTTTCACTTTGAATTGACCCATTTTAATTACCCGGCAAAAACACGGGGGCGGCGATGCACATCTTTTTTTTATATGTAATTAGTAATAGCATTTGCTTAAAGGGCCAAAGGCTTCTTGGTTGAGCATTATAAAAAAAAAAAATAAAAAATAGTTTCTGCATAATTGTTTGAAGGTTTGCCAAATGATGATTTGGCCCCTGCCTTACTCAAAAGTCTAATTTTTTTTTTTTTTTTAAACAGGGCAACAAATAAAGGAAAAGAAACCTACATGTTAAAGTTGGTCGCAGAGTGGACAGTGTGAGCTTTAGTTGGATGCAGATGGTGTTTGTTTGCTTTAGTTGTTAGATTAGCCATGTTAATCTACTGGTGTTGAATTGAAAGCAAGCAAGGCATTGTCAACAGAGCGACGTATATGGTTCAAGAAATTACATTAAAGTGGATGAGATTAAAACCACTTGTGGTTTGTTGCTATTGCTTTAGCCTAAATCAACTATTGCTTGATAGTTGAATTGATCTCTTTATATTGTCCTTTCCAACTAGCAGTTGTAACTAGTGAAGTATTATGGAGTGTTTCTGTATCTTATTTATCTATCGGACTTTGGACAGTCAGTGATTGTTTTTTGAAAGATAACTTGAAACTGGGAATAATCATTAGCCTTGGGTATAATGCTATGCAAAGAGATTTGACAGAGATGAAAGTTCCAGATTGTTACCAAAAAAAAAAAAAAAACAGAAGATAGTAACTCGCTGCCAATACCATTTTGCTTAAACTTCCCATGTTTCAGAATAAAGCAAGCTACCAAATTCCAAATCTCTTCTTCTGAGCTTTAAATTCCAAAGCACCAAAAGGGAATCCACCAAACTTAAAAAGCTTCATGTTTACCAGGGGGCAGTTTTTGTACATTGAACTGGAATTCAAATCAACCCATGAGATGAATCCAATTGCTCCATGATCGCAGAAACTCCACGACGCATGTTAGACAACTAGATTCAGTAAAAAAAATAATTTCATAATTATTGCAGAATGCAAGAGTTTTGTCATTACACTGAAACCCAGTGTATAGATAATGCACACCTTAAATAGAAGTATTCTTCAACAATAACAATAGAAGAGAAAGACACCAAAGAACTTCACAAATCAAATAAGATGCGACACTAGCCTAGCATAAATTATGGTTTAAGAAACCCACCGTTTTCTTTGTGCATATTCCATGTAGGTAAACCCACGTCCAGTGACGAGCTATTGTACATCTTGTGATCCGTTAAAGTATTTTTCAGTGGTAACAGAAAAATGCTGAAGTTGACAAAATCCTCTCATACAGAAGATCTCAAAATCTTCTTGTAATCCGGAAATGTCCCCGGGAATGGTGCCACCTTGCCCTCTGACACCACCCATAGCTCGCCCACACTACCGGATATCAGATGCTCATCATGGCTTACCTGTGTGCACGAGTGAAGAAAACAAACACAATGATCAATGGAAATGTGATTCATGGACAGAAACTGTTAAAAGAGAGCAGAGGTTCGCAGCAGCATACCATGAGTACCCCTCCTTGGAAAAGGACGAGCCCTTGGATAAGTGCCTCAACAGCATCCAAATCCTGCAACCGAATAGCAATTACCATGTTGTTCTTACTACTATTATTATTTTGTCAGTTCTAACTGATTTACTATGAAAACCATTTGACTACTGTCAAATCTTCCAGCATAGGTACACAATTTCACTGTCACCTTTCAAATGTCAAAAGGAACACCAAGAGAGATTTCTATGAGAGTTGACTTAAGGTTTTGCAACACCTTTAGGTATGAGGGGAACTCATGGCCAATGATCCAAACCATTGATCTAATGGGCCCAGCAAAGGCAAAACGATGCCAAAAAAATTATTAAAAAAAAGTCATGTTCTCATCTATGATGCACGGATACTTCAAAATGGACAACGTATCGTGTCGTATCGTATCTGATACTTCACTTTATATGTGTAAAATATGTGTCCTTGCTGTGTCTACAACGTGTCCTTGACGTATCCATGCCGTATCTTTGCATCATAGGTTCTCATTATACAGCCTTATTTGAAGTGACTGAGAAATACAGCAACAGCCCACAGCCAATATTAAAGGCCAAATACTGATCTGTTATGATCTCTTGGTCATGAATTACTGACTTTGGTCAGCTTCACTATAACCATTTTGCTATTCTTTCTGCCCATAGATGCATGTAAGCAATTAGATCAGGTTTCTGACATCAAAACAAATAGATGGAGGAAATGTTTGAAAGAGATCAGTGCCCTCGTTGAATCTGAATTGACTTCGTATGACCTATTAGTAATGATTGTCCAAAATAAAACCTTGGCTTCATTCCAAAAAAAAAAAACTTACAAGATGGTTTGACGGCTCATCAAGAAGTATGATGTGTGGCTTTTTGAAAGTGATCTTTGCAAATGCAACCCTACTTTTCTGCCCACCTGTTATTTTCAGAAGAGATATTAGAGCCTACACAAATACAGTCAAGAAGTCCACAGAAACCATGACAAGCCCACAGCAGTTGGAAGTTCCTCTCTGGCGCAACCACAAGGCTGCTGGTTTTAGGCATGTTACCATCAAAAAGAAAAAAAAAGTCCAGAGAAATTATTCCATGGATGATCATCATCATCATCAAAACCGTGTTCCATGGATGATGATTGACATATTTATTGCACTTCCTTTTCATATATAAACTAAGGCTGGAAAAATTTCTGTCACATTGTGCTAGGCCAAGTATACTAGTTTTAGTTGACTCAGACCCCCCGAGTCCCAAATACCATGACCCATTGCTAAGTCAGATCCAAGTTCAGAACAAATATTTGATTCATTGCCAAAACCATATTTGATCCACTGCCAAAACCATACCAATAAGGATGAATTATTAAAGAAAAAATTATACAAATATACCTGACAAAGTGTACATAGGTTGAAGAGCAAGGTTGCCAGTGACACCAAAAGAACCCAAGTGAGCTCTAAGTTTCTGTTCAGGGACTCCCTGCCAGGAGTGAAATTCAAGCATTAATATTCCTATCCAAACAGTGAAACATGACAAATGCTGGAAACTCCTAAAACAATAAATCATATTTTTTTAATGCCAATTCCAACCTTCCATTAATCGACTAAACTACCAAACAATTCAGAGCATGTGTTGCAATGATATACCATTAATGGAAAATGCAAATTGTTGCCAAAAGGTTTGTCACAATAACAATAAAGATACCTTAATATTCCTCTCTTTTAAGAGACAACAGCATTGGATATGCATCATTCCTTATCAGCAACTAATTTCCTTGTGAACATCATAAAGATGCACTTGGTGTAAACCATTCGGTGAGTTCAATCGAGAATGCTCTATATGCTAAAATGAAATGACAAGGCATTCCTCTTTCTTTATTTGATTGGTAAACATGGGCATGAACCCACGACCTCAAGGTTGCAGTACTATCTTCCACTGTGCCATGGCTCGTCATTGATCAGACATTCCCAATGCTTCAACTGTAGGAACTTTTAAAAAAACAATGGACGGTCAACAAGACTTTGTCCAACCATTTCCTAACAATACATTTACTTTCCAAGGAAGTCCTCCAAACAAATGGACAGGACTGGAAGTGTTCAGCCAATCATGAACTGTAAATCACAGCTTGCCCAATGATTGGGTTGGATCTAGTACTACCAGAGCCATGTGCGTGAAAATGTAGCCACTAAAAAAAAAAAAAAAACCAACATAGAATTTTCTATTAGTTGTTTTTTATTTTAACCAAGGATTAAAGTCCAGAATCGGTACCCTTCAAGAGTAACGCCTAAGTAAAATGTATGCTATTTCATAGTTTATTGGGTTGAAAGCTAGATCTTTGTCAATGTTTTAGTTTAAAATAGTACTATGCTTCAGTTTTGTCTTATGCATGGAGGCCTGATTTAGAACTTCTCGGGCATCAAGAGAAAAGGTTCTGAAGATTAGCATCCATTTCTAAGCTTTTCATCTTGCGGACTAAAGTATCATGAAGAATTAGACTTGATGAGGCAATGATACAGATCACCCATCATGCGGATGGATTTTTCAACATTTTTTCAGCATTTTATACTTTTCAGCCAAGTTGGGTCCAAGTCACATGGACCTGACTCACTCGAGTTCAACTCAGACTCGGACAAGATTTTTTTAATCCTTGTTCTAAACATATATGGAAAAGGTAGCAAGATCTAGGAAACGAAAAAATTTAAACCATAGAACTCACTGGGTAGCAGCGCATCATATACAGAAGTGGATTTGAAGATAAATCAAGTCCGTCGACATGATGCTGACTGAAAACAGCCATGCGAACCTGCAAAAAGAATACTACTCAATTTCCTATAGCATAGAGCATATAAGACCAACCCCAAATAAATTAATATCTATCATTTTTAATTATTTACTACACAAAAAAAAAAAAAAAAAGCTCAATTAGTTTGTATATATCTCTGAGAAAAAATACTTTCTACATTCTACCAGGATCCTATGTCTTCCATCTCTATGGCCCTGAAGCTGAGGTTAGCATAGCATTGTTGGGACTTTAGCTCTATCAGTTCACAATTCAGAGACAAATAAATATCCATGATCAGCACCGATATTGACTGATGAGGATTAAATTTCTATGCCACCACAAATGAATAGCCACTCATCATGTCAAAATGCTCAAATTGCTTGCAACTTAGGTACACCCCAGTGCACTCTTTAACTGTGTTCCAATAGCCTAGTAATGCACATAATTGATATAGGCCACAATTCTTCAAGGAGACGCGAGCTGATAGAAATTACTGCTACTGTAGCTGATAAGATAGGCGTTGGTGGCACTACAAAAAGATAATTTTTTATATCAAAATTAGATTAAGGGAGGGCAGTAAGAGATACCTTGGCAGAACGGAAAACTGTTCCAGAGCTTGGTTGAAGTTCTCCAGATATCAATTTAAGTATGGTTGACTTGCCAATGCCATTGGGCCCAACCACTGGGAAACAACTTGAATGTGGTTAGCAACAATCACCACAATATATATTATGAAAGGGGAAAAAGACAAGAAATGAAAATACACAATTGGTCCGAACAGCAATAATAAAATAAACAATTTGTTTAGAAACAAGTTATAGATTCAAATGACAGACACTATCCTCTCCCTCTTCTATATGATAAAGTAATAAAAACTTCATAGCAGTAACTGAGTGCACTTTGATGTGATAATCACAAATAGACAATAAGTAGCATGTGCCATCCTTACTTGCAATGCGGCTGTCAAGATCTATACCAAAATTCAAATTCTTGAACAGGAGAGGGCCCCCAGGATAACCAAATGATGCATCACTGCAATCACAAGCATGTAAATGAGAATATATGTGTAGATACTCAGACTACTCATAAACATAGGAATTTTACATAAGCAATGAGTGATTTTCAATTTAGTTTTGATAATGAAAGGAAATTGATTCAGTAAAGTGCAGTTGCAATAGTTTTTTTTTTTTTAAGGAGTATCAATGATATATTAAAATGAAAAGTTAGTACAATGAAGTGCACTGAAAGCCAAAGACAAAGCAGTTACAACAGTTTATCCTCTTCAACTGACAAATAATCAATAAACACCAGCAAAGATGTATACGTGGGGGAGGCTACTCCAAAGTCCAAGTTTCCCAGGTTGTATAGGGTGGTGACGAACAAAAAAGCACTAGTGAGAGAGTGAAAAATGAGATTGGTGGAGAAGGTGGTGTTAGTGCCTTTTAGAAGTCCTTGTCAGAGGTGATTGAGGATGTAACCCTACTGACGATTCTAACTTCTGATTTTACTTGCAGAGATTTTTTATACATGCAAACTTGGAAATATTTCCTTGAGATTTTCATCTAAAATGTCCCAGAAGTTCTTGGTTCCATCCAAGCATATCTTCAGCATAGAAGGAGATTGGCCCTCATAAGGCTTTTTAGTTGGAGGGGAACAGGAAGACCATCTCGGCGGAAAAGTCAAGGAGGACGACATGTCAAGGGATGTCAATGAACCTCCAACTTCCCAGTTAACTGAAGGTTCAGACCAGAAAAATCTATGTATGGACCCTTTTCCTGGACCCAATTGATAGATAGGTTTGGGTCCAGTGGAGGTCCATACAAGAACTTCTGATTGCCTGAGGGATATATACAATATATTACATATTATATTAGATTAAATATTCATATTATATTAGTATTATTTTGTATAATAACAAACCAATAAAAGTTTATAGCATAGATGATAAGTGGTGCAGCCAGGCACAATCAGCGGTGAAAATCAACACCTCTAGTGATGTGATCGAGTCCTTAGACTCAAGCCCTAAGGCAACTCAATGAAAACACTCAAAATAAATCACAAGAATACTGAATATTTGTTTATTATCAATAGCATGTGTATCCAGAACCTCCCTCTATAAATAATAAAGGAACAATCTAACTAAGGAAACCAAATTATTCAGTGATTGCTAAAATCACTCCCTAAAATCTTTGATTACATCAAATCACTAAAATCTCTCTTAAATTTAAATAAAATAAAATTACTAATCGATTTAAGGAAAGCAAATCAATGGAAGGTTCCTCGGTGGTGGCCCTCTTCTTCTTGGACCGCACTGCATCAACAAGAGCACTGGATAGCAACTGCAATGCCACGGTCAAATCCCACCCTTGCATTATGTTGATTTTGAGTCAGGACCAGATCCAACAAGGTCCGTTAGAATCAGACCTAAGTCAAAGAATATACATTTAATTGGTTCTAGGTCTTGATCTAGGTCCACCATGGACCGAACCATTTACACCCCTACATATATCTTCAGCTAATATTTTGGACTCCAACAGATCATCTTCTTCTCTTCTGTTATCAGTTCTTACTCTAAGAAAATTCCATTTTCTTTATTAGCCAGGTTTGAGGTTAAGTGGTAGTTCTTAAATTTGATAGCTCTCTCTCTCTCTCTCTCTAGAAGGCAAGTCTTCCAGAGAGGTCCAATATAGCTTCTTTTTTTTTTTTAAATTATGGAAGGAGAGAAATGACAGGATACTTAGTGCAAAAGAAAAGGGTGTTGAAGAGTTGTTGGCCAGAATTGGGAGGTCGGTGCTCGTAAGACCAAAAATTCTCAGTTATAAGTTGCATGACTATTTTTTTTCTTTCTTTTTTTGAATAATTATAAGCTGCATGACTTCTCTAATAAGGATGCATGAATGAGTAGAGAACTGCTAGAGTTGAGGAATCAGTTAAGTAGAATTTGCCTCAGAGAGAATTATTTTTAGTTCTGGGGAGCTCTATTTCATAATAAAGGGAAGCATACGGTGCTCATTTTTTGGCCCAATCAGCATTGACGAATGAAATCAAGCAAAGAAAAGGACTTTTAAGGAAGACTTTTCAGGGTTTTTTTATTCTATTTTCTAGTAGACTTACTAGAGTGATTCCTTTAATGTAGTGCCACGGTGATCCCATAATTCCAATTATCCAGTGAGGACGCATTCCTAGTTGTAGAGATTAAGAGCATGTACGTGTAACAATGCGCATTCAGTGATGCTACAGAAAATGCCGATGTTCTGCAGGCACAAAATTTCAGCAGATTGGTGAAGCATTTTTCCACGTGAAAGCAGGAACAATTAGAACTAATTTTCCTTGATCCCACAAAAAAATTGTTCCTTAGAGAGCAGGGTTTGGGAGTTAAAACTGCTTTTCCGCACCTACATGGAAACAGATTTCTTGCTGAGCAAGTAAAATCCAAGCGCTACACAAATATGCTCTAAAGCTCTATGTGAGTCCATCAACATCGTGGTTGGAAGATCCCCAGGCTAAATCCAGAGAAGTGAGATTCTCTTTGTATTGTAGCCGCCTCTAAAATCTGTGTTTTTGGCTTCTGAATTTTTCCATTCTGGCATGCGTCCTTTGTACCAGTTGATGTACATTGTTTTCTTCCTTAATGCAATTGCCACTGCAGCTCGTAAAAAAAAAAAAGGCTACCTGCAACTGCAATTTCCTTTAATGGTTCTAAAATTTATTGATTTAAACATATCTAGGACAAGGCATTGATGATGATAAGGATCATTACAAACTCAGCAAGTTCTTCATATGATCCCATTGGTTTGCTTGAAAACAAGACTTTCTCCAGTGGTAAGCATGACTATCAACAAGCCAGGCTGGGCAATCAAGCTTACAACCTAGCCTATCATGGTCTGAACCCAGACTCATTTTAAGGCGAGGCTAGGCCCCAGCCTAGCTTATTAGGGAACATTTTTTTACTGAGGACAGGTCGCATGCTTAAATGCTTGAAGAAATAACAGACCGACCTGAAACTTATAATGGGTGGCCCTGGCCTGTCATCTGGAGTAGGGAAATCAAACTTGTAGCTGCACAGGAAAATAATTATAAGGTGAACAACCAACTATAGGCAAATGATGAGGAATCATATGAGAACAACTTGATCAGTCATAGAACGAACACATACTCTGGGTCATTAACAACTTCATCCACATGGCCCATTCGATCTAATGCCTAAAAAATACAGTAGGAGTTCACCACATAAGCATATATTTAATTATTTCATCAACAAGTCAATAAAATAAAACTAGAAAAAATCCATACTTTGCCTTGGAAAACATGTTATTTTAACAGGGGTGTCAACTAGAAAATCTAATATTCAAATTGGAGTCAGTGGAAACAAATTAAGGATACTTTGTTTATAAGATCATGCTTTTGCATGCCGCTAGGGCCAATGGCAGAGCCAGGATTTTGTTCCAGGAGGGGCAAGCAATAGTTGACTAACAACGGGCAGAATAAGGATTTCTTTATAGAGGCAATCGATGATATTTTTTTAGATTTGTTGTTTTTAACTAATCCTTTAAAAATAAATTTATTAATTTTTTTACAAAGTTTAATACTTATATCTAAGAAAAATCATAGATTTGACAATACTCCAATATTTGAACAATATAATTGTTCAAAACTTAAAGGACAATTAAAATATAAAAATAATATGACTACCATAATGAATACAAACTGCTCAAAATATTCCTTTACTCCATGTTTTATGAGTGAGAGTTGTATCTCACTCTAATCAAAGTAAGGCCTATATCAGATTGATCACCCATAATTAATTAATAAAAATATGTTGATTTATTACTTGAGATCATTTAATGAGCCATTAGCCAACGCTATCAAAAGGTAAACAATCAACTATTCATGCTGCTTCTAATAAATGTCCTCTTCATAAGTGGACTTATCCAAATTTTATTCTAATAAAAGTTGGTCCCACCATAAGATTGAGCACATCATATATATTTTTAAATGTAAATATAATGGGACCAACTCCTATTGCAATCCAAAGGATAGCCAATAAGCCAAAATCCAGCTAGTTTTAAAAAAGAATTATCTCAAAAGAGAGAAACAACTCCTTTGGAGAGAAAAACTCTCTTTAAAACTTGGAGATGATTTACTTGCTTTTTTGGAAGCAAGCAAAGGACAAAAGTATCCTCAAAGATTTTTTTAAGTTCTGCCTTTTTATGAAGAAACAATATAATGAGGAGGGGCAAAATTGTATAAAACCAAAAGGCCTCCAAACTCTCCTCATGTGTTCTACCGAAACAAAGAAATCGAGGAGGGGCAACCCTCCCTCCGCCATTGACCAGGACAAAGCAGTTTGACTAGGCTGAGGTCCAAGAGAAACAATATTTTTTTTAATATCACAGAGAAACTTTGCAAATCCATACCTTGATTCTTGACTGAACAAGAGATGCCCGTTTTGCATTGTAGCGGAACTTGTCAATAAAAGCCTGCAGGCCCACAGAGAGAAATTTGATTTAAGTACATATATAATATATTAGAAGTGCAAAGTGTGTCCAACTGAAAAAGGGAAATGACTTAACTTCCAAAGAAATTGATATTTGATAATATATTTGGAAGACTAATTAATAGAGGACATTTTTATAATAAAGACTTTCAATTTTCACAGAGAAGAAAGTCAACATTTTATACCAAAAATATGCCCCCCAAATGTCAAATAAAATATGATTTTGGAGAATTTTGATTTAAAGATAATGGGATTTTGTTTATAGAAAAAGTATGGCCGACACAAAAAATATGTGGGGAGGTCTATAGAATGCAACTCTCTCTAAACACACCATTTTCAGCAAGAATGCCACTGCATTGATCACCTGCTGCGTGAAGAAAAATCACCTGTTTCCTTTGCAATTTATTATCACTATAAAAGATTTGGCTAACTGGTAATCTTCAAGATACACGGCACCCAGTCCCAGCCTAGTCAATGGTGAACACTATTATTTGAAAAAAAGAAGTAAAGATATAGGAACAAGATGAACTTAAACAGTGACAAATTATACTCATTGACATGCAAGTGCACAATGGATGGATCAATGGACTCATTAACGAAGCTTAAGATGGAATGAGGTAGAACTATAAACCAGTCAAACCAAGGTTGAATTGGATCCAGTATGACTATTATCAACTCACAGGAACTGGATCTGATCCAACCCCATGAACTCCATGTGGACCTGAACTTGAATCTATTGGATTAGGACAATCAAACTCTATATTCACAATAAGAGGTCAAAAAGTTAATATGATTGGTATGGATTCAATATATGATATCCAAATGCTTCAAAATGGTCAAACCCAGATGTCCAGACTCCAGAGTAGATACTCAAGATGCCTTGAGTAATAAGTCAACTTCATATCTGCAGTGCAAGGGTAAGATGACGATAATCTAGATACTTGAAGGAATTCAACTACTTTAACCCATTTATTAATCACACAGGCAAGACCCAACACCAGATCTGACCTGCCAAACTCCAGGTGGATCCAAACTGAGATCCAAGTCAGAGCATATCTAGGCCATCAGCTGAACCCAGTGATTGACAGCCCTAGATTCAGGAGACTAATTAAAGTCCTAAAAGCTATAACCAATGCTTGACAATACAAAACAGAAATCAAAGCAGATGAGAGACAGGATTTGTGAGAATTTCAACCAACAAATGATGCAACTAGTTCAACATCAGAGTATTATTTGAAGTAGAAAACCTGCATATGAGCTTTTGCCCGTTCACTTGACTCGAAGGCCTTTTGTTGATTCTTGAGCTGCTCCTCTCGAGTTCTTTCAAATGTATCATAGTCCCCTTTGTAACATGTCAACTTTTGACCATGTAAGTGCAGGATATCTGTAACTACCTGAAAGAAAATCTAAAAATTATAATTTTGTTCTTTCCTTTCCTCACCAAAATGAAACTCACTATCTTCAGACTTATTTTTCAAGGGATGATGATTGTCAAATACCGTATTCAAGAACTCTCTAGCATGAGAAACGACTATAAATGTCTTTGGCCACTTCACAAGATACGACTCAAGCCATAAAACAGCGTGAAGATCAAGATGGTTCTGTAAAACATGTAAAGCATTAATCTAATCCTTTTAAAAGGGATGTTTGAGTCATGCAGTTCGCAAAGATATTACCGTAGGTTCATCAAGCAGTAGCAAATCAGGCTCTATAAATAAGGCACGTGCAAGGGCAATTCGCATACGCCATCCCCCAGAAAAAGATTTTGTTGGCTTCCGTTGCATTTCAGGCGTGAAACTGAGACCCTGAAAATTTTCAATGAAGTCGACAAATAAGTCATGAGAACAACCGCCCTCATAGTTATATCGAATTGTGATTGGGGTTTGATGGTTAACCAAATTGTTCAATAAAGTTCTAAATAGGAAAAGAATGTCCGATGAATGGAGAAAGAGCATTGAGGGTTTGAGGCACCTTTCTGCTAGAAGAAAAGAGATATTTGAAACTGTTCACAGTTCAAATCATCGAGCTACCAAACTTATGAGCCTATAATGAAACCTTGGGGGAGTAATAGAGCACTCAAATATTTCAAAATCCAGTTGGGTTTATGCCATGTAGATCGCCATTTTCCTAATACGACCGCTCATTGAAAAGCAAGAAGAGAAATTAACAAAGCTAAAATGCAATTTTTATTAATTTAGGAAAGGGCTACAGCAGGGTCCTTGGCAGTTAGCTTGGCAGATGGTTGTATCCCAATAAAAGCTAAGGAAATCTTCGGTATTATAGTTCAATATAAGCATTCAAGAATTGTACACCTCCAGCCAAGTCAATCTCAGGAAATATAATAGATTGGTTTATTGTAAGAAAACATCAGTCATCATAAAGTAAAAAAATTTTCTATAGTTACAATACAGAATGCAGGTTATACATATGGAAACTGGAGTGACAAATTAATCAGATTGTCAAAATGATGACAGCATTACTAGCTCGGACTTACAGCAAGAATGGAAGCAGCACGAGCCTCTGCAGAATATGCATCAATGAACTCAAGCCTCTTGTATATTTGTTGAAGCCTCTCTGAAGCAGCATCTTTGTCACTTCCGCCATTGAGTTTCCCATTGCTCTTTTCCATAGGCCCTTCATACTCAATCTCCCTCTTCAGAATAATACCAAGCACTTCGATTAATTTAAAATGAACCAAACAAAGAGTAGTTTTGCAAAGCCCTTTTGAATTAGTAAATTGGCAAATCAAAGGTCTATATAATGAAAGCACAACTACACTCCATGCCAACGTGGCATAGACATGCAAGATACGAGCTGGTCGCAAAAGAACCCCAGACCAAAAACTAGGCCAGTTGTTCAATCAGGCAGGCCACAATTTGTCTGTAAACTGGCTACCTGAATTACTGTGTCAGTACCGAACCAAAACAAAGGACAAATGTTTCAATAGGTTTATGCTAACATTCCACCATTCCATGTTCATGAAAAACAATCCAATCTTTATGTGCATGTACATGACAATGTTGCACATGGAAGACTACCCAAAATGTAACAATGCCATATCCACTAACACAGACAGTTGAAATTGCTCCCAGCCCTGTAATTCCCTGACCAAAAATTAGGCTGGTTCACTGATCAGACAAGTTACCATTTGTTTAGTAATCCACCTTAATTATTGAGCCAGGGCATTGGTACCCACATGATGGATGGCTTGGATATTGAACAGACTGGTCATGCTGACGCGATCAACAAAGTGCAGACAAGTCTTATATGCACGCACTGTGATAATAGTAAACCTCAATTTCCAACAATGGCAAATCTCATCTACCATAACCAGACATGAACACTATCGTGCTACCTGTTGGGCAAGCAAAAAAGCTTCTTCTTCCAAGAGCTGGGTCCTTTCAATATCAGAGTTAAGAACACATTGCAAGGCTATTGTATCATCTCCAACAACTTCTTGCTCCACGTGTAATATCTGGCGATTCTTAGGGATACCATCAATTGCATGCATGGCCATATGCCTAAGGAAAGTTGTTTTGCCGGTCCCGTTTCTCCCAACAAGGCCTGAATAAGCAGCAAACAGAATAATAAAACAAGCTACAATAATAATTGTTAGGTATCATAGAAGATTGAACTTAATCACAGATGAGATGTAGTCGGATAGGACAACACGTTCCCGTCAAATAAAAAGGAACAGTCATCCAGATATACTGTAGTACCATTTCCATGGTACATTTGTCTCATATTTGAAAGGTCAATCATCAATGTATTGATATGACAAGTAGGGAAGCAAAACTTGACTTGGCCCATTAACCCGACCTGAACCTGACCCGCGATATATCTGGGTTGATCATGGGGAAGATAAACCACCCACAGCTGAATGAGTATGGTCAGGGTTTACCCGCATAAACAGTCTGATCCACCAATATTTTCCTACGTCATTATCCTATCCCTAATGTAGTAAGAATATTAAGTGGGTTAAATGGCTCTTATTATCTTTTGGAGTTGGCCTAAAAAAGACACATTTCAAGTCCATGTTTGTATTGACTACTCAATAAATGGAGGGCCATAAACAAAAACAAGATAGGAAGCCATGATGCACAAATACAATATTAATACGACAGCCGAAAGGGACAAGCCATGGACATGGCAAGGACATGGATTTTTTTTTATTTTTTTATTATTTTTTTTTTTTTGAATGGCTACTTTCATTAATAAAAGCAATCAGTACAAGAGATGAGTACTGACAAGCTAAGACAGGAAATAGGAAACAAAAAGAAGCAGCAAAAAAACAACCCAACCAATGCTTCGAACTAGAAAAGGCCAACTCCTTCCAATGGGACATTATTTGATCTATGGAGTAATCTCTAAAAGATGGGTTTTTGGAAACCCAAATTGCAATTGAAAACTTAGTTCTCTCCACCAAACTCCTTTTGCTGGATACTTTCCTTTCAAAGCACCATGAGTTCCTTTCCTTCCATATCATCCAGGGCACCACCAGAAATGTCAATCTCCATAACTCCTTCCCTCTAAGATCCCCAATTGGAGCCTTCCAAGCCTTGAAGAGCTCTTGGAGGGACTTGGGGAAGACCCAACAACAGTCAAACCACCCCACCACCGATCTCCAAATTGACTGAGCCGTTTTGGAATTCAGCATGAGGTTTTAAACATTTCTGGACACAAGGACACGGATTTTAAACATAAAAAGTGAAGTATAGGGTTTTACACATAAAACCTGGCACTTTAAAAAGAAAAAAAATCAATGTGTAGTAAAATGTACATACCCAAGAGGAAAAAAGCAGGGTGCATTCACTTAAAAGAAAATATGAAGGACGATGACACTAAACCTTCTAGTGGACAAATTTTTAAATATAAATGGCACCAAAAGCTATGATCAGTCTGAAAAAACCCACCATAGTGTCTTCCAAAAGAGAGTGTCACTGTGCCTTCTTTTATGAGCTCACGACCACCCACAGAAACATTGAAGTTCTCCAAGTGGATATCCTTGGCACCTGGCCCATCCTCACCGGTGCCATGGTTTACACATACGACAGGCATCCCTGCTTTAGCAGCTTCCATCTCCGCCAAATGCATTTGATATTGTGCCTGTTTGGTAACAAAAGATGTGAACATTCATTGTAAAAACTAGATATGACGTAAAAACATGGCCAATTTCTAGATGTATTGTAGAACTGGTTACAAATTCTCTTCAGCACAAGTGTTTCCATTTCCTATTTCAAATTGGTAGAATCATGAATCAGTTATAACTAATTTAGAGAAGAAGAATTGTAAGGGTCATAGCAAAAACACAGTTTGCTCTCCCTTCCTATTTACGTAAGTAGGACCCATGGTTCAGAACACTCATACGGTGGATATGGGAGATGAACCAAAATTTCCAAGATTGGATGAGCCTAGTAGCTCATTCTATGGACTTATTTCCAGGATCATTGATTTATCCTATTACTGACCATCTATTTATTGTAGGGTCGCAACTAAACTGGGCCACAGCTCAAGCCCATCCCGCTACTATATGGAAGTGAGTTGAGCTTCTACAGTCACAGGAAGGCCCGGACCTATTTTCTGGCACAATAGCTAGTTTAGCCAGCTTACATCTTTGCCTGCATCAGGCCAAACTAGATTGTCCAGGACAGCCTGAAATGATCAAATAATCAACATGATTAGAAATAACTGTTTCTAATAGGCTATTTCAGGCTCCTGGGCCTGAATATAATGCCTAATAAGTATATGGGCTGCACTTGGACAAGCTTCAGCTAGGCCAGGTCCAGTTGGAACCATAATATGTTGGGCAAGTCTGTATCAAATGAAAAACTCTTAGAGCCTGTTGGCACAGGGTTAGTAGCATATGGGGTTAGCAGAATAGCACTTTTTTCTGTTTTGAGTTTCATTGGATTGCACTTTGAAATATATCATATGTTTTCAGCCTATTCCATAAAAAAACAGGAGAAAGAACTTTTTCTCTAATGGTAATGGGAAAAGAACTGTAGAATATCGCATTGCAACAAATACTGCAGGCAAGATGACACTAGGGTTGCCACTTCACAGGTCAATGTTACCCTGAGCCAAGCAGGCCCTTCCAATCAAAAATGTTATCATATCTTAGCACACTAACGCCCATATCATGGGTTTGGAGGATTACAGGTCACACAAGCGAAATAAAGGGGTCTTCCAATCTGCAAGATATTTGGGAGATAATCTACAGCAGGGACAATCACATTACAAGTATGAGCAGCAAACAAGTTCCCCAACTCACTACTCTAACATTGGAATCCAGGCTCTCAATTGGAGCCTACCAAAAAAATCAACTAAACACATTCTGATATGGGATCAAACTACTAGAAGAAAAGACAGAACTAACCTATGGAATCACATGTTCAAACTTAGATGTTCAAACAACTTAACACCAGCTTACCTCCCTCTGGCGCTCATCCTTCCTCTTCCTCCTTTCAATCTTCGCTTTATCGCGTTCAGACAGCACAGGACCTTCCAGCACCTCCACCTGTTTCTTGGGGGTCTCATCTTCATCCATCCCATCAAACATCCGCAGTGGCGCTGCAAGACTCCGCACAGCGGGCTTAGTTTTCACCAATCCATGCTTTCCAAATTTATCAGACAGTATGCTGCAAACCTACATTTTTCATGAAAACAGCCCTCAACATGTCAAAAAACCTTCCAAATCAAACTTCCCTTTAAATCTTTTTAAACAAAAAAAAAGGGGTTTTTTCAGTGAAAACAAACCAATATCAACTGTATTCAATTCCTATGTATTACAATGCAAACAAACAGGTCCTAAGTAAATGAAATCATGAATAGTCAGCAATCCAATACAAATACCTAACAGATTATTCCATAAACAGTTCCATTGCCCTTGTAGTGAATCTATCACTATCTAGTCCATTGCCAAACAAAAACCCAAAACACAAAAACGGGAAAACAATCAAAATCAACCATTTTCATCACACAAATCAAACCAAACATTAAACATCTATGAATCAAATATGAATCGATGGGTGGTGGTTTTTTTACCGATTGGCCCTCGGCGACGTCGCGGACGCAGCCGGAATCGACGAGGAGTTCGCCTACGGCATTGAAGGCGCCTTCTCCGTGGAGGCCGAAGTCGAAGTCTTCATCGGCGAGGACGTTGATGATGTAGTCGATGATGGGTTTGTCGACGTCATCGGCTCGTGGACCAAGCACCTCGTACACGACCCTACTCGCCACTTCCACCATCTCTTCTCGCTTGAAGCCGGTGGCGGCAAAGGAAAACAGATGCTGCAGCTAACACGATAAGAGGAAGAGAGTTTTCATTGAGATTTTGGGGTGGGTGATTCTATATGCACCCAAATTGAATGCTGAGCACACCTACTTGCCGAACTCACTGCACCCTATGTTTTCTTGCCCGTTTGGTAATTTATTTTTAAAATAAAGTGAAGTGAAGTAAAATAAAAAGAATGAATAGAATATAAATAAGTTATGATGGTATTTTATTTTTAGTTGTTTGTGATGGAATATTTTTGACTTTTTGTATGCGAAGATATAGTTTTTTTATCTTTTAGTGAGTAAATGTAGTTGCTTTTTGACTTTTTTTGAAAAAGATGGAGGGAATTTTGTGGAAAAGTGCTTTTGATGGGATGTTTAACTTAACTTCACTTTACTTAACTATATCAGTAAAATTATCAAACGGGCCCTAAATAATAATTTGTTGAGCCCACTCACAATATTACCCAAACTGCCCACGCGAGAGAGCCCATGTCGTTCTCCTTCAAATTTCCCTCGTTGACGGTTTTGAAAATCTTGACCAACGGCAGCGTCGTGCTCTTCTTCTTATGCCGGTCGTTCTCCTTCAAATTTCTCCATTGTACAGTGCTTCTTCTTCTTCTTCTTGTTCATAGGACGTTCAAACAAGGTGAGTTGTTCTTCTTCTTTTTCTTTCTCTTCCTGTTCATAGGTTTATCATTTTCACATTTATTTTATGTCATAATTTTCTCGTTAGAGATTATAGACGTTTGCATTAGGGTTGCTGCTTATATTTTCATATTCGAAGTGCATAATCCCTATGCATTTTGCAAAAACCCGTAGCATTCAATTTTCGCGATTTGCTCGGCATTTTGGAATCGTGCAAGGAATTTATGCACAGTGAATGTTAACTGTGCAAATAATTTATGCACAGCATATGTATTCCGTGCATAGTAGATATGCACAGCACATATAAGCTATGCACATCAAATATGCACGGAAATATTTTGTCGTGCACGAAATAATTGTGCTGTGCAGAAGCATTATGCACTAAACATTTGAACCGAGCTACACAAGAAAACATGATATCTTTTGTTATGATGTTTTCTCTTATTGATTTTCATTTTTAACATATTGGAAGAAATGCCGAGAAGACCAGCTCGCCGTATTGGTGGCAGCTCACAGCCGCCAAGTGGACGTGCCAGTTCTTCTAGCGAGCCATCGAGAGTGCGGACGAAGATTGACGTTGTTAGACCACCTCGCCGAGGTGTGCATGTGAATTCTTTGACCGCCGGCCGTCAACGTTCATTGGCGTCTGAACGAAGACGAAAATTACAGCAGGATCCACTCCCCGAGCCGGTTGACGAGCATGTTGACAGCTCTTCAGAGGATAATTCCTCGGAGGAGGAGGCACAGCCGTCTAGTCCTCCTATAGTGGCAGCAAGGGAGGATGATTCCTCAAACGAGCATGCACAGCCATCCAATCCTCCTGCAGCGACAGCAGGGGAAGGTCCTATTTCCGGCTGTCCTTCCGACCTATCTGTCCTTATGAGTGTTAGGACGCACTTAACCATATCCATATGAGACGGGGAGGTACACGTTCATTATTTTAATATTTTAAGTAATTATTTTTCAAATAAGATGTTTCATAGTCTATAATAACATATATTAATGAAGATTTATACTTGTAATGTGCATAAACGTGGCCCGCTCAAATGTATCAATCACAGACGTCAGCTGAAGGATTGGTACATACCTCTGCCCGAAGATGGGGCTAATCTTCATGTTCCTCGATTTCACGCTATTATAGAAGAGTCTGGATTGGCAGACTTGTAGCTTTTTTCATATCGATATATCTCCTGCCCTTTGGTATTGAGCTTTGTAGAAAGATGGCAGCCTGAGACAAATACCTTCCACATGCCATTTGGTGAGATGACGATCACCCTAGATGATGTGGTTACTCTCCTCGGCATCCCAGTAACAGGACTTCCTGTCCACGCATTGACTAGTTTGGGATTTACTGAGCGAGTAGATTTACTTGAGCATGGACTGGGTGTGGATAGGGCATTTGCGTCAGCTGAGTTAAGCCTGGCGCGTGGTGGGGTAGTGAGGATGAGATGGATTAAACGGGTGTGCGGCGATATGACTCCTGCGTTGTCTGTTGTGGAGGTAGAGTGTGCAGCTAGAGGCTATCTTCTTTATTTGTTAGACTGCACACTCTTCACTAATAAGTCCGCGACTCGAGTCCCAGTCTGCTACCTATTTTTACTGATGGACTCGTCCCGGGTCCGTCATTATGCATGGTGGGCTGCCGCACTGGCCTATTTGTATCACCAGTTAGAGGCCGCCACGATGATAGATGTGTGACAGATTCTTGGATATCTGACACTGCTCAGGATAAATGTGTACATTTTATATATACATATACATGTTCCATCATGATTGATCATTTAGATTGTATAATTAATAATTTGTATCATTTTGCAGTCTTTGGTGTACGAGCACTTCCCATTTGCCCGTCCTCCTACACAGTGGGGATACACTGCAGGAATGCCTCTAGCGAGTTACAGGAATCCTGATTAGGATTCTGAAAATGCGAGAGAGAACACACAGCTGCTGTAGGAGAGGTTGGATGCCCTACACCCGAGCAAGCTGAGCACCCAATAGAGTCCTTGACATATATTTTACGTTTTTGCCAAAGAATACGTTTTATTATATTAATGACTTGTTTCATTTACGTGCCACAGGTTGTTCGGGATCCGTACACTAGTGCCAGGGCTCAGCATCCATTCCAGCAGATATCTTTCTTCTGTGGTTGTTTAAGATCGCTAGATGTCATTGAACCCTACCACCCACACAGGGTTCTTCGACAGTTTGGCTATGTACAGACCATCCCACCCGCACCGCTCGCCCCCATTCGTGTATCTCGGGGATTTACTGCTGGAAAATACAAGGTCTCATACAGATTTCTAGACCAGTACTGGGTTACTTGGGAGGATTATGTATTATCTCTAGCGCACAGCGGCCATCGAGCACAACATGCATAAGAGTGTTCACCCGACTACCTTGAGTGGTTTACTAGGATTTCACACCCTCGAGTATAGAACCCCGACCGTCATTCCAACTATGACCCTAATGAGGGTAAAGATCACCCAACTCCAAGAACAGTGAGAGCATTTCCCACTTTTTCCAAACATTATGCATCTATCCTTTCAAACTATCTTAAGTATATTGACACATTGTATTATTTCTTATAAATCATTTGAGCGAATGACCATCTTCGTGCCACGCTTGCGCAAACGGAGCAGCCTGCTGATTTCTATTATCGGGCATTGCAGACTACCCTCAAAATCCTGGATGGCTTGCCAGTGACGTACCGCCGACGTGCGCAGCCATGATGATAGGAGGGTTGTTTGATGGGTCTTTTTGTTAAGATGCATATGAACTTTTATGAATGAATGTCTTTTTGTATGATTCATGTGTACTACGAACTTTTATAGGTCAATTGACGAATTTTGTCCTTATGTATGAACTTGTATGATTTTTATCTTCTTATATGAACTGGTTGATATGTGTATTTTTTTATGAACTTCTACTATTTTGATCAAAATGGGAACTTGTATGTACACTGCACTGCCAAAATTTTATAACACATCTACCAACTTATAACACTGCACAGCCAAAATTTTCCATGTGACGTGCAAAATGATTTTGCATGGTGTATATTTGTCATGCAGTATGCAACCGAGCAAGCGTATTAAAGAATAAACACGTAAAATAATAACAAAAAAGATTGACTAGGATTTCATCAGTCATCCGTTTAAACAACAAGTAATAAGTTTGTTTACATCACATTGAGAGTGCAAGTATTTAATCGTTGTCAAGATTAACCGACTCTTGTGTTGCAACACTGTCTCCAATTATATCTTTGAATCACTTGATGCTCTTAGCATATGGGAGTTGTCATCCGTCTGCATTAGGGTGGTGGTGTCTATGCCAATTTGTAGCAATGTGAGGCATGGGAGCCCCGGGTGTCATGAAGACTTGAACAAAATGGTTTCCATTGACGAAACCAATAGTGATAACTTTGTGAGAACTTGGTGGAATCGGGGATGTTCTCAAAGGCAAGAAAGTAAGGCACTACTGCATATAAATGTTGACCAATACAACGTTATAATATGAAGATATCAGGTGACCCGTGTCTGACATTGTCATCCATCGATCAAATGAATGATTGCTATCATAGTACGCCAAGGCGTAATACAGCTCCCCAACTCTATCCTCTCCTCCATATACCAATGAATAATAATTTTGATACCTATGTAATTCATTGCTCAAATCCAGTCTAACATGCATCCAACTATCATCGCCCATGCTCAGAAGACCAACTATGGCTCTAAATCCACAGTTACCATCACCTACAGCATCCTTAACAATCTGGATATAAGGTCCTAAAGACTGAGGAAGCAAATGCTCTAAAGTGCATGACCGAGTGCGACGGATACTCAGTTTCTCCTTCTTCATCGTTACATCTAAACTGTTTAATCTTAGCTGGAACACTAGCTTCGATTGAGAGTGCATACTCGAAAGTAGATAGCTCCCAACGCGTAGACAGATCCAACTTTTTCTTTTTCGAGGATGACCGACCGCGAGTATTCAATTTAACATCCGGCTCAAATAGAGAAGTAGATGAAGGACTCCCCAATTCTCTATTTTTTTTCAATATTTGTATTTTACCAATATGATCGGTACTCTGAAATTTCCTAGCTATCAACTCGAACTCGGTAGTTGTGGTCAACTCATGGGCTTCATTCACCGTAGTGGAGTTTAAATTGAGCTTCCGCCAGTAGTGGTACACAGCTCAGTGGTATTTGAGAGACTTCCCTTATGTACTCGGCAATTTCGTGGGCACATGGTAACCCATGGATCCGTTGAATTATGCACCCACAAGCCGCCGAATCTGGACCAATATAATCAGCTCTTATTGACTAATTCAACACTATATTCATAACATTCCTTGATAGAAATCCTCTCAACTCACGAAACAATGCCAGTTTGAACTTACGTTGCACGGTGTTGAAGCTCTTTTTAAAAGAAGCATTTATATCTGTAAAAAACAACTCAAGCAAGGCATGGATAATCTGCCAAGACGCATCAATGCTACAGTTCGATATGCGTAGGTGTCTCTTCAATTTTGCGTATGCGCTCTCAGCTCTGTTCGTAGTCACGTTCCCAAAGTGCATATGTCGATCCGTCCAAACAACAACAAATTGCTCATTGTGATTATTCAACCACGAGTTCTTCACATAATCAACAGCATGTAGATACCCGCAGTAATTCTGGTCCAATGTACTCATAAGTTGATTGTAGTCATTTTCGGTGGGAGAGACTACCAACATGTTCCAACAAGAGATAAATGCATCACATCTGTCATTGGTCTCAAATACTTTTTACAATTTGCCAAGATGTTCCTAGAAATATGACACCTGCATAATAGGTTTGTTGCATTCGGAAAAACAACATTTATTGCATTCATCAGTGCTAACTCTCTGTCTGTGACAATCACACGGGGCAGAATGCATCTATCCATTAATTCCTTAAGCATCTCCAAAGCCCATCTATAATTGGCCCCCCTCTCTGATTCAAAGTATACAAAAGCAACGGAGAAAGTCAGCTAAGTAGATGTGACACCAACAATCTCAAGCAAGGGAAGTCGATATTTATTGGTCTTGTACGTGAAATCCATTATCAAAACTTCTGGAAATGCACGTAACAACTGAATAGATGATGGATGTGCCCATAATAGGTCCATCATAGCATCTGTAGCGTCGTTGCTAGTGTGATACTTAATGTAGTTGTTCTGTCCCAAATGCATCATGAGTTTCTGCAACTGTGATCGACCGGCCATCTCAGCCACCCTCCATTTCCGACGAGCATTGTAGATACTCTTCATTGTAGTGGTGTTATGCACGTCCCTTTCATGCAATGTTTGAATGATGTTCCTCGACTTCACCAATTAAAACATTGATTTCTTCCCTAGAAAGCCTCCCAGCAAACAAGTGCCCCTCGAGATGTTGTGCGTTTGGATGATTGTGCAGCCCATAAATCACTGTTAACATCCAATCATCATCATTGGCCAACTTTCGGCCCTTCAAAGCAAAAGGACAACTACACTTCTTCGTTCCCGTTGCCTTATTAGGATTTCTCTTTTTGAAGACCTTCGATGGACCCCTGTAACTTCCACTTCTCTCACAAGATAAAACTATTATCGGCTTCCTACCATCTCCACCAGTATCTGAAGTTTTGATTACAATTACCAATCCATGTTTCTTTCCAACTTCCATAGTCCATTGGATTAGGTCCTCTCGGCTTCTGAATATCATGTTAGTGGTGAAGACATTAGTAAAATCCAAAGAGCAATCACTGGCACCTACTGACTCAATCTCCTGAAATATGATTACAAATTCTTAGTACATCAATGCACGAGCCTTTATAACCGTACAATATTATACAGTATGGTATATATATGTCGTTCTTCATATATTTGTTTGGTTTACTTTTGCTGTGTAATATATCTTTGATCGGCATAATTTTACCGTGCCAAAAATGTTTGTCAGATGGTATTTGGCCGTGCAATATTAATTTGCACGGTTCCACGACGCGAGAAAAATAATTAAACAGCTGGAAACGAAGTCAAAATGTATACCTCTTCTTGGTAGATTGTCAGATGCTTGTCCATATTGAAAATGCCTACTTCCAATATACAATGTGGTGCAGGGAGATGAGTACTTCCAATATTGTTAAACAAATGGAAGAGACTTGAGGATACTTCCAAAAGTTGAAGAAGATGATGAGGAAGGAGATAAACATTAATGAGGATGAAGGAGTGCAAATGAACAGTACGAAACAGTGGATAAAAGGGAGAATGAAGAAGAAGAAAAAGAGGAGGAGATGAGTAGAGACACCGGAAAGATACACTGCAGGAGAACCAAAGGAATAGGAGAGGAGGTTGATGGTGAAGGGTGATTTCGTCCTTTCACCTAGGGGCATTTTGGTAATTAAAAACAATTGTGAGTGTGTACAGCAAAACCCATGGTGCGTTCAAAATTTCCCATTTGGGATGAAACAGAGTGTAAAAAGTAAAAACCCCAAGCAAAAAAGAGAAGGTTTCCTCACTTTCTTTTTAAGGAAATTCTAAACGCACCCACGTCATTTGCTGAGCACACCCACATTTAATTTTTTTTTATTATCAAAATACTCATATGTGAAATTTCGACGGTACCCTTAACTTCATTTATGCACGGATACGCAAATCCATGCATATTAGATGTGCACGATTTTCTCATGCCGAGCAAAAAAAATTATGCATGGATATGCAGATCCGTGCACGTTAACGTATATGCATATTAAACGTGCACGGATCTACGTATCAGTGCATAACACGAACCATGTTTTTTTTTACAATCCGTAAGTCTTCTCCTCACTCCCATCCCTTCCATTCAACCCACTCAATTCCATTTGCATAGATTACATGTTAATTTAGTTGAAAAAAATTTAACAAAGAGGAAAACAAAATGGAAAAAGTTGAAGATGAAGAGGTACGGGGAGATGACGTACTTTTATTTTTATGCTTAAGAAGAGCTGACGACGAAGAAGAGAAGAAGATGAGCTCACGACGAAGGGAATGAGGAAGAAGGAGGAGGAGATGAGCTGATGACGAAGAAGAGATGAAGATGAATAGACAGAAATGAGGAAGAAGGAGAAGGAGAAGAAGAAGAATGGCATGTTGATAATTTTTCGTAGGTGGGCTCAGCAAAAAATGGGAGTTCATATTTTTCCTGTAGGTGAGCTCAGCATGTGGGTTGGCTCAGCAAATTGGGTGTGTGTGTTTAGAATTTCTTCACTAACCATCTCACCTTTTAGTTTAGATAGAGATTGGGTTTTTCACACTTCTCTCTGTAGGCTTGGCTATACTATTTATGCCTTTTGGACTGACCCATTTCATTGTAGGGGTCTTCTTCTTCAGGCCCATTGGAGCTAGGCTCATTCAATACAACATTATAATATCTCATTTAAAATGAGATTTCCAATGACTAATTTCTCATTGTAATCCATCAGTGCAACAATGAAATTGAAATGGCTACAAAGTACTACTCAATTTGTAGAAATTCCAAAAATATAATTGTACGGCTAACATATTGAGCGGGGCAATTAATGATATAATGGATGTTGTTAGTCATTCAATCTAAGGAGTTTGTGATGAATTATTCGAGTGGAGCCAAAATATTAAATGTCTTACGAGTACTCTTACAGAATTTTACTTTGATAGGAGACGTGCTACTAAAGCACATTAATTATTATTTTTATTATATTTTATCGAATGGATTACACTTGTATTGATGATTCTCAAGGTGGGACTAATAGATGTTAAGAGTGGATTGTTAGCATAAAACATACAAGTTGAGGCATTTTTAACGAGCAATTGAAATTTTAAATAGGTAGGCCTCAGGCCCTCAATGTGGATAAAATACATAAGAATTGGTTAAGGGGAAGTTTCAAGTACATCTATCTCTCACCATAGGGTAAGGGACACTTTCATAATTGGGAATTTTCAAGTACAAAAGTTACTTTCCAAGTACATAGGGTGAGGTACACTTCCTTGTCTTCATATGCAAAAAGGAAAGTATCCCTCACCTTATGGTGAGGGATAGATGCACATGAAACTCTCCCATTGGTTAATATTTTACTCAAGCGTTTTGTATTTGACACTCTTGCATTGGGCCCAAAATATATTATTAGAGTGAACCAAGAGAGAGAGAGAGAGAGAGAGAGAGAGAGAGAGAGAGAGGCATTTATTTTCAGTTATTCAAGTGTTAAATGAGTGAGCCTCGAGCATCACCGAGGCCCACGAATTTTACGTGACTGGTCCAGGCCCACGTAATGGGTTCTTGGCATGGATGCATATGGGTTGGATAAGATCTATTGGAAAAGTGGCGCGGCGGGATGGACAATCTGCGATCCATGATCATGTACATACAAATCACACAATAATTAAGCGATCCATGATCATGCACATACAAATCACACAATAATTAAGCAATCAATCCAAGAAGATGAACTCACGACGATTTACATAGTTCAACAAAATTGCCTATGTCCACGATCCATGACCTAAACCCAGATTCAACATTAATTGGAAAAATAGATTTGGTTTCTAAATCTAATTCTAAAACATGTAATGCATTAGTATAATTGGACAAAAGGGCTTCAAAAATAAGACGTTTAAATGGAAAATGATTAAAAGTAAGTAGATCATCAAATATCTATATTACTAAAGTTATATACGTCATTATAGCTTTATAATTTTTTATGGATCTGAATCCTCGATCAGAACATAAAAAGATTCAGATCGAATGTATATGAAGTTGTGTTCCATGTCGCTTTATTTGAATGGGAGACTTTTGATATTCGGTTAACTGGCCATCCACTTGCATCCATAGTTCTTGGATTCAGGAACAACCAGGAACGAAGGTAGATACGTATATTATAAACGTAAATGTGTTAAAAGTCCCTCCTAAGCAGATATAAAAAGGAATCGTCAAATAGGCTCGATATTGTTAGGAAAAGACGTGAGGGAATGAGTATGCAGATATGCCTAGGATCTGAATTACTCATGAACCAATACAACACTCATTGAGCCAGTGAAAGAGGCCGGTATCAGCAGTAATCCATTAGTGTTCAAGGGAGACTTTGGTAGCTATTACGAGAGCCCGTGACCGCCCAGAAGAGCCAAAAATGATGGAAGCATCTAACACGCAGTTTCAAATACTCTTGATTCATCTCTTGTTATTGGAATATTCGTCCCCGAATAGAGCAAAATTGCTACGCACAGAAAATCAATTGACACAGCTTAAAGCTTAAATGGCCGAGTTAAGCTATGATAGCCACGCCATGCTAACAATGGGATGGATTTGAATATGTCTTCATTAATGGATTTAACATAAAGCTTAATCAAAATCCACAAAAATATCTACTTAAAATCTCAACCAAAACCAAGACAGGAGAAGAATGGGAGGGGGCACTCATGGCTCTCTTTCCCTTTCTGCAACCCTCTCTTCTCGAGGTTCACTAATTCCCACTGTTAGAATATTACAAAACTCTTTTCCCCCACCACTATTTCTCAAGGGAAAAAGAAAAAAAAAAAACACTAAAACGTCTACAGCTCATCATGAGAATCATCATCGCCTCCATCAGACCCGCCACCAGGGGCACCACCAGATCTCTGATAAACTGCAGCTATGATAGGATTGCACACGGCCTCCACCTCTTTAAGCTTCTCATCGTACTCATCCTTCTCTGCATTCTGGTTATCATCAAGCCATTCAAGTGCATCCTTTACTGCAGCCTCAACCTTATCTTTCTCCTCAGTTTCCAGCTTGTCTGCAAGCTTGTCCTTGTCGTTGATCTGGTTCTTCATGTTGTAGATGTATGTCTCCAAGCTGTTGCGAGCATCAATCTTCTCTTTCACCTTCTTGTCTTCCTCTGCAAACTCCTCAGCTTCACGAACCATGCGATCAATTTCCTCCTGGCTCAAACGCCCCTTGTCATTGGTGATGGTGATCTTCTCTGATTTTCCAGTACCCTTGTCCTCAGCCTTCACATTGAGTATACCGTTGGCATCGACTTCAAATGTGACTTCAATCTGAGGTGTGCCCCTGTAGAAACAAATTAATCAAAATCTTCACTAAATGTGGCAAATAAGAAATTTATGGGTTCAAGATGCATTTGGATATGAATGAGAGAGAGAGAGAGAGAGAGAGAGAGAGAGAGAGAGAGAGACTGCTTTCCATCTGTGGTGAGCAATCAGCACCCATAATTAGAGAAGGTGGTTTAGTAAAAATACCTGGGAGCAGGAGGTATTCCAGAGAGATCAAATTTTCCAAGCATTCTGCAATCCTTTGTCAGACTTCTCTCACCCTCAAAAACCTGAGGCAAGACAATAGGGTTTAGAGAGCATGGAACTTGGAAATAGTAATCATTTATGTATTCATCCAAAATTTCAGAAATAGAATTTAAACTAACTGATTTGAATAATTTTAATTCTATAGAACTCTGACATTGCCCTATTAGAGTCTAATCCCAATAAATGTGCAAGATCTTACAAATGCTTGAAACTTTTGTCAATACCTGAATGGAGACAGTGGTCTGCTGATCCTGGTAAGTGGTGAATACTTGAGATTTCTTTGTTGGGATGACGGTGTTCCTAGGGATCAACTTCGTCATCACTCCACCAACAGTCTCAATACCAAGAGTAAGGGGAGCAACATCCAATAGAAGTATATCTGTAACCCAAAAACAGAAAAGAAAAGAACTTGGAGAATTACTAAACTAGTTCAAGGAATCGATGGAGGCTAAAATAGATTAAAGCTGCATTGACAAGAGAGCTAGTGATTTAATGTGAAAACATCTAAACTCATTTGGGGTGGCAAAAGAAATGGACAGGGCAAGGGGGAATGTCAGTTGGGTACCCCTGGGTTTTTAGACAAATACATAAATAAAACCATAATCAGATTTCAGGGCTCCTAACAAGATATTTCCATTCCAATTGCCAACCAAACTGCAGCTTGGCTTAATCAAACTCTGGAACCATTCTCAGAGTTCTGAGTCTGGAGCTTTTGAGAAGCCAGGAAGAACCAGAGGACCACAGACTCCGCAGACTTGGAAGTTGGAACCAATTTTTTTCAAGCTCAGTTTTACCTCCTAAATCAAGCTAAGTATCCTCGGTCATGCCCCACTTGGGACAGTCATTGAAATAAACATACCTTTAGTTTCATCACCACCTTCTCCGCTTAAGATGCTACCTTGTACAGCTGCACCAAAAGCCACAGCCTCATCTGGGTTAACTCCCTTGTTTGGCTCCTTCCCGTCAAAGTAGTCCTTAAGAAGTTGCTGAACCTTGGGAATCCTAGTGCTTCCACCCACAAGAACGATCTCATCAATCTGGCTTTTCTGCAAACCAGCATCTTCCATTGCCTTCTTCACAGGCCCCATGGTTTTTCTGAACAAATCATTGTTCAGTTCTTCAAACCGTGCTCGAGTCAATGGCTCAGAGAAATCCAAGCCTTCATATAGAGATTCAATCTCCACACGGACCTGGTGCTGATTGCTCAATGCTCTCTTGGCACGCTCACACTCCCTTCTAAGTTTTCCAAGTGCCCTATTGTCTTTGCTGATGTCCTTTCCATGCTTCTTCTTGATCAGTTTGATAAAGTACTCCATGATTCTTTGGTCAAAGTCCTCACCTGCAGGAGAATATTTGAAGTGTATCATTAACAGCTCCTAAAAGTACACAACCCATTTCCAATATTTACAAGACATCTTCTTTAGTGAATGGGTTTATATTAGAGGATTTACAATTTGCAATAACTTATCCTAAATTCCATTAAATGATCAGTCATTTGACCAATATCTTAAAAAAAAAAGAAAGAAGATTTAATCTTAATGAGCACATATCGCAGTGCCAGGTTTCCATGTTGAACAAGCACAAACTTAGTGTTGAGCTCTGAGGTTTCCATGTTCAAAAAGTTTCAAACTTAGCATTGAGCTGTATGCAGCTTCCAATTTCAAATGCTAGTGATGGGCTTTTATCTCCAGAAAGAGAGTGCTAGATGCCCATCTAGAGATTTAAGAGCACTGAATCAATTGAGCATTGATGTGTCTACCAAAAACTAAGTCAAACACACCCAAGTAACTCAACTCAGTACCCTCGTCACTTGTGAGTCATTCTGGTGAGTCAAGTCAAAAATAATTGTGAAAAGCCTAATTGCCATCAAAATGGTTCATATTTTCTTCATGCAATATTATACAGCATTCAAAAATGAGAAGTGCAAATTCCTAAATGATATTTTTCCCAAATGCTAGTTTTTATTCATCAGTTGTGCCAGAATGTCCTTCAACTTTAGAAGTATAAATCAAATGATAAACTGACAACAAAATTACTAACATGGATAATTTATAGAACATGGATACTACAAAGAACTTACCTCCAAGATGAGTGTCACCATTTGTAGCCAGAACCTCAAAAACACCATTATCAATTGTCAATATACTAACATCGAAAGTCCCACCACCAAGGTCAAATACAAGGATGTTCTTCTCCCCACCCTTCTTATCCAAACCATAGGCAATGGCTGCAGCAGTTGGTTCATTGATTATTCTAGCTACATTTAGCCCAGCAATTACACCTGCATCCTTGGTTGCCTGCCTTTGGGCATCATTGAAATATGCTGGGGACAAAAAAGATGAGACAATTTTAGAACCTCGTGTATCAGTACTCAAATTTCCAAAGTCAAAACAGTAACCAATAATGCATCTTATAAACAGTTCAAATCAATAGCTTTCCAAGGACAAAGAAGAATGTTCTTTACCAGGAACAGTAACAACCGCATCCTTGATCTTCTTTCCAAGGAATGCTTCCGCTGTCTCTTTCATCTTGGTTAAAATCATAGCACTGATCTCCTCAGGGCTGAAAACCTTGGTCTCCCCATCCTTAATCTTGACCTGTATATATGGTTTCCCATCTTTGTTAACGATCTTGTAAGGAACAAGCTTCATATCCTTTTGCACCTCTTTGTCCTCAAATCTGCCAAACACACAAATTAGTTTTTTTCCCTTATTATAAGCATATTGTTTCCTAATTTTATGCATTGCTTTAGTGATACTAAAAGAATGATGAAGCTAAAAATTCGCAATGAAGTTAAAACTTACTTTCTACCAATTAGCCTCTTGACATCAAAAATGGTCCTTTCGGCATTGACAGCTGCCTGGTTCTTTGCAGCCTCACCTATCAGTCTTTCACCATCAGTGAATGCCACCCAAGATGGTGTGATACGATTCCCTTGGTCGTTGGCTATGATTTCCACATGACCATTCTTGTACACACCAACACAAGAGTAGGTGGTACCAAGGTCTATCCCAATGACTGTACCCAACTTAGAGGGTTCCTCTTTCGCGTTGGCAAATGAAAATATATCCCCTGAGACAGGAAAAAAAAAACACTAATCACCCCCATTCTATCCACAACTTCTTTAAGATACATTAGATATCAAAGAAGCAACACTATTACCCAGTAAGATTATAATGACCATGAAAATAAAATAATATAACACGAACAAAAGCCTATGCAAGTAAGACTACCATACATGACGTTATATGCCTAGATGACGGGCACGCCAGGAAGTAATACAGTAAAGAGACAACAATACATACATTCACTCTCTCTTAGGCACACACACACAATGTCTCCATATGGAGAAATCTGGATAGCCATTTCCTTTGCAGAGGTTAACTTTATAGTCCCCACATAAAAAGGTTAATTTAGAGAAGTGGACTGCATGCTGCCATGGCATACAGTTGTGTAATAGACTGCTAGCTTAGATGGATGAACAACTCATCCATGTCAAGGAATGCAGGGGCACATATAGTGAGGAAACGTTAAAAGCTTCACAAAATTAGAAAAGTAGCAGACAAAGTGAATGCTTTCCAACACGGGTAAACCTTTGGGCAATTGGAAAATCTAAAATTTAGTTCGGGGTCGTTTGTTTGAAATCTCACTTACACAAGTATTCAGATGCATAACAGTTACAAGTCATCACATCTGTTCGTGCTAATTTATGAGCATGTAAGAAAAGCAATTTTCACACATATTTCACTCCTAATTACGTGTGAAACACTTTCACATCTCTCACTTACAAAAGATGGAAGTCTAGAAATTGTGATTGCATTTGATTATGGAATTGGGCACAATATCAAATCCCTTCAACCACTTTCATCTTTTTTCATTCATGTGAATCTCATGTATCTAATCCAAACCATTCAATTTGTTTATTTAACTACTAAAACCCAATACCTTTAAGTTTATCATCATAAAAAATATCCCAACTTATAGATCAAATTTTCTGCACTTCTATGGGGCCTATTTCATGATTTGACCCATTCTAAATTTAGTTTCATATTTCAAATCTTCATATTTTCTAAGAAATCTGTAAAAACTGTCCTCAAAAATCCAAACACATCTAATAATGTACTCCTTTATTCCTGTGAAAAAGGTGAAGTTGACAAACATTGCAATGTGTTTCATGCATCTGTAACGTTTACATATCTATAACTCATTCTCCCATCCCATGCATAAAAGCCAAACGACCCCTCAGTGTACAACAAAGTGCACTGCAAACCAATGCATGAAACATCCGGAATTGCATTGAATCAAACTACTGAGATCGCCTATACTTATCGGGTCATGTACTGACTAACAATTACTCCGATGAACAATGGCATATCACGTGTATGATGTTGCATTAGAGTGGATCACTCTTTAAAATACACTCTTCAAGATCGCACCTAAAAGAACCTTGTCTTTCATGGCCAAAAGAAGGTTTTTTTCATGTATAAAAGTAATGTGATCTGCATATTACATAAGCAATCGTCCAATTTTGCAATTGCAAACTACATATTTAACAGTTCAAAACAAAAGAACTATAACGAAGAAACCATATGCATTCCATTTACATCCCCAATACAAAGGTCCAGCCTTTAACCTAATTGAATCATTCCTCCAGATCTATTCAAAAGATAATAGTAACAGCCTTTAAAGTACACACAGAATAGCAGAGAGACCATAGATCTCATCCTATCTAAATCCTACAACGAAATTCATTCCTGCTGATGATGAATTGAATCTCACTCCCCGATTTTAAGCGAGAAAACACTGAAACCCACCCTGATCTATGATCGCCAACCAAAAACTAGAATTCAACCAAATCGAATGCAAAAAAAACCACTGATCATGAAAAATCGAAGCACAATTCTCGATTTTCAGCAAGTAAACGCCGAAACTAAACAAAACTACGATCAGAAACCAAAACTTCAAAGCTTCAATCGAATCGAAGAAGATCAATCAAGAAAAATAAAAGTCATACAAAAAGCCAATATCTCTCAGACTTCACCAAGGATTGATCAAATCACCAATCAAGCAAAGAGAAAATCAATATAGAGAATGAAGTATGATCAACATTACCTACTAGAAGGAGCCCTAGAAAGATCAGAGCTCTCAACGATCGATCCATGATGTTAGGGTTTCTGTCTATCTCGCTTGAGTGAGATGCAAATACGCTTCCACTTTTTAGAGGGCACTTTGTTCAATTCATAGATAATGGAAATTCTATTAACTGCAATTTATAGGGCTTCAAGTCCGGGTTCGAGGAGGGGAGGGAAGAACATGTCATATGTGATGACGTGGACCAATGGGATTTTGAGGGGCAGGGGTGTCTGCCAATGGGAAGAGGGTTTTTGTTGGGAGAATCCAGGCCTTTGATTTGTTGAAATCGACGGCTATAAAAGGTGCACGTGGGCTTGTTGTGTTGTATGTTCGGCCCTTTTCTAGAGGTTTCCTGTAAGTTGTAACCCCTTTCCTTTCCTACCAGCATTCAAATCCCGTGCGATGCACGGTTTAATTTCATATATATTGAATGATTAATTATAATTTATATTTTAAATAATTTCTCATTAATATTTAGTATCCATACTGATTCAAGATCATAGTAATTATGATCATATGGTATGGTAAAAGAAGTAAGCATTTTATTTCTAGAAAAAAGATGTTGCTGTAAAACTTTGATTTCTATTCTTGGACATTCTCCTCCATCTACTGAATCTAGAAAGATGTTCTTCTAGATGACTTTTTAGTGTATGATGTATGCCGAAGTTGTTTCCTATGCTCCACACATAAGCAAATTTAGAGAATTAGTCATTGTTGATAGGGATATAGTATAATTGAAATAATAAATTTCATTGAGTTCGACCTTACCGAATGTATTTCTTCTTAGTCTTTTAATTGAGAGTATATATTTCCTATGTGCTCTAGCTACTTTAGGCTCAAGTTGATATAAATTGGCATGTATATTTTCAACATCCATTGCAAGATATTGAAGTAGAATATCTGTGAATGTAAGTAAAGGTCGCACATGTCAATTCTTGTATGGGTTGGGTGAATATATCAATACGTGTTGAATAACTAAATAATTACCACATTTAAATAATACAAATAAATTAATATATAAATCAGGAGGAGAAATTGAGAACATGATAAGAGAATAGTCCTAAGAGTCAACGAAATTATTATAACTCAATTCCTACAGATATTAAAATTAATTAAAAATATAATGTATGTCCTATGTGCTATATAATGAATTGGACTGAATATTTCGATCACCCATAATTTCAAATGATCTGAATATTTCGATCACCTAACTATTATGAGTTCAATTAAATAATTCATGTTTGAGCGGACCCGTAACTGTACCCCATTTATTAAAGTGTCACTTGTAGGTTGGTGTTGATAGGCCCTAATTATGAGAGAATTAATTAAATATTTCATAGAGTTTTTAAGATATGAAGTATTTAATTATGATTAGCCACACTTAATTAATTATTTTATTCAATTAAATTTATTTTAATCCAAGTATGTTAATTATATTAGTTGTTGTACAACACAATAATATATTCGGTTGGATATTTGGAACCTGACGGTTCAGATAAGGAGTTTCTATGAAATTTTCGTTTACCTAATAATTTCACAATACATATGTCTTTCATTGCTATTACAATCAAGGTCTTCAATACACCTTAATAAGGGTATTACTTATGTTCTATGTACATATCCATACAATCTCAAAAAACAATCTCTAATTTTATTTTCAATTCAAGGTACTCCATAAGTTTATTCTCATGTGATCATTTCTAATTATATCCTTCAGTGTAACTAAACACTTTCATCTTAGCGTACACATTTTAACCAAATGTAATTTAGCTTCTTGTTCCTTTATTCCCCAACATTCAGGAGTGTGACTCAGGGAATGCGTAACACCCCCACTTGACTGTCTCCACTTCATCCACCATGCATTTATCCTATTTTCTATATCCAACTCAGAGTCTACATTATTTTTATTAGTGACACTAAATATCAAATTCCACGAAACTACAACAAAAGTTTTCTTCAGCTCCATACAACAAAACAGGCCCAACTACTACTTATAATAATGCTAGAAGAAGGCAATTAATGATCAGAGAACCCACTTGACTAAGCAACCCATATCACTTGATCCCACACCACCCATAAGCACTCGCAGCCCTGCAACACTTCCAACCCACGATTGGGAACAAACCAGCCGAGCCAAATCCTCATTCCAAATTTATGAGACCTGCAATCGTCAAGTCATCCTAACTTCCATCCTACAGTCATCAAATCCAAGCCCTATCTTCATCATTTCTCGGCCAACACAGCCCACTGATCATTTCATGCCATCAAAACCCCCAAAACCCTTCTTCTTTCCATTCCATCAAAAACCCCTAGGAACAAAAACATAGTGTATAAAAATGCAGATGGATGAAAGGAGTGTGGAGGAACAAGATGACCGGACTTGATTTTATTACAATTAGTAAAATGCCCCGTGCGATGCACAGTTAAATCTCATTCAAGTTGAAAAATAATTTAAATTTAATATCTAAATCACAAATTAATTAATAAAAAAATATTAATTAACTAATGATATATCCATTTGTTAATCTCAAAATAGAAATCCTTATTATCATATAATTAAGTAAAAAGAACATGAGAATATATGGATTATTCAAAATTTCACTAAAATTAAAGTTACTGTGTGTGATCATTGAATTAATCATATGTGAAAGTTTGATCCAGACAATAATATTTCCAGCAAGTCACTTTCAATTTTGAGGAATGAATGCTGACAGACTTAATACATCCTCACCTCATAACATGATTGTCTAAGCATGAAATATGAGCACATAAGTTTGAGGACTAACTTGGGTTGCGTTTTTAAAATATTTGCAATGTGCCAGTGCGATGCACATATTAAATTTCATAGAACTGTTTATATCAGAACGCCGGAAATGTCTCCTTCATTTGGACCATCGATTGTGGGACCCACCCCATAATTCGTCATGAGGACCATATATCAAGAAAATCTCAACCGTCCATGAAAAAAAATGTCAGACTAACGTGGGACCCACCCCATAATTCGTCATGAGGACCATATATCAAGAAAATCTCAACCGTCCATGAAAAAAAAATGTCAGACTAATCAGAGAGAGACGGGGTCAAAATCTAAAATATGAAAGTCAGGAGAAGAGCCATGAGCAGGAAAACCAAGAGCAACACTATTAGCACCAGCAGGCTCCCATAGACAACCACAAATCCTCATGACCATATATCAAGAAAAACTCAACCGCATGAAACAAAATGTCAAAGACTAATCGAGAGAGAGTGGGGTCAAAATCTAAATTATAAAAGTCAGGGGAAGAGCCATGGGCAGGAAGGCCAAGAGCAGCACCAGCACCTATATTAGCAACAGCAGGCTGCAATTCGCTCACAGACAACTTCACATCACAATCCAAATCCAGCTCTTGGAACTTATGGTCACGAAACTGCATAATACCTCCTGTTTTCTGAACTGCAGAGGAACTTCTTGAATCCTCTTTCAACATCGTTTTAGAACAGTGGAGAAAAAAAAATTTTGAAATGCAGGAAAAAAATGAAATTCAAAAACTGAAACGGCAGGAACTCTAAACCACACACTCCCATTTTATAAAAACCGCCCCCCGATATTGCTTCCCTTTCATTTTCTTTAACTGTAACCATTCGATTGCAGGAAATGGCCATTCAAGCACAGTAGACACGTGATAGTGAGTCTTAAATCAAAATAATAAATTGGCACTTGAGTGGCAGGTTGCAGCCTTGGCAAAAATGGGCAAGGGAAGAATTCTTTCTCTTAGATTAGCAAAAAACAGACAATTATATATTGCAGAATTTTTTTAAGGGATCAACCAAAATGATCTAGAAAAAACCTTAAAAAAATTTGAATCTTACATACCTATTCTGTTGCTTTTGTGCCGAGTGAAATGAAAGTTCGAGAGAGCACTAGATATTAGAAAGAAAGGGAGAGAAAGAAAGAGGAGAGGGAGAGAGGAGAAGATGAGAAAGATAGGTTAAGAAAGGGGAGAGGCAGAAGAAAGAGGAAGTTAGAGATTTATCATTTTCAGAAAATCTCAGAAGTTAGTTTGTAACTGTTCCGGAAAGACACATGAAAGACATCGGTTCAGGAGATTTCTTTTAATTCAAACTTGAGATGGGTCCCACTTCCATTTGGTGATGTGGCTTCATGTGGGTTGAGAAAATCTCAAATCTCATATGTTAGCATCTAACTGCACAACCGTTTTACACTTTTCAAGAGAAAGAATTGCTTTGGGTGGAGCTGGACCGGCCCAGTCCTACCCGAAAATGACCCGTCAGTTTGCGGACCGGATTGACCCCTGTGATTTTTAAGTTCCAGTTTTATTTTGTACTAGTTGATAATTAAGTTGCACAGTGGTGCACAAGCAAGCTCCACAGTTTCTCCTCTTCCGGAGCTAGAGGTCTTGATATTAATTCCCGGTTCACCACTCTTCAGGAACCGAAGGTTGAATCCACTTATGCTACCACCTAAGAGTCACAAGGGTTTTATCAGACTTTTCTCTAGACCCGAAAGAGTCGCTTGTCTTTTGCATGTGATAAGAAGATGGGTTTTATTAGATATGTAAATGTCACATGTGCAATGTTTACACGCATGAAACAAATCATCATTTTGTCAATATCACTATTTTCGCACGAGTAAATTAGTACATTCAATTATTTTAAATTTATTTATACTTTTTTAATAATTAAAAAAATTAAAATATAAGAAGAATTAATATATGAAATTTGTAAGTCTTAATGCTTACCATTGTAGTAAGAATATTGCACAATTCAAATCATGAATTAGACCTATAAAAATGTATAAAATTAGAGCCCTTTCTTTCTTTCTTTCTTTTCTTTTGGAAATGGGGGAGTTTCACAAATTACTCAAAATCTAGATTGTTTGGTTTCAAGATTCCGGATTTATTTGTTCAATAAATAATTTGGACATCGACCATACGACTGTTCTTACATCCGACATTTGCCCCATAACAATCGAAGTTTATATAACTCTCACCGAACTATTCGTACAATAATAGTGTGATATCGCACGGCCCTAGGATATTGCATAGAATGATGTGTGCTAGTATCGCATGGCCATAGGGTATTGCATAGTATGAAGTGTGTAGGGTTGTAAATAGGTATCCGATTATCTAGATGTTATGGCCTAAAAAAAACGGGTCTGGAACCTATGTTAGTTTTCGATTCACAAAACGAGTTCGGGTCCATAACCAATTTAGATTCCAATTGATAGACGGGCCTGATTTTTTATCCATATAGGTTATGACCCGTGGATCCGGGACCTGCCATATGAGTCTTTGATATTGCAAACTATATATAAAAAAAATATTTATATTTTTATGTATAATACTAGAGGTAGTTGACCCGATGCACTTCCATGAGTTGAATGATATGCTTATTTTAAGAAAAAAAAAATGAAGAGAAATTAGAACCGATTTTGGAACTGATATTTCAATCCTATAGGCGGACCCAGTATTAGAATCGGATTCGGATTTTTTATATTAAAATCAGGTATGGAACTAACAAAGTAGGTTTCAAATCAAAAATGGATATAGAACCGGAACCGTTATTTAGAGACAAGTCCGTGTCTAATATGGTTCCAACCTATAACCGTTTCGTTTGCAACCTTAAATGTGTGCGATATCGCACAATCCTATAATATCGCACAAGGGACATGGTTAAACTTATACCTCTGAGGGGGCAAATCACATGTTTAAGGGCAGCTCTATAGGCAATAGCGCTAAATAATTTGAACTATTTGGATATCCAATCTAGGTCTCACGGACAAAACGAAACAAAGCTAAAATGCCTTCGATAGGGGCCATGCTAGGATACGATACAATGTTAATAGTTATTGGCGCCTTTTTGCAAGAAGTGTGTGAATCATTTCTTGGTTTTCATGTAAGGAGATGCAATGCTCATTTTTGCAGTATGGGGAATATTTTTTATTTGCATATCTCTATATGGTGTTTGGATGGGCGAGAGAGATGAGAGGGTGCTTGGCGTTGTGGGTACTGTAGATGAAGGCATTGAAAGCAATTACTTGGTCACCAAATTCGTCCACATAAGCTCAAGTCTCGGTGACTCATTATGCACGTCAACTGTTCGATGAAATTCCCAACCCAAATGTCTTCCCATGGAACGCAATCAGTAGAGGGTTTTCTCGGCATGAATTGTATGATGGTGCTCTCAAATAGTATTATGGAATGCGGCAGGAAGGTGTAGGCCCAGATGGGTTCACTCTCCCTTGTGTGCTCTCAAAACTGGTCGGGAAGTTCATGCCCAGATTTTCAGGCACGGGTTCGAATCAGATGTCTTTGTGCAGAACGGTCTTATAGCCACGTATGCAAAATGTGGTCTGCTTGGACGTGCCCCATTGGTTTTTGATGGATCGTGTGAGAGGACTGTGGTTGGATGCAGATGGCTTCTTCTTGCTATTCATTGGAGTGACCAAATAACAAGTGCTATTCTTTTTCAGTTTCTTTCGTATTAATAAAAAAAAGTCACCCCTCTAATAAGTTCTTATTTACATGGTTACCAAACACTTTATTATAAAACAGAATTTTTATTTTATTTATAATTTTACGAAATAGTCTAATTATAAATTAGAATAAAAAAATTAGTGCTTTTATTTTAGACCTTAATTTAAGAGAAAAACTACTAAAAAATGAATCTTAGATGACTACTAACCAAAAGCGATACTCATAGTTTTTATGCAACAAAGTTGGTATTTCCGTCAGAATATTCTTTTTTTTTTTTTTTTTTGCCTTTTTTCGATAAGCAACGACATCATCGCTTAATATTGAAAGTTAGTGTCTACGTCGTCGCTAATTCATCAAATCTGCATTTTTTCCGACTTTCATCATCTACGATTGTTGGTTTTCAATACCAAAATGAACAAGAACAGAACTCTCCCCTAACATTGAATATTCCTTGTAGATGTTGTTGATTTCATTAACGAGATAGGCACAACAAAGTTTGACCTTCTTTCATGCGTTATCTACCATAGAGCACGAGTTTCATGTTTACTTTTCGAAAAAAGTTCATTAGGGTTTTGATATATAGTTTATTCATTTGATTATCTTTGTTGTATTATTATTTTTTTGTGGCTAAATCATTAAGGTAAGGACCTTTTGAAGAAGGAGGAAATGAAACCACCTGAAAAAGGGGGAAACCGATGGGAGGAAGAAGAGGAAAATTAGGGAAATTGGGTTTTGTTGCGATTTATATGGATTTGAATGCGATGAAGTAATCACACGTTTAAATATTTAATAAAAAATACCGAAGTGTTCATAATGAACCACTTCCGTGCCATATTGACTAGTGGCATGTTTTTCGGTTAGTGGCCATCTATGTCCTTTTTTGACAGTTTTCTCCTAATTTAATTAGCTCTTATTAATTAAATTAAAGTTACCAAATGGGGCCTCAGCATTAAAATTTTATTCCCACCACCTTTATATTCCACGCAGCCTTTTGTTTTAGGCTTTATAAGGAACTTGTTTAAGTTGGGCTTGAGCCGAAGCTTGACACACGAGCTAATCAAGTTAAATCAAGTTCAACCCAATTGCTTGTAGGATTTATCCCAATCTGGGCAATAGAGATTGGGTCACTTAAAGGTTGGCAGGACAAGTATATAAGGTAATACATAGCCAAAAAAAAAAAAACCTCAATTAAATTATAAACTACATAAAAACTAGAACTTGTCTATCTGCATGAAACTATTATTAGGAATGTTGAGAAATCTATTTCTGAAAGTGACCAAAATGATAAAACAAAAGCGAATCACATTTGTCAACCAAATAATATTTTTCCAGAAATATTCAGTTGAGAACTAGTTATCGCCTATTATATAAGAACTTTTTTCCACCAAAATGAAGGGCAGGAAGAAAAGGCTAAAAAGGAAGAGATAAAAACAAGCCAATAGTTGTCATCAATCTCCATCAATTCTCTCAACCTTCCCCGTCTTCCAATTTGGGTATGTTTTGTCGCTTGTTCATTTCAGTGCTCTAAAGCGAGCACTTGCTCTATTAATAGCCCACCGTTTCCACACTCCCTTTCTCTCCATCTTCTTCTTATCCCATCATTTTTTTTTCTCCCCCATAGATGCTTTTGCTGTGAAATGGAAACCGAGATAATATCCATTTTTACAAGCAAATTCTCTCTGCAGATACAAAATGGGGTCAATTTTAAGTTAAAATTGTTACAAAAATGAGTTGCACAAGGTTTTATATTTTTAACCTATAGACATCCAAATTTAACCCCCTGCAACCCATTTTTCCACCCTCCTAAGGGCCCCATTAGCCATTTACCAGGTTAGTAAAAGTAATGTAGAGCCTAAATATTTTTTTTCAGATAAGGGATCACATCAAAAGTACACATCTTCAAAATTCTCTAATTATTTAAAAAAAAGTCAAAAAACAACTTCATTTCTCCACTAAATGGCGAAAATTCTTCCACTTTCTACACAAAAAGTAAAAAAATAAATAAATCATAACAATCTACTAAAGACAAAATACCATAATAATTTCCTTATATTTTATTCACTCTTGATTTGATATTTTACATCACTTTTACTTTAACAGTAAACTAGCAACAACGGCCCATGCTTAGCCCGGGCTAAATAATAAAAATGTATTTCATTTTATTGATTTCTTTAAGATATTATCAATAAAGAACAAAGCAAAATAAATAAATATATTATTTAATAAAAAGAGTAAATTTATTTATTTATAAATTTTAGATTGGAATGTTTTTGTCATCATACTTTGAAATTGCTATAAAAGAAACTATATAAAAAAGAAGAATGATGATGATAATTTTAAAATAAATAAATAAATTTATTTGAATAGGCTTTTTACTACTTTTAAAGAAGAATCTCTAAATTTGAAAATACTTCAATAGTTTGAAAGACATGATTTTCAAAACTTTGAGAACTGTTAAATTACAAGAAAAATAGGACTTGTTATTGCAAATCTAAATCGCTCAAAATAAAAATTCACTTGTTGTTTTAGGACCGAGAGTTTGATCTCATTCTAAAAAGTAGTGCCTATATCAGATTGATCACATGTAAACTAATACACGACATAATTAATTTATAAAAATTTGTTGATTGCTTACTTGTTTTCGTTTAATGGGCCACATTATCTACAGTTAACATGGATTGTTTAAAATCCATTGATTGGTTACTTGTGATCCCTTAATGGGTTGTAATGCTTTTGGTCAACATGGACAGTTGAGAGCACACCATTGATAGCTATTAATAATATTATAAAAATAGTGAAAAAGTCAAGGTGTAATATCCATTATGCTTAGAGTAAAAAGCCTCCTCTTAAGTAGTCATTTCCTAAATTTTACTTCAATATAAATGGATTCTACTATAAGATTCAACACTTCCTATTTTAAACAATACTCAAATACTGTGGGACCAACTCCTATTTGAATTTAAATGATAGCTAGATGCCCAAATCCAATTTGTCCCAGAGAAAGGCTTTTATAAAAGTTGTGGAGCTCTTACCAAGACTTCCAATTTGGAGAGAAAAGGAGAGACAAAGAAATTTGGAGAAATATTTATTCATCTTTTGAAAGCGAAAAAAAAGTGAATATATATATATATATATATATATACAAAACTAACCTGAGAATTTTTAAATTCTCACCTTTTTATAGAAGGAAAAAACAGATGAGGAGGGACAAAATGGCAAAAAATAAAAATATTTTAAAACCAAGCCCATATATCCAATTGCAATGAACTAAAGAAGTTGAGGAGGGGCACCACCCTGCCTCCCTCCGGCTTGAGAATGAAATATTTGACATGTCAATATACCTGTATCTTGTTTAAGCTTTATAATACTACTTGCGTTTTTTCCCTATTTATTTGTTCTATTCATCGTGTCATTTTTGGACAAAATATCAGAACGTCCAATTACAGGGCCAGACCCGGATGGTCAAGATATAGTTTACAAAGTTGAGTTTACCCACCAGCCATCAGATATGACTATATGAGTTAGTGTGAATTACACCAAGTCGCTTGAGAAAAGCAAAGATACTCATAGGTTGCTTTGAAAAGCACAAAGGGCTAAATTCAACATAAGTTGATTGAATTAAACAGCTCATAAAAGGTTACATTATAGGGCATGGCAAAATTTAAGCACAATTGTAGATTTCTCACAAGATCAGATCCTCTAATAGAACACATGGAAGGTTTTGCAAGCCCATAAAAAAGAGCCTTTTCACAGTCATTCATGTCAAAAAAAAAGAAAAAAGAAAAAAAAAGAAAGGTCACACTATTTCATTTAAAACGACAAAACAAAAATCAATTTTTATAACTGCTAACATACTCTCCCTCAACTTTTTAGTAATATACTTCTCCTACTTATAGACTCTCATTCCCTCTCTTTCTAACATACATAAAATCCTACTTCTTCATGCATATCCGTGATTAACACAGATTTTTTATACTAGTTCATTTTATGGCATGGAACCAAGAAGACAGGAAACATCCAATGAAGCTCTCTCCTTTTTTATGTTTAAATTGACTCTAATTCACAATCTCCCAACAACCCAAACCCCATCAAGCCATGAGTCCTGTATTGTTTTTCAACTTCCACTTCAGCCCAGCAAGTGGAATGAAAACTCCTACACTCATATCAATGACGCCACCAAGTAAGGCCCATGCCATTTTAAAATCTCAACCGTACAAATAAAAATTCATCCACTCAGGAAACAAACAACATTCACTTACTTTCCATCCACATCAAATCCAACACGATCAACAGTTTAGATTATATTGTTGGAAAAGAAGAATCACGAGGATAAAAGAGATTTATCGTGGGTTACATCTGGGCAGCATTTTCTACTCTTTTGATCTTGCTCTGGATCTCTCATTCGATTTTGAGAAGATGAGAGGCAGCTACATATTCTGATGGCTTGGGGAGTGTAAGATAAACAATGTTTCTAGGTGCGTAACGGTTAGGTTTGCCGCTTATTTTGAGAAAATCGGTAATCGAACCATATATTATAGTTTTTGGATTTTAAAAATCGTAACCGTAATCGAACCGTAAAAAACCGTTAAAAACCGAACCAAAGTTAACCACGGTTAACGGTTTTACTTAAAGAAAATTGTGAAAATTTTATTATTTACCAATCAAACTTATTGTGCAAAAAAAAAAAAATAAAAAAAAATAAAATCATAGTAGGAGAATGGCATAATATGTTACTATAAAAAAACGTAATTTTCATTAACGCCCTTAAGTTTTTTTCTTATTAACGAAAGAGTTTGGTTAACCATGTGTTTTGGAACATGGTTAACCGAACCGCGGTTAACAGTTCGGTTCGGTTAATAACCGTGAGTTGAGACAAAAACTATAATCAAACCGTGAAGCATGGTTTTTCGATTTCAATAACTGTAACCAAACCGTGAAATATGGTTATTAACCATAATCCGGTTCGGTTCGGTTAGACGATTTTTTGGTTTTTTCTTACACCCATAATAAACATCATTGAGATTACATTGGAAAAGATTACGATCTCAAAATGCTAAGGGGGGAAATAATTAAGGATCAATCCCTGGTTTACAAGAGATAAGATAATAACAATTAAAAAAAAAAAAAAAAGATAAGAAGGAAGAGAAATGGATAGACTGAAAAATGGATTAAGGCTAATTACTAAACTGGGCCGGCACTCTCTTTTGAAAGTGATGTGGCACCTTAAAACAATATGGGTTTTTTGTACATATTTTTTTAAAAGAAAAACTCATTACTGATGACATGGCACCTTCATAGCGGACTTTCCCTATTGCGAAATTGGCCCTAAATGGTCACAAACTATCCAATTGTCCATAGACACACAAATAAGAAATAATGTATCACCAACTTGTGTGCAATGTGGGAGAGCTGATCTAACTCATTATGAAAGTCGGGATATTCCAAATCTATCATAGACCGATCCAAATACACTGCAAAAGCTATGGGCGCAAAATATAATTAATATTACGTGGGTCCCTATGTCATAAGTAGCATGACCACTTACCCACCACATTTGTAGAACCACGAACCATGCATGACCCTCGGACTATCCTTCTTTTTTTTTCCACTACTATCACGAGGATAAAACCAGACTCCCAATGCTCCCATTTCCATCCCTCTCAATACCGCCAGCAGCACCCCCTCTCAACATCTTCCACATCCCGTGGCAATTCCGTAAATACCTGCGATCCACCCTTTCCCATGGCTGCAGTGCTTGAATCCCTTCCGATTCCTCGTCCTTCCTCCATCCGCAGGTCCGTCCCCGCGCACGCAGTGTGTTCCGTCTCAGCTCGCTTTCGTAAAACAGGGCTGCTGTTGCCCGATTACAAGGGATTGAGGATCGAAACTTCTGCGCCCAGTATCACGTTAGCATTGACAAGGAGGAGGACGGGTAGGACTCAGCGTGGCGGAATCGTCTGCGAGGCGCAGGAGACTGCTGTTGATGGTTAGATCTCTCTCTCTCTCTCTCTCTCTCTCTCTCTCTCTCTCTCTCTGTGTGTGTGTGTCTACATATCTATGGATCTGTTCATATGGTTGTTTATATGTTCTGTTTCGTAGAAGCCTAGAAATGGAGGTGTGTTTGGATGTACTGCAAATCACAATCGGTTTTCTGGGTCTGTTTGGATGGGGGGAAAAATGGGGTGTGGAGAAAAATATATAATGTTTGTCATTTTATTTATTTTTAGTTCATGGAGAGAAGGATTGTTGGGGGTATGAGAGATGGGTGTCTGTTTTGATGTGTGTGTGTTTTGGGGGTGATTTTATATGCCTGGATTTTCGTTTTTTTTCTCTTCATACTGCAAGCGGATTTGCCTGTGCAGATGTGGAATTGGGGTCTGATTTTCTTTTATATACGGCCCCAGAACCATATCTGAAGTTACTACCCAGGATTAGTCCCAGATGCTGTTATCAATCTAGCATTTGGTTAGATCCAATTCAGACAGATCTGTATATACTGTTGTTGTTGTTATTGGTAACAAAACAAATTATTTCATCAACAAAAGGGAAAATATTGTTGTTGTTATTGGTAACAAAACAAATTGTTTCATCAACAAAAGGGAAAATATATGATAATCTATTCAGTACAAGAGGAAGAGAAAATCAAGAAACAATTACAGCTCTTAGAGGGGCTGCAGTTGTTTTCTGTTGGTTATTGGAGTTTCTCATTAGTTATGAGATAAATTGTTTGGGACGTTCTATTGAATATTTTTACCAATGGAAGCGCACTGTAATTATATGAGATAACTTTTTGTTTGTGGTAGTATATGGCGCTGAGCATTAGTTAGTTTGTGGGGGTTAGTGGGATTATTTTTCCCAGTTAATGGAAAAAATAGTGTGAAATTTTCTGGAGATTGGCCATGAATGCTTATTGTTTGTTATGGTATGATTGGTTTAATTTTCCTCTCAAGCTGATTCGTATGGTTGGCTGATTTTTTTTTTCTTTTATAAAACACCAGTTTTACTTTAAAATGGAATATGCGTAGATTTCAATCCCGCAGTCCATTTATATGTATTCTTCCGATAAATTTATCAAATTCTGATAATCGCCATCCCTTTGATGATTTTGCCATGCAAAGGGGAATATGCATGCATGATGCAACTACTGACGTCTGACCATCAGTTGTGAGCTTGCTTGTTTTAGTATTTGAACTATTCTCGTAGAGAAATAACAACAAGAGTAGGCTATGCAGGAGTTACCAATGCATCCCCTAAAATCACAAACTTGAGCAGCATACTTATTGACTAGCAGATTGTTGTCTCAAAGCAATTGATGCCATTGGTCCAAAAATCATTCTGCTTATATGGATACTTGTAACATTATTGTGAGTTATGCCATTCAAAAATAATAATAAAATATTGTGAGTCATATTTGTTTGGATGTGCAAAAGTTTTTCTTTTTCTTTTTGGAATTGACAACTGAAATTCTATTTCTGAAAAACAGGAAATGACCTGGAGGGAAAAAAATAAGTAAGAAAAGCAACCAATGTGCGACTATATACCAAACACTGAACAAATTAACACTATCCACCAATTATTTAGCTAATCCATCAACCACTGTGCTTGCTTCCAGTAAGAGGACCTAAGGCCTAACAGATACTTTTTGTTTTTGTTTTTGTTTTTGTTTTTGTGGCCTGACATATCCACTTACTAGAATAATTACTTAAGCGGACTTTGTTACTTATTGAACTAATCTTGAAGCAGATTGGGCTGCTAGTATAGTGGGAGGCATGGCTTGATATATCGTCTGGTGCCAGTAATTATTGGATAGTAGGGGCAATGAAAATAATTATGGTGTAGCGGCAAGTTTTAAAATATTGTTCATATTGTCTGACACTTTTTATCGTGTTGGTAATACAAATTGAGATCCAAAAGAAGGGGTATAACAGTTGTAGATTCCAATTTGTTTTGGGGAGGAACCTTGGGTTACTTGCATAACACGTTCCTACGACGGTTTGGTGGTTATACATGTGATTGATAGGGGTTTTGCAATTTGAACAGATCAAGGACACTGTACAAATGGATTTTTGCTGTATTTTTAGAGTATCTTTTATTTTTCCCAAGGTTGAAAGAAAAGGTAAGATAAGATCTTTGGGGGATTTGTGCAAGAAGTGTCTTGCAACCTTTTCTTATATTTCTGATCAGCAACCATGAGCTTTTATTAATGTAAAAGAATCTAATAAAAAAAAAAGGAGAAACTAGTAGTATGAGACATTTACCCGACTGTCCATCAACGAAGAAGATACTGCAAAATAACCCAAGTATAGATCAGTTCTATCTATTCCTTGTTTTGCCTGCTACAATCGGCTCCTCACCTAACATTGACAAAAAGACATTTTAGTTTGGAGCTCAGGTCTTTGATCTCCTCAAGAACGAAATTGACCTTCAGTTGCTGATCCTGGTTAGAAGTGAGCTTGGATATAGTGTTTCTAGAGTCGCTCTTTCTGACAAGATTCCCTGAGAGTCTTTGAAAATGTGCAGAGCTTGCTTAATTGTTAGCACCTGCTCTTTATTTGACTCCCTTATTTGCCACCGTTGGCTCAAGAAAGCATGAAGGAAGGATGACCCATTTTATCAAACATAGCTCCACCAATGACCATGAGCTAGGTTTGCCTCTAGCTGCCCTATCATTGTTAAATTTAAAACTACCCTGAGCTGTACTAGCTGCTCCGTCAATGTTAAACTTGAAGGGTGTATGTCCCCCTTTGCAACATTAGTATAAAATGCCTTTTTTTTAGCTTGCCGAGTGAGTCTTGATTTGTAGTTATTTTAAATTTCCAGTAAAAAAAGGTTGTTGAAACTCTGGTGGCTTCCTTTGCTCAAGGGGCCTTTTTGTCTATGGAAGGCAGATCCTGGGTAGAGTTTTGGTGGCCAATGAAAGAAGGTGGATTCTGATGATGGATCTTGGAAAGGAGACTAGAACTTCCTTTTATACGACATCCCCCAGACGGCCTTATGTGTGAGGTGTTAGGATGATCTTGGATCTGGGCAATTAGCGACCTTTGTTCTCATTAATGGTGTTCCCCAGGGCTACTTTGAAGTCCAGGGGCGATAAACAGGGAGATCCACTATTTATTGTATCAATTATTAAGGAAGTCATTGGCAGTATGTGTGTGTAGTTTTTTTTAATGATGACTATATTCATTACTGTAAAATGTTGTACAGCATATGAGGACTTTAGTGAACCCCCCAAACCCCCTAAAAAAAAATAAAAAAGAAGAAGAAAAAAAAGGAAAACAGCACAAAAAACCATAACTGATTACATAAAGAAATAATGGGAGATTGTCTAGAAGCTCCCTCTTTGGCCAGATGATCAGCAACCTTATTAGATTATAGACAATCTCCCATTATTTCTATTTGTAATCACTTTCTTCAAAGAAAACCAAGAGATTGATTAATGCTATAACCATTAAATCGTCGACTTTGTAATGAGAAAGATTAGAAGGTAGATCTCCTCTAGGCTTTCTCTCTCTAACTTTTCCTTTCTCTCTTTCCTCTCAATTGAAGTCGTAGAGGTAGATGCCAACTCTGCTATCCATCCTCTATTTATAGACTCTAGTTAATTTTAGTAATTAAATTAGTTTACTACCTAATTATGCTAATTAGTTATAGTAAAACTAACTCTAGACTATTGTATAATTAATTATAGAGATTAGTTGGTTCCCTAAGTAATCTAGGTGATTAGTTGCTAAGAGTCTAACTAACCCAACTCTAAATTTTCTTAATGAATCTTGGAATTACTAAATGCATATATTAGTCTAACTTTTTAAGGGGATTAATTTCTTAGCCTAACTAATCCTAAGTTAAAAAAAGATATCTCTAACTATCTCCTAGTGCAATTTTCCTTTAATACCTCTCTCTTAGTTCCGTACTACTAGCTTGCCCAAGAAGCTAACCATCTCACCACCCTTAATTATCCACTTATTTACTAACTTGTACCTGAAGTCAATAGTTACACCACTATTGATTAATTACATGGGTTTGAGCGTGATTTACTAGTGGGATCCACATTCCACTATTAGATGCTATTTATTTTTATGCCCTTTTTTACTTGTTATTTTAATATTTTATGGAAGGCATTATTATAATTTATTTAATATTTTATGTAACCCTATAAAACCATCCAGTTAATATTTTTTTTTTTTATTCACAAATACAGTATCACATCAAATTTAAATATTAAATTCACAAAATAAGCTAATTTGGGGGTTGGGTCATTACACCTTTCGAGGCATTTCAACGAATATTCTACATCATTGTTGGAAAGAGGTGATCAAGCGTTCGAAGAATAGGCATGCCGCACAACCAAGGTAATTTGCTTGAAGCTGAACTTTGATGGTTAGGGTAGCCAGGGAAAGCTGGTGCGAGTGGTATTCGACGAATTCTTCAGGTGCACCTTTACCTTCTTTCTCAAGCGCGGTTGGATTTGCATTATAAAATGAGGTTGAGATCAAGGCGATCCTCATAGGCCTGCTTAGGCTCTAAAATGAAAACCATCTCGGTTGATTATATAGGGAGACTCTGTAATTTGTTGGGCTGAAGGAACCTCCATCAGTCCATGGTGCCCTGTGAACGTCCTAGAAGAAATCCAGGACTCAGCATGGGGCTTGCCAATATCTCTCTCATACTTTAAGAAGTGCCGAAGAGGAGGTGGATTCCCTAGCAGAGGCAGGCCTTCAGACCTAATTTCTGTTTATGGCCTAGACTTGGGCTTTTGGGATCCTTTGTAGTTGGGGAGAGAGTTTTCCAGTAATATAACTTGTTTGAGAGACGGGACCCCTTCCCGAAGCTTGTGATTGAACCATCAGTTCCCTTACTGCTCATTAAAGAATTAAAGGCGTCCTTCTATGTACAGTAATTTCTGTGACATGACCACGGAGAGAGTTTGAGTATCTTGATTGTTGTGGTGGTGCGTCCCTTTGCCTGTTTTGATGCATCCCAAATGAATCGTTGTGTGGCCATTCAAGGCAATTGAAATGATTATTTTTATTAGGAATGGTAAATGAAATGATTACCAGTTTCCCCATTGTGTTCTGGGTGGTGAACAAAACCAGAAGTGCATTTAGTATGCCTTTGTTTTTCCAATAATTTTCTAGTTTGTTCTCCATATTGATTGATTATAAAGTCTTTCGAAGTCTAACCAGTAATCATTTTGGGTTGAAAGTATTGAGGCTTGGGGGTTTCTATTTTCCTGGACATCCAAATTGGTCTTTCTTCTGATTGGTGGGCATCTTTCTTGTAGGCTGTAGCATTTTATTCAAGTTCATGTAAGATGTCTTGGTTCTTATGAAACTTTTGAAATAAGCGGTTGTTACTTTCAAGCCATGTGTTATAGGGTTCATTCAGGTCCCCTTTTTAAAGGTGGCCGGCCGGGTACTCTTACATTCAGACAGTTATCCACTGTGTGTTGGAGGTGTTAAACACTGACAGGTTTATATATGTAAAAACAGCAGAGATTTGTGTTTTGGAGAGAGTGATTGTTTTTGTGCTGTGCCGCCCAAACATACAGCAACTCCATCTGAATATTCTTTCCATCAATGGTTTTGATAACACCCAAATGTATTTATATGAATATCTTTTAACATTGTAGAATTAAACACACTTTATCTTCATCGATTTAAATTAATTTTTTATGTGATTCCAGTGTTTGCAGAAACTGAGAGTACATCTCTATGACCATGTTGGAATTTTTTTACCCATTCCTGGAAACTAATCCAAAAAACTCATGTCTTTCAAATGCAGTGCCTGCTGTGACTGATACCACATGGAAGTCGCTTGTTCTGGAGGGTGACCTTCCTGTGCTTGTTGAGTTCTGGGCACCATGGTGTGGCCCATGTCGAATGATCCACCCTATAATAGACGAGCTAGCAAGGCAGTACGCTGGGAAGCTGAAATGCTATAAGCTGAACACTGATGAAAGCGCATCAATAGCAACCCAATATGGAATCCGAAGCATCCCAACTGTCATGATCTTTAAAAACGGTGATAAGAAGGATGCAATAATTGGTGCAGTGCCTAAAAACACACTAACTGCATGCATCGATAAGTTCTTGTAGAGGTATGGTGAAGTATTATCCCAAGAAAGAGGCTATTTCTGATACTGTTTGATCTTTTTGAGACTATATTGATGTTGTGGACTTAGATTCTGAGCTGTCCTTTTCTCTATATACATTTCTGTATGTATAGTTGTGGTCATAAAATCTCGTCTCCTTACCCCGTCTCCTTTTACATAGTTAAACGTCTCTCCTATAATAATTTGTGCATGTAAGGGTTAGAAGAAAATCTTTCCTCTGTTGTTTATGGTTAGCCATATCCGGCTCCATTGAATTTCTACAGCAGTGAATGAGACATATTGGTCTTCTTTTGTCTCTGTTAATTAGTAGATATTCTTTTTGTTGCCCTATCATCATCATCATTTAAATTTTTTTTTGTTTTGCTTTGTGATCTTAGAAACATGGAATTCAGGAATGTTCAGTTGAATTATGAACCATCAGTAAATGGTTTGCAGTTGGCTTAGTTCGTGTTTGTTCGTCAAAAGCCTTTTGACTTGGATTATGGATATGTAAAGGACCTCTTTCCTTACCTTCCTCTGTTCAGTCATCAAGATGTTTGCCATGGTTTTTTTTTTTTTTTTACTTTTGCACTCAGCATTTCTCATATTTTGGGCTGAGTTGTCTCAGCCAAAGGGTAGTCAGAAGTGAGTCTTTACACCATGGACTGGACCTCATCAGGCCCTGCCAGGTAAGGGTTGCTAACTTGTAGACAATCTCTGGAGAATGATACAAGGGAAAAGATCATCATCATAATGATGCTGGAACGTTTAAGATCTTCCAAGTCCAACAGAAGCAATTTATACACTTATGATTACTATTTAATCTTCGGTGGAGCCCCGAGCGTTGGACGGTTTCAGATCTCACTGAAGCCAGCCCCCTTGTTCGCTTTGATTGATGCGGTGGACCTGGACTGGTTAGTAGCCACTGTTATGCATAGTGAAATAATGGCTCTCCAAGGTAGGGCTCACCTTCCTTCATCAGAACCTTTGCCAAATTCATGGATAAGTGATAGAAGCCGCTCGTATATTTCACTTTGAAACAGAGCCTTACATGAGTGAGTTCACATGTTCAATTCAATACACCAGTCTGTCACTTTGGGCCTGTTTGTTTGGAAGAATTGGGAGAATTATGAGAATTTTAAATGTTGTCTATCAAAGTAGAGTTCCAAATGCTCAATCCCCCTCGAGCATTTAATGGTGGAATTCTGGGAATACACAAGGCTGAAAGTGCCTTTTTATGTAGTTTGGGATTCTTAATTCTTTTATCAAATGGAACATTTGGAATGCCCAGGGGATAATATGTCACGTTATGTCAGAAAGTCTCAACGATCAAGTGGATTCCTTACCAGAAATGCCTCTATCTAACCAAATAGTCACTCTAAATGGAATTTTGTCCATAGCGATCTGATCTAGGCGTAAACAAAGATTACTTACAATGCCAACTGAATGGCCCAATAGTTTATGAACCAGCTGGGTGGTGCCAATCTTAACCTCGTTTGCTGGGTCACGGCCTTGCCTGTAACTAACTGGGCTCAGCTTGGATTAAGTTTAGCCTGGCCCATGAAATCCATGAGCAATGCAGGCAGCTCAGGTCAGGTATTGGGTCAACAACAGCCTAGCCATGACTCTGTGGAAGCTAGCCAAATGCAATGTGGGCCGAGTCAGGTAGCCTAGGGTTTGGTTTCATTTGTAATTCTAGAAAATTCAGTTAAGTTTATATACATCATACTGCATTACGACGTGTCTATAGATTAGTTGGGAACTGGGCCTCATTTCAGGTACCTAAGCCTAAACTTAATTTCATGCAGAAGCTCAACCTGAATTTCATTGTGGACAGGTTGAACCAAGCAGCTTCAGGTTAGCCCAACCAAGCTCCTACTAGGTTCATCTCCCTTGACTATCTCATCCTCTTCATGTTGACTCTGTGCACCGCAAGTTTGGTAATTTTATTTTTAAAATCAAGTGAAGTAAAGCATTAAATTAAGAGGAAATAAAATATAAGTGGGTTATGATGATATTTTGTTTTTAGTTATTAAATACGAAATTTTTTTTTATTTTTTCTATAGAAAAGTGGAGTGTTTTTTTTTTTTTTTTTTGGATAAAGGTGATTGTTTTTTTTTTTTTTTTTTTTTTTACTTCTTTTGAAAAAGATGAGGAAATCTTAAATTAAAATGCTTTTGATGTGATCTATGATATGCTACAATTGAACATAAGTCTATGCGGTCAACCACCTATTTATTTCCGACTCTATTGGATGATGCTTTCCCATTTTAATTGGGGTATCCTGCCTCACCTTCAAAGACCCAAGTTTATGATTAAACACCTTCATACCATTAAAAAAAAAAAAAGGATTAAACACCTTCATCTCCCAAATGATATAATGAGTAAATCACCTGTAGAGAGGAAATCAAGAAAGAGCGAGTTGAAGACTAGGCTTGAGTGAAGGATGGTTTTTCCGACTTACATAAATGGGCCAAAACGTGCAAAAATAGAATGCCTTTTACAACTTTTATTTACTTTAAGCATTTCAACTGAGTCTATTTATAACTCGTTGGTGTCATGAATACTTCATTTAGACTAGATTTAGCAAGTGGGTTGGCGCAAAGCACGAGTTAAGGAACACGTTTGGGGTGGGTTTGCTTTTGCATTGGCTTAGATTGCACACACGACAGTCAACACTCTCTCTCTCTCTCTCTCTCTCTCTCTCTCAAAAGAACTCGAAAGCCTCATGCCTGGAATGGGCATTTGTCTTTTCCTTTCTTATGTTTCCCGCTCTGAGTTGCGTGTATATACACGTACATGCCATTTATTTAGAAACTAGCAATAACGCCCATGCATATCCCGGAACAAAAAAGTAAAATATTATATTTTTAATTTATAAGATATTAAAACTAATTATAAATATATAAAAATAAATTCATACATATTTATATAAAAATAGTCAACACATCTTCAATCATAAATACAAGTGTTATCTTCACATAGGCCAATGGTCATTTCACTCCATCCGCACAAATTTCTTCTCTACCCCTTTTAAGTAGCACTAATACCATTTTAGAATCGATCAAACAACTTTTTAATTCTAGATTTAAAAAAAAAAAAGTATAAACATCATAACTTTAAAAGTCATAAATTATGAGACTTTAAAACCAAATGCTAGTGTTATTTGGTCCTAATAATAATTGGCCCACCTTGGATCAATGTATATATCTCTTAATTATGAGTCCATGTGGGCCAATGGAAGTATAGTTATGGTGGGGCAAACCTAGAGTCATTTGTCTATATAATCAGATCAGAAAATGATGTCTATAAGATTTAATAATAATAAATAAAAAAAAACTCCAACCTCAAAACATTTTTATCACAAGCCCATCCATGAGGTGGTCTACTAGAGGGTCGGATCTGATTTTCGTTCACATGTGACAATCTATGAATAGAGTAGAGCTCTATTTGTAAACTAAAAGAAAATGATATTTTTAGTGAAAATTTTATTAGTGTGAATTGTTGAAAGGTGGGCCCCAAATATTAAAATAAAAAGATGATAATCTTGAGAGGATGGAAGATAGATGGTGTTGAGAGAAATAATAATCTATAATCAATATTGACCTAAAAAACTAATATCTATGCATAATCCATGAGTGGGTCCCATTGTAGAAATAAGTTAAATGTGTGGGGCCCACTAATTGATTTGCATCCATTAAGAAACCAGACAACGGCTAAAAGGCTTGCCTCCCTCCATCAGTGGGGCCCACTCTTAAAAAAAAGGGGTTAAGAGAAGGCCATTGGGATTTCGTCCAATACTAAAGTCAAATATTGAAATATATTTAATACGAACTGGTGCCCACTACTCGATCTATCCATTTAGAGAAAAAAACTTGAAAGGAGAGTAAATGAGCAATAATTTGGATTTCAATCATCGGTAGGGCCCATAAAACATATTTAACATAAGACCCATTGATGATTGAAAATCTAAGGAAAAGAAAACAAACCATTGATGATTGAAGATCTAAGGAAAAGCAAACAAACCGACTGTAAAGATTTGCTTATAATTTGGATAATGGCAAGAAATATGACTTAAATTCAAACGTCCATAAAAATATCTTGTGAGAGAGGTATTAGGAGAGAAAGAGTAGCTCTCTTTGAAAAGAGATACTTTTTAGGGATGATGTAGTACCCCTCGCAGCCCAAATAGACTTTTTAGGGATGGGGTGATACCCCTCACAGCCCACCTCCCCTTTGCTTTAATATACATAATGGGGTGCTTGAAAAACAAGTGCTACAATTACAAGCCTGCAAGAGTCCTAGGCCCCAAGCACATACCAAAAGCCGACTGCAGTAAGTTGGGATCAACTATGTTGGTATTTGCCGTATGAATTATGTTTCTCCATCTCTGTTTATTTTGAGCTAAAACTTGCACCTATTTTTACTATTTTCATTCATGTTCTTTTCGGCCTACCTATTTTTGTTGGTGAGCCATCAACCTTTATAGCCAATTTTTTTTTAGTATCAGTGCCATTGCCGGCTTGAGTTAGACATGCTTAAAATATTTCTCTGGTTTATTTGTTTGGCATATGCCATGAGATCAAAATGGTCTTGTACGAACCATTTACCCATAAAAAATTGTCAGGACATGGGTGTCTGAGCGAGATTGACGGTCCGTTTGGGAAAATGAAGGGGAGGGGAGGGAAAATTTGCGGGGGAAGGAAAATGCAGGGGAGGGGAGGGAAAATTAATTTTACCTCTTATTGTTTGGGAAGTCAAAAAGTAGGGGGAAGAAAAGTGAAAAAGTAGGGTTTTGTTTGTGAGTGAGATAAAGAGAAAATTACCCTTTTGCCATTACTTTTATAAAAACTTTAAAATTATCTTTTATATATAAAGGGCAATGTGGTAATTTTACCACTTTTCCCTCCTCCTCTCCCCATTTTCCCCCATTTTTTGGGGGAAAATTTTTGTACTCATTCCCCCCCACCCCCCCCCATTTTCCCTCCCCCCCTTTCCCTAACACCCTCCAAAACAATTTTCCCCCCTTTTTTTCCCTCCCCCCCTTTCCCAAACAGAGGGTGAGTGTTCGTGATACTATGGGCAAATTCTGAGCCATTGAAGCTTTTACAAAGGCTTAATTTACATGGTTAAAAATGTCTGATGAAGTAAAGTTTCGACAAACGACTAATTTAGATGGTTAAATTTTTTTAGAATAGTAATATCTTCTAATGAAGTAAAATTTAGAAAAGCTCCAAACATTAAAAAGGGTGTTAATCTTGAGTGGGGCTAAGCCTCGAAAGACCTAGAAGTCTAGAGAATCCCAAGTCCAGCGGTATCAGCCTAAACTGCTGCGGGAAGTCCACAGCTAATCCGATTGAACTGTGGGCAGGCCGTTGACAGGTTTTATCTAGGCGTGCTGTAGATCCGGTTCCTTATATTTATCTCTCTTCCTCTCGAAACCCCCTCTCAAGTACTCTCCATCTCGACTGCTCAAGTCTTTGACAACTCTAATCTTCAACTCTCTCTCCCCCCTCAGATTTGGTAAGAAATCATTCTCCTGTTACAGTTGGTTTATTTTGTTTTTTATATCTTCTTGTTGGTTAGGAAACTTCTTAAGCTGAAAATGATGTAGCAACAAGTCTCTAGATTTATCAATCTCATTTACAGATGGATAGTGACTGCGCTGAGAAGAGAGAGGCCGAGCTTCTGATCATTTGGTTGCTTGGTTCATCTAGAGATGTCACAATATTAGAGCTATGTATGAGTGTGGTTTGTACACATGCAGCTTGATATACCTCCTTGATTTAATGATGACTATAGCCAACTAGTGAGGGGCCTTGAGAAATGGATGGGTAGAATAATTTGGGGTCCATAGCTTTGGCCCTTTTTTTATATTATTATTATTATAAATCTTGATTCAACAAAAGGAGCTAGAAACCTAGGCCCAAGTCGATCTGGGCCCTCTTTGATTCCCTAATTATATACAAATCCCAAGTTAAAGGAATGGAATATTTTAGTAAGGCTCAATTAATTGAAAATTTGAGCAATCCGAAATAAATGCATGTATACCAACTCTTTAAATTTTATTTCAATAGGGGTTGGTCCCATCGTGGGATTTTCAGTTTATTATCAAACGACGAATCCTACGGTAAAACCAACTCCTATATAGATAAAATCGAGGGACATTCGCATTTATTTTGAGTGGCCCTGATTTTCGTCAGGTGGAGTTCCAGTTTCCGCCCCCTTCAACTCACGATCCCTCTAAGTCAAAGCCTCAGATATCCGGACTTTCTTTGTTTAAGTCTTACTGGATTTGTGTTTTGATTTGGATGAAGAAAGTCCAGTTACGTGTCTGGACAAGTTTGTTATTCTATATAATTTAGTGGCTCTAAGTCTAACCTAACCTTGATTTTTCTTTTTCCCTTCTATTCATCTTCTTGCTGCATATATATTTGAATTAGATTCTAAGCCATTGGTCATACAAAGAGCCCATGAACACAGAGCAGCAGAACTTGCCAAAAGACTCCTCCTGGGAAGAATGCCCAAGCAATCAAGACCATTCCCAGACTTATGGCGAGGCTTTGCAGTATAACAAATGCAGTATCTGTTTGAATTCTGCTCAAGACCCGGTTGTGACACTCTGTGGTCACCTCTACTGCTGGCCCTGCATCTACATGTGGCTAACCCATAACTGTAGCCAAAAGCAATGTCCTGTGTGCAAGAAGCCCCTCTCTCAGGCTATGTTGGTTCCACTTTATGGTATGGGAGATGGCCCCATACAAGGCAAGAAGCTCCAGAATCCAGACATCCCAAACAGGCCAGCTTATACTGTCCAGACCCTTCTTACCCAACAACATCACTACCATGAACAGCAGCAACAAGAATCTCTATATCAACATGCTCTCTATTACAATAACCACAACAACAGCTATGTGGGATCATGGCCTATGGGAGGCATTTTTGGGGAGGTGGCATTTTCATTTGTTTCATGGGTATATGGGTGTCCTCAAAGGAGATTGCATGAGTTGAATTCCATAGGGAGTGGAAGTAGCATTAGGCAAATGAGATGGGAGAATGAGGCAGAGAGGTCGCTCTCTAGGATCTCAGCTTTTCTCTTCTGTTGGTTTGTGTTATGCCTGTTGCTGTTCTGAGCTTTTCTTTTTCTAGTTTTATGGTTGTCTTGTGTAAAAATGGTCATGGTCTTATAATTGTGACTGTGAATCCAAGTTGTGCTGTAAATTGTAATTACTAGTCATCAAGTAAGTTGTACAAATAAATGTATCCGGAATTACAGAAGAAATGAAAGTCATTTACTAGGGATTGATTTTGATATCATTTTAATGGACAGAGATCTTTACCCTTCTATTTTTTCATTTTCCCTTTTTAATTGCCACGCAAACTAACAAGCTCAATTGCTTGAAACTATGGTTCGTCTTTTTACATAGAATACATAAGAGTTGAATTTATGAAAACTCATGATAAAATGAGCTCGATCTTTAAAATTATTAAATAAGTGAAGGGCATTCCTCTTTTTTCTGGAACTAGAGGTCCTGGTATTGATCCCGGTTCCTATTTCTTTAGAAATCGAAGGTTGAGTCCACTATTACTACCAATTGGTGGCCACGGGAGTTTTATTCGGCTTTTCTCTGACCCAAAGGGATTAGTCCAGCCCCATTCCTACGATAGGATCAACTCTTTATAAAAAATTAGGGATGATAAAAATCGGATTGGGTCGACTCATTTGCAATCGAGCCCGAGTCCGAGTCGAGTTCCAAGGGTTTAGTAAGACGGTCTCTTAAACCCTAACAAAAACATTTCCTCCTCTCTCCCTCTTCTTCTTTCCTTTCTCTTCTGTCTTCTTTACACTGTTGAAGGAAACCCCAACTGCAACTGCTGCCATGAGTTCCTCTCTCTTCTCGCTCTTGAATCGTGCGAGAAGCACAGCCGTCGGATTCCATGATCGGTTCTCATGGACCGTCAGATTTTACGGCATGGACCGCTACTCGAGGATCGTCCTCAACCGAAACCGTAAAATGAGCCTCGCCCCTCAGCTGGATCGTTGGATCGATTCGGGTAAAAACGTCCAACCTTGGAAGCTCCTTGATGTCATACAACGGCTACGGAAGCAACGAAGGTTCTCACAGGCACTAGAGGTATGGGTTTCTCTCTCTCTCTTTTCCTTGGTTGGATTCATCCAAATCTTCCTTTTTGCTCTCTTTTGTATTTTTCCGTATGTTGGTTATTTGTGATTTGTGAAAGAAATGCATCAAATAGTGATATAATGTTGAGAAGAACTCGGTTTCACTTCTTTATGGTCTTTGGAAGAAACCCCATTAGCTTAATTGATTTGATTCTTTAGGGTGATCTTGAGATTGGGTCGAGTTTGGAATGTTGGTAAATGATTTAAATGTAGAAAAGGAAAGAGGTGCGGTGTAGGAATGGTGGTTGTTTTTTTATGTTGGCTATTCGTGCTTTGTGAAGGAAATGCATCAAATAGTGATATAATGTTCAGAAAAAGTCAGTTTCACTTCTTTATGGTGTTAGGAAGAAACCCCATTAGCTCGATTGATCTGATTCTTTATGGTGATTTTGAGATTGGGTCGAATTTGGAATGTTAGGAAATGATTTAGATATAGAAAATGAAAGGGGTGAAGTGTAGGAATAGATCATGATGTTTTATTGGTGATTGTTAATGTTGGAAGCTCAATTTCCTTCTCTAGAAGAGAGTGAGGAATCCTCAACTTGTTGGGTGATCTAGTCTGTTTTATTTGAACATTTCGAATTTAGCAAAATTGGCATGGAGCTTATGTTGCCTGAAATCTCAAGTGAGGATATCTACTTCAATATTGTATTCTTTAATAGATTCTTCTGTCGCTAATTGTAACATTGCTTTATAGTCGATAAAAATATTCTTTCACATTTTCTTCTTTTGGACGCTTATTGTTATTGGTTGTTGAAGCATTGTTCCATCTAGAGAAACCAGTAAAGACAATCTTAGTTGGACCATCCTATCGGCATTGGACACCTGTGTGGGGCCCATGTGGTCTCCACACATGATTGCATCATTTTGTCGCATGAGATGGAAGTAGCCAATGGACCTGGTTGAGGAGAAATTTTGGTCCAGTCAATTCCATAATGCACATGTGGCTCACATCACGTGGATTAGATCCCAATTAGTCACTTATCTCTACCATGAATAAGCATTAGTTAAAATGTCTCAATGATTGGTTGCCTTTGGAACATCATTTCAGGAAATAAAATCATAACCATTGGATGAAAAACATGTGTTTTGGTTTATTATGAAAATATAACTCAGTTGGCAGATTTTTAAAGTCCAATATATGGCTGTTTTACATCAAATGTGGACTGTTTCTATATTTCTCTCTTTACCGACTATTTACTGGCATGTTTTTGAATGTGTAGGACATAGGGTAATCCCTCAAAGAGATTCATGGGGGCATGGTTTATCGTCTGTGTTGCTTATTACATCAATAGTATGAATGACCATAAGCTCAACTCTGTATTAGTATGGATAACCATAAAGTCGACTCTGTATTTTGCATATTATATGGTCGATGATCATTCCTGTACTATCAATGAGTTTCACTTTCAAATATGAGCACATTTATTTTGGTTATTGACATCATCATCAACTAAGCCTTATCTCATCAACTCAGCATTGTGTGGTTCTTTACTTCCTATTCACTTAACCATGCATATGGATGCAGATCTCTGAATGGATGAGGAACCGAGGTGTTTCTGGACCACTACAGAGCTACCATTCTATACAGTTGGACCTGGTTGGTAAGGTCCATGGTCTGGCTTCTGCTGAGAGCTACTTCAACAGTTTAAGTGAAGAAGACAGAACAGAGAGGGTCTATGGTACTCTCCTGAACTGCTACATCAGAAAATCCCTTCCTGAGAAGTCCCTGTCCCACATGCAGAAGATGAAAGAGTTGGGGTTTGTTTCTTCTGTTCTACCATACAAAGATATCATGTCTCTCTACACAAAGGTGGGCCAGTATGAAAAGGTCCCTGACATGCTGACGGAAATGAAAGAAAATGGGATCTTGCCTGATAATTTTAGCTATAGAATCTGCATAAACTCCTATGGCAAAAGATCTGATTTTGAGGGGATGGAGAAAATTTTGGAAGAAATGACTCAGCAGCAGTACATTACAATGGACTGGAATACATATGCTGTAGTCGCTAACCACTACATTAAAGCAGGCCTTTCTGATAAGGCCATTGCCGCCCTAAAGAAAGCAGAGGAGATACTGCTTGAAAAGCCAGACAGGGATGGTTTTGACCATTTGTTCTCTCTTTACGGCAATCTCGGAAGTAAGTCCGAAGTACTAAGGTTAAAGGAAGTTCAGGAATCAGTTTATAAGGAGGGGCTTTTAAGCAGGGATTACTGTACCTTTATTGGGCCATTATTGAAGTGTGGTGAGCTTGAAGAAGCTAAACTGTTGCTGAAAGAGTGGGAGTCATCTGGAAATAGTTATGATTTCCGTTTGCCAGACATGTTTCTTATCTGGTACTGTCAGCAAGGGTTGGTAGAGAAGGCGGCGGAAATGCTTGATGAAATCCTGTTGAAAGGAAAAACTCCTACACCAAACAGTTTTGCGATCTTGGCTTCAGGGTACATGGATAAAGGTGACATGGGGAAAGCCGTAGATTACATGAAGTCAGCTCTTTCAGTGTTTCCTGGAAGCAAAGGGTGGGGCCCTAATCTGAAGGTGGTTACAAGTCTTTTGAATTGGCTTGGAGAGAAAGCTGAAACTGAACAGGTGGAATCTTTTGTGGGTTTGTTGAGAGCCGCAATTCCTATTAATAAAGAGATGTATCTTGCCTTGATCAAGGCGAATGTTAGAGAGGGGAAAGAAGTAGATGGGCTTTTGAAGAGTATGGAAGATGATAAAATAGAAGTGGATGAAGAAATAAAGAAGTTGTTGGCTAAGAACTAAATGATTGAATGATTATGAACAGTAGGCTTGTTGCTCAGAAATCTCTCTAATGAATGCCTTCCATTTTGGTTCTCTGGATGGGATCGCCTTCAGGCATTGCTCACCAAATCTGAATAATTTGAAAGGGCTTGTTTTCTAGCGTCGGCATCTTTTAGATCCAATGGAGGTATGCAGTAATCGAAGCATGTTAGAACTGTAATGTTACTTTCTACCATTGGACGATTGAGAGATCATTTATTTTAACTGGATTTTTTTTATATATGTTTTCACCAAGGAATGAGGCCTATCTTTTAATAGATAAAGAATCACATGTTTCAGAATTTGAGGATTTGCATAGTATCCTGACTACTGAGGCCTGGTGAATATCCAAGCGCCTCCCTAAATTAGGTCTTCTGATCTGATGGAACCCACCTTCGCTAATTGGAAGGCAAAAAAAAAAAAAAAACCTACTTTGTAGGAGGACACTTGAATGCCTAAACCTGGATACTTTAGAAAAGAATAAAGCAATGTTGTTCATTCAAACACATGAACCAAATTTTGGGTCTGTAGGATCTTGATATCTTGGTTATTCTGGGGCATGGTCTGATCAGGAAACTATTAGGTCCAGATCTAAGAACTTAAAGATTGATGATACTATACAGGTGTTCACATCAAGGATCATATTGATTGATGTCTTGTATTTTCAACCAGTCAACATGTTCCATTCTTGGACCAGGACAGACTGGTCACCCAGTGGAGGATTCAAAGAAATTTTGACAACCCAAGTATCCTCAATCAGTAGGGCTGTCTAATGGTCTGAGCTTCCCCTTTTCATGCTAGTTTCATCCTCAGTTGGAAAGCCTGGCCTGGCTCGACTGACTAGATTGTTCGCTACTAGATTTTAACTGTTTTAAGTTTTTTTTTTCCTTGTCACTCACTGTATTTCTCCAATTCTGTCAATTTTGGAATTGTCTTACCTAAGTAGGGATGTAAATGGATCCCTGATTCTCCGATTACCCGAAGGTTTCTACCCGTTAAAAACTGGGTCTAGGTCCTTATTTAGGCCCCGATAAGTAAATGGGTCCAGGTCCGGTTCCACCTTGGTTTGGATTCGTAGACCCGACATCCGACATATTACTTCAATTTTTTAAAATCTCTCCTAAAAATCATGTTTTTTAAATATCATTATCTACCTCGATCCGGATCCGGTCCAGACCCGTCCCATATATGGTTTTGGTTCAGGTTCCGAAGCCAAGAACCCGATTCCGAAACAGTTTTGGGTCCGGATCCGGTTCCACCTTCTTCTTAATGGTTTCGGTTCCGGGTTTACCGTGAACCCAGACTGAAACCGACCTGTTTACAACCCTACACACAAGCCCGGATAGAGGATGGTTGTGTAAATAAATTTAAAAGTTTTGTCACAGACACAACATAAGTTTAGGGTAAATAGGAAGGGCAAAAATGTAGGTCACCCATACATAGATGGGATAAGGCTTTCATAATGATGAAAATTCTGATTCTCCATACAAATGGGCCGAGCCATTTAAAATAGTGTGCTGATCAGATAATGGTAGGCGCGACCGCCTTATCAAAGCAGCACTGATTCCTCTAGGGGTGGTCATGGGCCAAGTTGACGTGAAAAAACCAATTTGCAACAAGCTCAAACACCAATCTAGTCAATCAAGCCAGGCCAGGCTTTCGATCACCTGTTTGGAAAAATCAGTCACTAATAGGGGTGCTATGGAGTGGGCCGAAATGAACCTGGACTGGGCCCAGCCTGCTTTGGCCTGGGCTTGGGGGTTATGTTCTAGTAGATGGGTTAGGCGTGGGCTTTTTATGTTTGGCCTGTTTAAGAAATGCGTCAAGCTTGGGTTTAGTGGTGAAGAGCTCAAAGCCTGGCCTGACCTGAATATTAGTGGTAAAGAGCTCAAAGCCTGGCCTGACCTGCATATAAAAATAATTATAAGGGAGTGGTAAGGCGTCGAAAACATATGACTAGACCAGCTAAGCTAATGCCTAGGATACAGTAAGAAATATTTTTTGGGGACACTGCGCGTACAACTGTTCTTAAATCTGACATTTGCCTCAAAACGAGTGAAGTTTAAGTATGTCTTGCAGAATTATTTGTAAAAAAATGATATGATATTGCACGGCCCTAAAATATTGCAAGAGTGATACGTGTGATATAGCATTACCTTAAAATATCACACCGTTCGATGAGTGCGAGATATCACATGACTCTAAAATATCACAAGAGCAGCTCTATGGGAAATGCTTAAACTTGGATAGTTTATTGGCCAATGTTAAGTCTAAGAACCGCTCTCGGGCATCCCTTTTTTTTTATTCTCTAACTCTAACTCGGGGTGGGGTTGTGCTCATAGTCGAGAAGTTGGGCCGAGCGTGGACATTCATCATCCCAGCCCATGAACACCCCTAATCACTACTTATTTAAGTGGTGTCGGGCTTTCTATCTACAAGTTAATCCAAGCCAGGCCCAAATATTAAACGCGTCCGAGAGTTAGTTCTAGGCCCAGCCCAAACTAAGCCCAAACCGGGCTGGCCGGGTCCGGCCCACTGGCCCCGCCCTTCGCCACCATCCGAATTGTAAGGAAGAGAAACCCCTTAAACCCTACTCTCCTCGAACGGAAACCCTGCAACTGCGAAGCCATGGGTTCTTCTCTCTTCTCGCTGTTGAAGGGCATGAGAAGGATAGCCGTCGGATCTCACAATCTGTTCTCTGGAACCGTCAGATCTTTTTCCTCAAAGAAGTTATCTCGCAGGAATTTCTACTCGAAATTCAGTGCCATCGGAAACCCTAGAATCAGCATCGTTCCCGAACTCGACAGGTGGGCCGACACAGGCAAGAGCGTCCGAGTTCACGAACTCATTCACATCATCCGCGATCTACGCAAGCGCGGTAGATTCTCGCAGGCACTTGAGGTACTTTGGATCGATCCTTGTCTCTCTCTCTCTCTCTCTCTCTCTCTCTCTCTCTCTTCCAATCCCAGCATTTTTGTTTAGAAATCATGTGAGGGATCTGCGATTTAGGGTAGGATCGATGAGCACTGGAATTTCAGGTATTGATCAGTGATCGACCAATTGTGGTTGCTATCCGTACGGTGGGTCCCATCATCACCAGATGAGTGGTGGGCCATTTAATCGCCGCCGTTGGGGAGGTCTAATTGGATGGACGGCTGGGATTGATTTTCCAATGTGGAACTTTTTTTTATAGCACATCTCATCCTGCTAGCATGCAATGTTGGTTTTTCTCATTGATGCATGGGTTAGAGGTAAGAGGAGAGAGAATTTGGAAGTGATATTGATGCTTGGGTGTTTGTGCTTTTCATTGAAATGTGAGAAAGGGTGATGGAATTGTTGACAGTAGATCAATTTTACATTTGTTGTTGAATCTGGAACAAACCTTATTATCTTGGCTGGGTTTATTCTTCTGGGATACCTTGAGATTGGGTAGAATTGGGTTCTAAATTCTTATTGGTGTTATTGATTTCACAATATGGTTGGCCAATAGGAATGGAGTGTAATCTTATGTTGGTGGCTGCTGTTCTCTATGGAAGCTCAATTTCTCTTTACTAGAAGATCAGTGAAGAACCCATTGAATAATTTTACTTTGACAAATGGGAATGGAGGGGTGTTGTGAAATCTACAAATTGGGTATAGAGTAGATCCAATTTTTGAGATGTGGGGAAATCCATGGGGAATTATCTGCGCTTGTAAATTAAGTGTTGGAGTGAAGTGTGAAAAATGATGGGATGTTTGGGTTTAGGTTGAAGGGAAGCTAATATTTTTATACTTGAATTCTACCAAAGTGGCTGTGGTTTGGACTGAAACAGGCTGGTCTTGGTTTGGTTTACCTACCCTATTTAGAAACAATTCATATGATCCTATATCTAAGGCGGCAGAGATGTTCCTCTTCAAAAATTTCGTACACACATATATAACCCATATGTGAAGTGGAGAACGAGAATATTGATCACATATTTTTTCATTGTGCGCTCAGCAGTCAGATTGGAATTGTTTTCTTCCTTTGCGTGACATGAATTGGTCTTCTAAGTGTTTGTTAGGGGAAGCAGTGGCAAATTGTGGGTTCAACCGCTTCGGCCCATTTCAGTAGAAAAGACAAGTGCTTTAGAAGTTGGTGTAAGTGGGTGTTTTATGCTTCATTTGCAGCAGAAGGAACGCATGATTTTTTCATAGAAGAGAAATGAAGATGGAGAAATTGTATGACACTAGTTAGATGTGTGAAGAGAGTACCCCTCAGAATGGATGACAAATTTATGCAAATCCTAACATTGTCAAGATGAGTTGAGGAATGGGCTTTAATTAGCATTGTTGTTAAAATTCTGTGATACAAGTCGTTACTTGCTGTATTGACACTTGATTTAGGTGATTTGTCTGGCCAGGAATAGCAACTGCAAAATGGCTATTTTCACCAGTTCGAGTCATGTTTTTTCATTATTCGAACTGAGTCATGTTTTTTATCAACTAAGGCATATACCTTTTCTTTTCAGCCACAAAGGCTTAAGTCAGGCGCGAGTTCTGCCTTGTCCATGCAGTATTTTTCTTTCTCGTCTCTTCTTTGTTGTTTGCCTTTATTTCTTTCTCTTCTTTGCTCATCGTTGGGTCTTCTCTTTGAGATTTCTCCTTCCTTGCCTCGAGTCTTTGGGAGATTTCTTCAAAACGTTGGATTCTCATGGCTAGAGGTAAGCTTTCTTCTTCATTCTTCTTTCTCTTTCCATTTGTGGTAGCTTCTTCTTGTAGCTCAAAGTGGGGAAGATGAAGTGGGTTCTCTCTCCATTTGAGCTTAATCCTTGGTGATTAAGTCTCCTAAATGACAAATCAAGCATTCTAAGTGTGAAACTTGCCTCTAATGATGATTCTACACCTCAGAATCCTTAAAAAATGGATATCCCCCAAAACTTGGGTTTTCATGGCTTTCACTCCAAAAATGATCATATACCTCTTTTTTCCCCCGTAAGTGGGCATACAAGTTACTACTTACTGTATCAGACACTTGATTTGGACGATTCGTCTGGCCAGGAATAGCAACTACAAAATGGCTATTTTCAGTCATCTTTAACTTTCTTCTTTTCATTTTTTAGTGTTTTTATTTTTAAGAGGTCATCCATTGATTAAGGAACCTCTTCAAATACAACGTTGTTGGATTTTGGAGAGGTTTTAGAGAGAAAGAAAGAATACTTGTGCAACTGGAGTCTTCAACCTAAAAATGTGGTTCCTCTACATTCCCTATTTTTATTTTGTTTCCCTTTTCTCATGAATCATTTCTTTTGTTAAAGGAACTATGTAAGGTTTGATGATGTGGAATTTTATTTTTACTTTTTTGGGATTTAAAGAGAACAAAGAAAAAGCAATCAGTTCATTTTTCATAGTAACATTGGTATCTTAAACATATTCAACTAGTAGTACATATACCAAACTCAATAAATTGATATATGGAAATGATATTTTCATATGATTATCATTGTTTTATATTTCACTGTATTGATGCGATTATGAATGACAAAGGCTGTTTTTTTTAATTATCTTTTAATTTTAACAAAAAAAGAACCTAAAACATTCATTATTCAATCTTTTTTTTTTTTAATCTCTTGAACAGTTTGCACTAAGATTTTGATTTTAGGAAAACAAATTCTCACATTTTACGTTGAATGTCTCTTTGCAAAATTTAAAGCATATTTGGAGGGAAGTCTAATGAGAAGTTTGAGTGGCATCTCTCCTCCTTCAGGAGCACATGAATTCAATGTGGGGGTGGTAGGGGTAAATCAGGGCTGGTGAATATTGATGGTGTGTGGCTTTTCTCTTTTTTCTTTTAATCGGTATGTGTGTGGCTTTGTTCACATCATCACATGAGAATCAACAATCTCATTTTCTGTATGAGAATAATTTTTGTTGGCCTCACCTGGAAGGACGCGAATCATGGAGGGTAGGAGGGATGTGTTGGTCTACGCATGCATTACGGATTCCCCCTAAATTGACATAATCAGATTATTATTGATATGGTCTTCAGACCTCAATGGTCAACAGGGAAAAAATGCGGGCATTCCAACACAACAGCAATCAACAGTTGGATGAGTGTCACATTGGGGTGAGTATCAATTCATGTGGGGGTTATTGTGAGTGTGGTAGATTAATCTCAGTTTGCTCCATGTGGGCCCATGAACTGGTTCTCAGAGAATTTACGTGAGGACAGATCTCATAATAATTTTTTTTTGTTTTTGTGTGTGTATATGAGAACGGTTGCTAATTTAGTGGTGTTCTTTTGCCCGGTTAGGGTGAAGGACTCCATTGGGACAAATTTGTGCAATTAGGGATGCTTACAGGATCTCTGCATTTTCTTTTTCAGGTTGTTTAATTGTGGAGAGTAATTCTTCTTATGTTATAACATGGGTTTCCAAGTGTCAAGACTATGGACAGTTATGGAAGCACAATATTGTCTTAAATGAGATCTGCAAATTATGTAAATTTTTAATTCGTAACTTTAATCACATTATGAGGAGCACTAAAAAAGTGGCAGATTTGTTGGCAAAACGAAAAATCTGATAAGAGTCATAGAGATAGTCAGATAATGTATTTGGACCCTTATTTTATCTATATCAGTTCCTTGCTTTATTGTATTTTTATCTTTTCTTGTGTTGGTATATTGTTTTCATATCAGTTTTGTTGCTTATTTATGTATCTCTCCTATTTTCGGTAAAAACAACATTTGTGGGACATGGTATCCACTGTGGTGCCTATCATATCAATGGTCGGGAGCACCTTACCATGGACCCCCATGCTCATATAGTCGTATTCCGAGGTTCAGGATCTTGTGAATGGATGATTATTTTTTTGTTTCTGTTAGGATGGCCATTCTTGTACTTTTTTTGACTCTCAGAAATCGTTACATTTACTTAATTCATTTGCTTCCTAAGCATTTAATCTTGATGCTCTATGGATGCAGGTCTCTGAATGGATGAGTAACCGAGGTATTTGTGAATTATCAGCAGGCGACCATGCCATCCGGTTGGACTTGATTGGTAAGGTCCGCGGTCTTGCTTCTGCTGAGAGCTACTTTAATAGTTTGAACGAAGAAGAAAGAACTGACAAGATCTATAGTGCTCTCTTGAACTGCTATGTCAGAGAACGCCTTTCTGAGAAGTCTGTCTCCCACATGCAGAAGATGAAAGAGATGGGTTTTCTTTCAACCTCAATGCCTTACAACAATCTCATGTCCCTCTACACAGTTGTCGACCAGCATGAAAAGGTGCCTGATTTGCTGAATGAAATGAAAGAAAATGGGATCTTGCCCAACAATTTCAGCTATAGGGTCTGTATCAACTCCTATGGCAGTAGATCTGATATTGAAGGGATGGAGAAGGTTTTGAAAGAAATGACCCAACGGCATTTCATTTTGATGGACTGGAACACATACGCTGTAGTTGCTAACTTCTACATAAAGGCAGGCCATGCTGAAAAGGCTGTTGCTGCTTTAAAGAAAGCAGAGGATATACTTCTTGAAATGCCAGATGGGGTGGGTTTCAACCATATTGTCTCGCTCTATGGCAATCTTGGAAATAAATCTGAGGTACTTAGGTTAAAGGAAGTCCAGAGATCGGTTTGTGAGAGGCTCATGAACAGGGATTACATTGCAATTCTTCGTGCGTTGAGAAAGCTCGGTGAACTTGAAGAATCAAGATTGTTGCTGCAAGAGTGGGAATTTTCTGGGAATTGTTATGATTTCCGTGTTCCAAACACACTTCTCATTGGGTATTGTCAAAAGGGGTTGGTAGAGGAGGCAGAGCTGTTGCTTGAAGAAATAGTAAAGAAAGGAAAAACTCCAATGCCAAACAGTTTTGGTATCTTGGCAGGTGGATACATGGATAAGGGTGAGATGGGGAAGGCTGTGGATTACATGATGAGGGCTCTCTCTGTTTTTCCTGGAAATGAAGGGTGGAACCCTAATCCAAAGGTGGTTACAAGCATACTAAATTGGCTTGGACAAGAAGGTGATATTAAACAGGTGGAATCTTTTGTGGGTTTCTTGAGTGCTGTAGTTCCAATTAATAGAGAGATGTATCTTGCCTTGATCAAGGCAAACCTTAGAGGGGGGAAAGAAGTGGATGGGCTTTTGAAGAGCATGGAAGCTGATAAATTAGAAGTGGATGAAGAAACAAAGAAGATGTTGGAGAATCTTGCTGGAGGGGATCCTAAGAACTGAATTAAAAATTGAATCTGGAGGACTTTCATTTAGGCCCTTTGCATGAGAATGCTTGTTACTGCTCACCAGAATATGGAGAATTACCCGTTTGGAGGTTTGCAGTTTAAAATATTTACAGATTTAAATATTGTAAGAATAAAATAGTATAGAATACAATAATTTAATATTATAATAGTATAATATTTTTACTGTTTGGGAAATTTTTGAAGAATATTATAGATTTTAGATTGAGCTGTTTGGAAGGTGATATGATTGAAGTAACTTACATTATTAGAATAATTTTTTATTAAATATTTTAATTTATATGTAATTTACCACGTTTGCATAAAAAAAGTAATGTGGTAAAGTAAAGTTCAACTGTCATGTTTTTACCAAAAGTTACTTTTCTTTTTATCACATAAAATTATGGTAAAGTATAGTAAAGTAAAGTCAATAAAAAAATTACTTTATAACTCTCTCCTACTTTGCTTTACAACATGCTTCATCTGGCCTTATTTTACCTCACGTTTTACCATGATATGAAATCAATCTTTCTTTTACTTTACCATACCTATAAGCAAGTCACTTTTTATTTACTATATAAAATTACAATAAATATGATAAAGTAAAGTAAAAAAAAAAAGAAACTACTTTACCATTCCTTCATACTTTACTTCACCATATACTTTATCCCTCCTCTACTTTACCCTACCTTTACCCTCTTGTAACACTTACTTTTACTTTACTTTACCATATATGTAAATAAACACATCATGATGGATTTGGCTAACTAAAGTCTTTACTTTACTCTGTCAATTTGTAATCGTTATTTTGAAATATTCTTATCTTATAGAAAATCTTCTAATGGGGAAGCTGTAGGAAAAAGATATTTAGCTTTTTGAAAGAAAAGGATCTTTTCTTCAAAATTTTCTTGAATTACCAAATGCAGAAGATTTTCTTCTTTAAAAAATGAAAGATTTTATTTTATAAAATATTAATTTCTTGCGTTTTGAAGTAAAGTGTTTGTTTTATTGCTTTGAGATTTTGTAGATGAGTTTGAGGTATGCAGTAACTGAAGCCTGTCATTACCTTGATTTTATTTTCTACCATTGCATGATGGAGCACGTATTTTTTTGCTTGGCTAGGAGATATGAAGGAAATCTGCCCACCCAGAGATCCCGGGGTGGGACCGTGAAGACTATGGGAGGGGGTGTGCCATCCACAGCGATCACCCTGTGATTCCCAAAGGAGCATGTATTTTTAATGGGATTTTTTCATACAAAATGTATTAAGTTATCATCCACTGTCCTGTCTTTAAAGTGGTACTTTTTTAACTGATGGCGCCATCAAAGTATATGGGGGCAGCGAAAGAAACAGGAGATGTGGGTAGCTGGAACCCAGCGTCATGGGCTCTGTATTTCGTCTATAATTTTAGGCCGACAGGCTTGTGCCCGGTTTTCTCAACCGGAAGATGATAAATGACCAAATGGGCTGTAACTGGGGCTATGTATTCTTAGAGACTAAGCTAACCCTACATTCTAGGGTTTACTATTTTGCCAATGGGCTGGACTGGGACATATCTTTCAAGTCTCTTGGCTACATTTTGGGTTTAATATTTGGAGGAGTTTTGTTGGCACCTCAAAAGTTACTCTCCCCACCGCACAATTAAAAAAAAAAAAGAAAGCTTTCCTAAACTACCCCTCCTCCTCCTCCCGTCTCCCCCTCCCCACCCCCAATCTCCGGCAGGGAGGGAGCCCCGGCCGGCAGCCTGCGGCGGAAGCCCCTGCCGAATGGCCGGCCTCTCTCCCCCCTCTTCCTCTTTCTTCCTCCCTCCCCTCTATGTTGGAGAGGAAGAAGAAGATTAGGGGAGGGAAGGAGAGGGAAGAAGAGGGAAGGGAGAGAGGGAGGAGAGGAAAGGAAAATAGAAGGGGGAGAGTGGGGAGTGAGATACCGGAGACTCGGGGGTAGAGCAAGATTTGTGGTGTCAATAGAAGCCCCCTTAGTATTATTAACCCCATTAATTTAATGGGCTTGGCTTTGACAAGCTTTTCCATTTTGGGGTTGGGGCCAATGGCCAATGAACATGATTTGGTTATGGTGTTGGTTGGATCACTAACAAATTTCAGTTTGTCAGGTGCACCGTGCACGTTCCCTTTGAGAGGGTTATTGTGTGGGGGAAAATTTTAAGACTCCAAGATTAAGACCCCCTAATCTTCGATGATCCCGGCTACGTGCATCTCGGCTAGGCGCACTCCGGCATCGGGCCAGGCTTCCCATCCACGACCTGCAGCCCTGCTCGGTCTCAGCTCGGGAAGCACCATCCCGGCACATCAGCTGGGCACCCGTCTCATCACCTTTACCTCGGCTACTCGCTAATGGCATCTCGGGGTGTCGGCTAGCACGTTAGCAGAGACCAGTGCTGTGACCTCGATCCAGCTCATCATGACTTCGGCCACGCGCTTCAGCCCCCCGATATGCATTCCGGCTCCAGCTGTGAGGAGCTTACATGCATTTCGGCTGAGGGCCCGATATGCATTCCGGCTTCAGCTGTGAGGACTGCCAACCGAGACAGGCACTGACTGCCAAGTCGCCGCTTCAGACACATGGCTTCCGATGGGACTTTTGCTACCAATAAGTTAAGACAGGAGCAGACCCACGTGACTGGCATTTAATGCATTATGGGCTGATAAGACCTTAGTAGTCAGGTCGTGGGGCCCACCATAAAAGATCAAGAGTGAACCCTTCTCCCCTACAAATACAAGGAGCAAGCTCCATTACAGGGACTCTGAGTTGCAGACACAGATACGTTCTCACTCTGCCTCTCTTCTTCTCCATCCTAAGTTCAGGCCCTGCACTAACTCAGGCATCAGAGAGCCCTGCGCTGCCACAGCCAGGGTCCTCTAACCCTTCTTCTCTGGCCCTTTTCAGGTTCTCCGGCGAGCTATCATTCCCAAAGAGATCTTTCATTACCTGGCTTTCCACAGCCATTTGAGTAAGTCTTATAAGGCACCCCCTAATTTTGTGGGTTACGTTTTTTGCACCTACAATTGGCGCCGTTTGTGGGAAAACGATACAAAAATGCCATGTCTTCGAGAGCTAAGAAGAGCAGAGAAGCTTCAGTCGTCCCCCCTTCCGAGAGGAAGACAAGGTCGAAAATAACCGCGAAAGACTCCGACTCCGCCCGAGAGGAGATTCGAGCCCAAAATATCGCCATCCAGGAGAAGGATGTCCTGATTTCTCAGCTCCGGCAGCAGCTAAAGGAAAGAGCGGCTAGCTCGACCACACAGCGTTTCCAGCAATATGACTATGAGAGAGCCTTCATAGTAGGAGGACTACTCCCAGGACAGATGAAAATGCTCATTCGAATAAGGAGAAGCGCGACTGGACCTGCAATGAGGGCTTGAGCAACAGCCCAGGCCGTAGAAGAAGGCGAGACGACCAGGAATGGCTAGACGAACACATTTAGAAAGTTGTTCGCCATCACCTGGAACTGGCTGGTTTCGCCCAAGACCAGCGAGAGACTTGCCAAACCGTTGATCTTGGCACGTCCCCTTTTTCTCGTGATATCAGAGATTTTTCCCTCCCAAGGAAATTCACTGTTCCGAAGTTCGTCACTTATGGCGGGACTTCAGATCCGGCTGCACATCTTCGACACTTCTCTCAGAGAATGTCCGTTTAGGGAGACGAAGGCCACCTTAACTGCAAGATCTTCTCCTCTAGTCTGGGTGAGCTCCCCCTGCGATGGTTTTGCGCACTCCTAGAGATGTCTATCTCAAGTTGGTAGCAGCTTCAACAGTCTTTTATGAAGAAATTCCAGGCCTATAGAGTCAGGCCCAAAACTGACGCAGACATCATGGCCCTGAAGATGAAGGAAGGGGAGAATACCACCCAGTTCGCCAAGTGATTCTGGACAGTCTATAGCCAGATTGATAACTCCATAGATGAGGTGGCGATCTTCGCCTTCCAAAGTGCTCTGCTGCCGAATAACGATCTTCGCAAAGACCTAGCTGGACGCCCTGTGACTTCCATAGCATCACTGATGGCCAGAGTAAACCGTTTCATCGCTCAAGAAGATGATTAGATTCGAGCTTGGGAAAGCTTCGACCCCAATTGGAGAGACCAAAGTGATAGGTCCTCCTAGAAGGATAAGAAATCACGAGGAGAGAAGAGCCTAGCCGATGCTGGGCGCCATCCAGCTCGGCAAAGGCCCCAGCATCCACCTCGGTTAGAGCGTCCCCGGCAAGACGAGACTCCAGTGCAAGCCGGACCCCATCGATCCCATCAGCAGACTGGTGGTGAAAACACAATGGGGGCAACCCACTTCGCGGATACCAGGGCCCGAACTGGCGGCAGCAGGCATCGCAGCAAAATCGCAGAAATCCTAGAGCACGGGATCTCGGTGGCACTCAGTCGGTGGCAGGCCAAGTGATCAAAGATTACCAGGCTCGGCGCGAAAAGACAGCACTCGCAAGTCATTACGCTTGGCAAAGCACCTTGTTGCGGAACTCGGCAGATCCAGCTCGGCGAAGGCCCCAGCGTCAACCTCAGGAGGGAGCAGGACGCCCAGCAAAACGATCCTCAGAAGGGCAAGATGAATTGATTTGCCGACTTCTGCGGCAGCTACAGGAAAGGGGGGCAATCCCGGTTTCACTCCCTACATGCAGCCGAGCTCCATCGGTTTCACTTCCTGGATACAGCCGAGCTCCACCGGTCTCCCTCCCTAGATGCAGTCGAGCTCCATTGGCCAATCAGGACCTGAAGCAAGCATTAGGCGGTAAAAGACGCGACCAAGCTCGCGATGAAGGCTCGACCAGCAGCCCCCTTCTCAGGTACCGCCTTCGAATCTCACTAAGTTATTCAGTTCGGCAAACACCCTACTGCGAAACTCCGCAGTTCCACTTCAGTTACCGCACCAGCCTTCGCCCGGGTGCCTTTGATCACGCAGCTACGACTGGTCTCGGTGTTAACACCTGCCCTAGTTCGGACAGCTTCGATCATGGCTCGAGCAGGCCAAAACTGAGATTGTCTGACGGTCGGTCCACGGACCACTTCGGCATGAAGCCTATGGGCCACTGAGCCTACGCTCGGATGCTTTCGATCACGCATCTACGACTGAGGGTTTAGTTACATCACCAACCTCAGCTCAGCCAGCCTTGATCACGGCTCGAGCAGGCCAGAAATGAGATTGCCTTGACGGTCGGTCCACGCACCACCTCGGCATGAAGCCTTCGGGCCACCAATGAGATTGCCTGAGGGTCGCTCCTCTGCACCACGGCATGAAGCCTTCGGGCCACCACTGAGATTGCCTTGAGGGTCACTCCTCTGCACCACGGCATGAAGCCTACGGGCCACTGAGATTGCCTGACGGTCGGTCCATGGACCACCTCGGCATGAAGCTTACGGGCCACTGAGCCTACGCTCGGATGCCTTCGATCACGCAGCTACGACTGAGGATTCGGTTACATCACCAACCTTAGCTCGGCCAGCCTTGATCACGGCTCGAGCATGCTAGAAATGAGAATGCCTTGATGGTCGGTCCACGCACCACCTTGGCATGAAGCCTTTGGGCGACCAATGAGATTGCCTGAGGGTCGCTCCTCTGCACCTCGGCATGAAGCGTACGGGCCACTGAGATTGCCTGACGGTTGGTCCACGGACCACCTCGGCATGAAGCCTACGGGCCACTGAACCTACGCTCGGATGCCTTCGATCACGCAGCTACAATTGAGGGTTCGGTTATATCACCAACCTCAGCTCGGCCAGCTTTGATCACGGCTCGAGCAGGCCAGAAATGAGATTGCCTTGACGGTCGGTCCACGCACCACCTCGGCATGAAACCTACGGGCCACCTGAGATTGCCTTGAGGGTCGCTCCTACGCACCACCTCGGCATGAAGCCTACGGGCCACTTGGGATTGCCTTGAGGGTCGCTCCTTTGCACCTCGGCATGAAGCCTACGGGCCACAGATTCCTTGATGGTCGGTCCACGCACCACCTCGGCATGAAGCCTACGGGCCACTGACCCTTCGCTCGGATGCCGTCGATCACGTAGCTACGACTGAGGATTCGGTTACATCACCAACCTCAGCTCGGCCAGCCTTGATCCCAGCTTCGATCACGTGCTACCACTGTGAGCTCGGTGTCATCACCAACCTCAGCTCGGCCAGCCTTGATCACGGCTCGAGCAGGCCAGAGATGGGATTGCCTGACGGTCGGTCCCGCACCACGTCGGCATGAAGCCTTCGGGCCACTAATGAGATTGCCTCGGGGTCGGTCCTCACCACCCAGGCATGAAGCCATTTCGGCCCCAGAAGAAATTACCTCAGCAGATGAGATCCGAGCATAACAACACCAAAAAGATGATCAACATAGCAATGAGCCGGAGGGCCACCAACCTGGGGGCAGTGAGCCTCGCAATGAAGTTGCCGAAATCCTGAAGTATGGGTCTTCAATAGCTCAGTTGGTGACAAGTCAATTGATCAGAAGCTATCAAGCTCAGTGTGAAAGGATGGCAGCCTACCGAGCTCATGTAAATTTTCTCTCTTTTGCTGCCTCCAAATCTTGCCCAGCTCTTAAGCTCGGCAAGCACCTTGTTGCGGAACCCGGTAGCTCCAGCTCGGCTACATCATCAGCCCCAACTCGAACAGTCAGCACCGGTCTCAACTCAGACAACTTCTATCACAGCAGCTTCTATTCTTGCCAAGCTTTGAAGAAAAGCCCTTGAACGATCAAAACATCCTTGTTAACAAATCTCGGTGAACTCAGCTAGGTTCCATAATGTGCAGCCATTCAGAATTGATGACCATTCAGAGTTGGTGACAAGAGCACCCATCATTCCAGCTCGGCTGCACGGCCGCCAACGAGTTGATCACCGATCCTGAAGCCAGTCCGGCAAACTGAAGAGATTGCCTGCGGGTCGCTCCTCAGCACCCAGGTATGAAGCCACTTCGGCCAATGAAGAGATTGCCTGCGGGTCACTCCTCCGCACCCAGGCATGAAGCCATTCCGGCAATAGAAGAGATTGCTTGTGGGTCGCTCCTCAGCACCCAGGCATGAAGCCTTCACGACAGAAGGGATTGCCTGTGGGTCGCTCCTCAGCACCCAGCCATGAAACCATCTCGGCCAACACATTGTATGGCAACCTTCAATCTTGACCAGGTTTTTTCAGCTCAGCCCACAGACAAGCTCGGCCAGCCTTGATCCCAACCTTGGCAGGCCTCTGACATCACCAGTCGTCGCTCGGATACCTTCAACCGTGCCAGCGACGATTGTGGCCTCGCTGGCAGCACCTGCTCCAGTCATGGCAGCTTCGGTTCTCCCCTAGTTGTAGAGCCCAGTGAGCCCACCAAGCTCGTGCTAGCTCCAGCTCGGCAACCTTGGTCTCGGCAAAACCCACTTCGGCGACACCGCCAGAGGAGGCATCTTCATATGACGTGGTCGTTCTAGCTCCAGTAAACAGTACCAGCTCCATGAAATTTAGCTCCCGACCTCCAAGAGTTGGTGAACCCTAAGAAGATCCGGAGCTAGGGGGCATTGTGTGGGGGAAAATTTTAAGACTCCAAGATTAAGACCCCCTAATCTTCGATGATCCCGGCTACGTGCATCTCGGCTATGTGCATCTCGGCTAGGTGCACTCCGGCATCTCGGCCAGGCTTCCCATCCACGACCTGCAGCCCTGCTCGGTCTCAGCTCGGGAAGCACCATCCCGGCACATCAGCTGGGCGCCCGTCTCATCACCTTTACCTCGGCTACTCGTTAATGGCATCTCGGGGTGTCGGCTAGCACGTTAGCCGAGACCAGTGCTGTGACCTCGATCCAGCTCAGCATGACTTCGGCCACGCGCTTCAGCCCCCCGATATGCATTCCGGCTCCAGCCGTGAGGAGCTTACATGCATTTCGGCTGAGGGCCCGATATGCATTCCGGCTTCAGCTATGAGGACTGCCAACCGAGACAGGCACTGACTGCCATGTCCCCGCTTCAGACACGTGGCTTCTGATGGGACTTTTGCTACCAATAAGTCAAGACAGGAGCAGACCCACGTGACTGGCATTTAATGCATTATGGGCTGATGAGACCTTAGTAGTCAGGTCGTGGGGCCCACCATAAAAGATCAAGAGTGAACCCTTCTCCCCTACAAATACAAGGAGCAAGCTCCATTACAGGGACTCTCAGTTGCAGACACAGATACGTTCTCACTTTGCCTTTCTTCTTCTCCATCCTAAGTTCAGGCCCTGCACTAACTCAGGCATCGGAGAGCCCTGCGCTGCCACAGCCAGGGTCCTCTGACCCTTCTTCTCTGGCCCTTTTCAGGTTCTCCGGTGAGCTATCATTCCCAAAGAGATCTTTCATTACCTGGCTTTCCACAGCCATTTGAGTAAGTCCTATAAGGCACCCCCTAATTTTGTAGGTTACGCTTTTTGCACCTACAGTTATTTTCTTAATTTTCTTATGGAGTTCTCCAGAAGCCGCCCTGAAGCCGCCCTGTCGATGCACGTTCTTCTCCGCCTGTCTGTCCTCTTCTCTTTCCTGTCTATGTGACTGGAACTCATCCTTCTGAAGTTTCATGTAAAATAAATAACTAGGATTATTTTTCTATTGGTGTTTATAAATGAAGAACCAAAAGGCGAATATCCAAAACCTAGTGTCAAATAACCTTTCCTCGAATGGAAATCGAATTAAGGGAAAATTGAAAAGGAATACCCAGCCATCATCCTAGTAATTGAATGCCTAGGAAAGTCAAAGTCCCATTTACATCTACATCTCCAGGTCATGTCTTTCACCCCTAATCTCGTTAAGAATCCTTCCTCGAATGGAAATCGAATTAAGGGAAAATTGAAAAGGAATGCCCAGCCACCATCCTAGTAGCTGAATGCCTAGGAAAGTCAAAGTCCCATTTACATCTACATCTCCAGATCATATCTTTCGCCCCCTAATCTCTTTAAGAATCCTTCATTGGAGTTTATTCCACTATGAATTTCTATGTATTGAATTCCTACGCATATCCAAAAATAATGTATTCAATTCCTACGTATATTATGCAAACAAGTAGGCCATAACAGTGACTAGGCAGCACAGCTTCCCCCAACGTCAGTGGTGAAGGCTGGAGATTTTGAAGCTCTTGTTTTTCGGCTTTAGTTCTTATAGTTTCTGTCTTTGTTTCTAGTCTTATATTGTAGTTTCCTTTCCTGCTTCTGTTCTGCAGTCCGGTTGTCTTTGTACTCTGTTTTTAGTTTACTGAAATTCTCCTCTTTAAACATTCTAAAATGAAACGGCTCTTATTCATTGTTCGACTATGAAAAAAAAAAACAAAAAGAAGAAAAACAGTCTAAAGAACCCCCGACAATAGCCGAATCTGCTACAGAATAGTCAATGTAACTACCCAATGGTTATATCAGCCATTCTGTTACCTTCTTTTACCCCCACAAAAAAAAAAAAAGTAGGTTTTTTTTGTAAGTTAGAAAACCAAATATTTGAACATTCATTTTTAGGCGTGTGTGGCAATTAACTAGTTAAAGTAAAGTAAAGTGAATCTATACAAGAAATGACAATGTGTCATATAAAAAGTACACTAATTCAAAATTCCTTTCGAATTTTTTAAAAAAAGTTAAAAAAACAACCTCCTTTCTCCACTAAAAGACAAAAAAAAAAAAAACCTCCACTTTCCTGTACAAAAAGTCAAAAAGATTTCATACCAAATAACTAAAAACAACACCTTATATTTTATTTTCTCTTGATTTCATGCTTCAATTCACCATACTTCAATTCACCATACATCCAAACAGGCCCAGGTTTTTAGGGGGTTTAAATGTATATGAAATCTTTAATATCTTGTATACCATGATATAATATATATATATATATAGTTTTGGTCACCTTTGTTGAGATCTTGTGTGACCCATCCCGATGCATGTCAGGATGTAGAGAGGTCCTGTCCTAGATTAGGGTTAGGTGAAAACTCGGACTCCATAAGTTTCTGATTTTTCAAACAATGGTTAGTTGGTCATGTGATGAGGCTTACGCAACTAAGTTCAAATAAATTCCTGCACATGTTTTTGATAAAAGAAAGGACTCTGATGTAATGATTTGGGGTGCTTTTACTCTCTAGTGAAACCTAAGAGCCCAAAGCGCGGAGCCGGAGCGGACGTGGGAGCAGGAGTGCCGAAACGCTAAATTTTAAAATAATTATATATCTGGCGTCTCCGGAGCACTTATATAACATAGTGCTTGTGAGTTTATAAACAATTAATTAATGGTACAAATATATCTTATCCATACATTCAAGTATAAAAAATAAAGAAAAGAAAATCAACTTTGCAATTTCATCACATAAAATAGACAATAATTAATAAGTCAAAATAATTTTCTTCATTCTAAAGATAAATATTAAACTTACAGAAAAAGAAAATGCACAAAAAATTAAAATTCTGCATGGTTCGCTCTATATTTTGTTGAACCGTGATCCGAAGACGGATCTCCTCCGAATGCACCGATCCGCGTTTTCTGAGCTAGACCTGGTTGGTAAGGTCCATGGTCTGGCTTCCGCTGAGAGCTACTTCAACAGTTCAAGTGAAGAAGACACAACAGAGGGGGTCTATGGTACTCTCCTGAACTGCTACATCAGAAAATCCCTTCCTGGGAAGTCCCTGTCCCACATGCAGAAGATGAAAGAGTTGGGGTTTGGGGTTTGGGGTTTGGGGTTTGGGGTTTGGGTTTGTTTCTTCTGTTCTACCATACAAAGATATCATGTCTCTCTACACAAAGGTGGGCCAGTATGAAAAGGTCCCTGACATGCTGACGGAAATGAAAGAAAATGGGATCTTGCCTGATAATTTTAGCTATAGAATCTGCATAAACTCCTATGGCAAAAGATCTGATTTTGAGGGGATGGAGAAAATTTTGGAAGAAATGACTCAGCAGCACTACATTACCATGGACTGGAATACATATTCTGTAGTCGCTAACCACTACATTAAAGCAGGCCTTTCTGATAAGGCCATTGCCGCTCTAAAGAAAGCAGAGGAGATACTGCTTGAAAAGCCAGACACGGATGGTTTTGACCATTTGTTCTCTCTTTACGGCAATCTCGGAGGTAAGTCCGAAGTACTAAGGTTAAAGGAAGTTCAGGAATCAGTTTATAAGGAGGGGCTTTTAAACAGGGATTACTGTACCTTTATTGGGGCATTATTGAAGTGTGGGGACCTTGAAGAAGCTAAACTGTTGCTGAAAGAGTGGGAGTCATCTGGAAATAGTTATGATTTTCGTTTGCCAGACATGTTTCTTATCTGGTACTGTCAGCAAGGGTTGGTAGAGAAGGCAGCGGAAATGCTTGATGAAATCCTGTTGAAAGGAAAAACTCCTACACCAAACAGTTTTGCGATCTTGGCTTCAGGGTACATGGATAAAGGTGACATGGGGAAAGCCGTAGATTACATGAAGTCAGCTCTTTCAGTGTTCCCTGGAAGCAAAGGGTGCGGTCCTAATCTGAAGGTGGTTACAAGTCTTTTGAATTGGCTTGCAGAGAAAGCTGAAATTGAACAGGTGGAATCTTTTGTGGGTTTGTTGAGAGCCGCAATTCCCATTAATAAAGAGATGTATCTTGCCTTGATCAAGGCGAATGTTAGAGAGGGGAAAGAAGTAGATGGGCTTTTGAAGAGTATGGAAGATGATAAAATAGAAGTGGATGAAGAAATAAAGAAGTTGTTGGCTAAGAACTAAATGATTGAATGATTATGAACAGTAGGCTTGTTGCTCAGAAATCTCTCTAATGAATGCCTTCCATTTTGGTTCTCTGGATGGGATCGCCTTCAGGCATTGCTCACCAAATCTGAATAATTTGAAAGGGCTTGTTTTCTAGCGTCGGCATCTTTTAGATCCAATGGAGGTATGCAGTAATCGAAGCATGTTAGAACTGTAATGTTACTTTATACCATTGGACGATTGAGAGGTCATTTATTTTAACAGGATTTTTTTTATATATGTTTTCACCAAGGAATGAGGCCTATCTTTTAATAGACAAAGAATCATATGTTCCAGAATTTGAGGATGTGCATAGTATCCTGACTACTCCTGAGGCCTGGTGAATATCCAAGTGTCTCCCTAAATTAGGTCTTCTGATCTGATGGAACCTCCCTTCGCTAATTGGAAGGCAAAAAAACAAAAAAAATAAATATTAACCTACATTGTAGGAGTACACTTGAATGCCTAGACCTGGATACTTTAGAAAAGAATAAAGCAATGTTGTACATTCAAACACATGAATCAAATTTTGGGTCTGTAGGATCTTGACATCTTGGTTATTCTGGGGCATGGTCTGATCAGGAAACTATTAGGTCCAGATCTAAGAACTTAAAGATTGATGATACTATACAGGTGTTCACATCAAGGATCATATTGATTGATGTCTTGTATTTTCAACCAGTCAACATGTTCCATTCTTGGACCAGGACAGACTGGTCACCCAGTGGAGGATTCAAAGAAATTTAACAACCCAAGTATCCTCAATCAGTAGGGCTGTCTAATGGTCTGAACTTCCCCTTTTCATGCTAGTTTCATCCTCAGTTGGAAAGCCTGGCCTGGCTCGACTGACTAGATTGTTCGCTACTAGATTTTAACTGTTTTGAGTTTTTTTTCACTTGTCACTCACTCTATTTCTCCAATTCTGTCAATTTTGGAACTGTCTCACACAAGTAGTGATGTAAATAGGTCCCTGACTCTCCGATTATCCAAAGGTTTCGACCAGTTAAAAATTGGGTTTGGGTCCTCATTTAGGCCCCAATAAGTATATGGGTCTGGGTTCGGTTCCACCTTGGTTAGGATCCGTGGACCCGAGATCCGACATATTACTTCAATTTTTGAAAATCTCTCTTAAAAATCATGTTTTTTAAATATCATTCTCTACCTAGACCCGGACCCGGATCCAGACCCGTCTCATATATGGTTCATGTTCAGGTTTCGAAGCCAAGAAACCGGTTCTGAAATGGTTTTGGGTCCAGATCCGGTTCCACCTTTTCCTTAACAGTTTCGGATCCAGTTCCGGGTCCACTATGGACCCGGACTAAAACCGACCCGTTTGCAACCCTACACACAAGCCCAAATAGAAAATGGTTGTGTAAATACATTTAAAAGTTTTGTCACAAACACAACATTAAGTTTTGAGTAAATAGGAAGGGCAAAATGTAGGTCACCCAAATATAGATGGGATGAGGCTTTCATAATGATGACAACTCTGATTCTCCATACAAATGGGCTGAGCCATTTAAAATAGTGTGCTGATCAGATAATGGTAGGTCGCGCCTAATCAAATCAGCACAGGGGTGGTCATGGGCCAAGTTGACGTGGGCACTGAGTGCATGGCCGAAAAACCAATCTACAGCAAGCTCAAACACCAATCTAGTCAATCAAGCCAGGCCAGGCTTTCGATCACCCGTTTGGACAAATCAGTCACTAATAGGGGTGCTATGGAGTGGGCCGATATGAACCTGGACTGGACCCAGCCTGCTTTGGCCTGGGCTTGGGGCTTATGATCTAGTAGATGGGTTAGGCGTGGGCTTTTTTTATTTGGCCTGTTTAAGAAATGCGCCAAGCTTGGGCTTAGTGGTAAAGAGCTCAAAGCCTGGCCTGACCTGAATATAAAAATAATTATAAGGGAGTGGTAAGGCGTCAAAAACATATAACTAGAGCAGCTGAGCTAAAGCCTAGGATACAGTAATAAATGTTTTCTGAAGACACTGCGCGTACAACTGTCATTAAATCTGACATTTGCCTAAAAACGAGTGAAGTTTAAGTATTTATTGCAGAATTGTTTGTAAAAAAATGGTATGATATTGCACGGCCCTAGGATATTGCATATGGTGATACGTGTGATAAAGCATTATCTAAAAATATCACACGGTTCGATGAGTGCGATATATCACATGACCCTAAAATATCACATGACCCTAAAATATAGCATTATCTAAAAAACAGCTCTATGGGAAATGCTTAAACTTGGATAGTTCATTGGCTAATGTTAGGTCTAAGAACCGCTGTCGTGCAACATCCCTTTTTTTTGTTCTCTAACTCTAACTCAGGATGGGCTTGCGGCTTGCGCTTATAGTAGAGAAGTCGGGCCAAGCGTGGACATTCATCATCCCAGTCCATGAACACCCCTAATCACTAAACCTAATAACTACTTATTTAAGTGGTGTCGGGCTTTCCATCTACAAGTTAATCCAAGCCCGGTCCAAATATTAAACGCGTCCGAGATTTATTTCTAGGCCCAGCCCAGACTAAGCCCAAACCAGGCTGGCCGGCTCCGGCCCACTGGCCCGGCCCTTCGCCACCATCCGAATTGTAAGGAAGAGAAACCCCTTAAACCCTACTCTCCTTGAAGGGAAACCCTGCAACTGCGAAGCCATGGGTTCTTCTCTCTTCTCGCTGTTGAAGGGCATGAGAAGGATAGCCGTCGGATCTCACAATCTGTTCTCTGGAACCGTCAGATCTTTTTCCTCAAAAAAGTTATCTCGCATGAGTCTCTACTCGATAATCAGTCCCATCGGAAACCCTAAAATCAGCATCGTTCCCGAACTCGACAGTTGGGTCGACACAGGCAAGAGCGTCCGAGTTCACGAACTCATTCACATCATCCGCGATCTACGCAAGCGCCGTAGATTCTCGCAGGCACTTGAGGTACTTTGGATCGATCCTTCTCTCTCTCTCTCTCTCTCTCTCTCTCTCTCTCTCTCTCTCTCTCTCTCTCTCTCTTCCAATCACAGCATTTTTGTTTAGAAATCATGTGAGGGATCTGCGATTTAGGGTAGGATCGATGAGCACTGGAGTTTCAGGTATTGATCAGTGATCGACCAATTGTGGTTGCTATCCGTACGGTGGGTCCCATCATCACCAGATGAGTGGTGGGTCATGTAATCGCCGCTGTTGTGGAGGTCTAATTGGATGGACGGCTGGGATTGATTTTCCAATGTGGTAACTTTTTTTTTTATAGCACATCTCATCCTGCTAGCATGCAATGTTGGTTTTTCTCATTGATGCATGGGTTAGAGGTAAGAGGAGAGAGAATTTGGAAGTGATATTGATGCTTGGGTGTTTGTGCTTTTCATTGAAATGTGAGAAAGGGTGATGGAATTGTTGACAGTAGATCAATTTTACTTTTGTTGTTGAATCTGGAAGAAACCTTATTATCTTGGCTGGGTTTATTCTTATGGGATACCTTGAGATTGGGTAGAATTGGGTTCTAAATTCTAATTGGTGTTATTGATTTCACAATATGATAGGCCAATAGGAATGGAGTGTAATCTTATGTTGGTGGCTGCTGTTCTCTATGGAAGCTCAATTTCTCTTTACTAGAAGATCAGTGAAGAACCCATTGAATAATTTTACTTTGACAAATGGGAATGGAGGGGTTTTGTGAAATCTACAAATTGGGTATAGAGTAGATGCAATTTTTGAGATGTGGGGAAATCCATGGGGAATTATCTGCGCTTGTAAATTAAGTGTTGGAGTGAAGTGTCAAAAATGATGGGATGTTTGGGTTTAGGTTGAAGGGAAGCTAATATTTTTATACTTGAATTGTACCAAAGTAGCTGTTGTTTGGACTGAAACAGGCTGGTCTTGGTTTGGTTTACCTACCCTATTTAGAAACAATTCATATGATCCTATACCTAAGGCAGCGGAGAAGTTCCTCTTCAAAAATTTCATACACACATATATAACCCATATGTGAAGTGGAGAACGAGAATATTGATCACATATTTTTTCATTGTGCGCTCAGCAGTCAGATTGGAATTGTTTTCTTCCTTTGCGTGACTTGAATTGGTCTTCTAAGTGTTTGTTAGGGGAAGCAGTGGCAAATTGTGGGTTCAACTGCTTCGCCCATTTCAGTAGAAAAGACAAGTGCTTTAGAAGTTGGTGTGAGTGGGTGTTTTATGCTTCATTTGCAGCAGAAGCAACACATGATTTTTTCATAGAAGAGAAATGAAGATGGAGAAATTGTATGACACTAGTTAGATGTGTGAAGAGAGTACCCCTCAGAATGGATGACAAATTTATGCAAATCCTAACATTGTCAAGATGAGTTGAGGAATGGGCTTTAATTAGCAGTGTTGTTAAAATTCTGTCATACAAGTCGTTACTTGCTGTATTGACACTTGATTTAGGTGATTTGTCTGGCCAGGAATAGCAACTGCAAAATGGCTATTTTCACCAGTTAGAGTCATGTTTTTTCATTATTCGAACTGAGTCATGTTTTTTATCAACTAAGGCATATACCTTTTCTTTTCAGCCACAAAGGCTTAAGTCAGGCGCGAGTTCTCCCTTGTCCATGCACTATTTTTCTTTCTCGTCTCTTCTTTGTTGTTTGCCTTTATTTCTTTCTCTTCTTTGCTCATCGTTGGGTCTTCTCTTTGAGATTTCTCCTTCCTTGGCTCGAGTCTTTGGGAGATTTCTTCAAAACGTTGGATTCTCATGGCTAGAGGTAAGCTTTCTTCTTCATTCTTCTTTCTCTTTCCATTTGTGGTAGCTTCTTCATGTAGCTCAAAGTGGGGAAGATGAAGTGGGTTCTCTCTCCATTTGAGCTTAATCCTTGGTGATTAAGTCTCCTAAATGACAAATCAAGCATTCTAAGTGTGAAACTTGCCTCTAATGATGATTCTACACCTCAGAAACCTTAAAAAATGGATATCCCCCAAAACTTGGGTTTTCATGGCTTTCACTCCAAAAATGATCATATACCTCTTTTTTCCCCCCTTAAGTGGCCGTCTTACTGTATCAGACGCTTGATTTGGACGATTCGTCTGGCCAGGAATAGCAACTACAAAATGGCTATTTTCAGTCATCTTTTACTTTCTTCTTTTCATTTTTTAGTGTTTTTATTTTTAAGAGGTCATCCATTGATTAAGGAAACCTCTTCAAATTCAACGTTGTTGGATTTTGGAGAGGTTTTAGAGAGAAAGAAAGAATACTTGTGCAACTGGAGTCTTCAACCTAAACATGTGGTTCCCCTACATTCCCTTTTTTTATTTTCTTTCCCTTTTCTCATGAATCATTTCTTTTGTTAAAGGAACCACATCCTAACTATGTAAGGTTTGATGACGTGGAATTTTATTTTTACTTTTTTGGGATTTAAAGAGAACAAAGAAAAAGCAATCAGTTTATTTTTCATAGTAACATTGGTATCTTAAACATATTCAACTAGTAATACATATACCAAACTCATTAAATTGATATATGGAAATGATATTTTCATATGATTCTCATTGTTTTATATTTCACTGTATTGATGCGATTATGAATGACAAATGGATGGATTATGGCTGTTTTTTTTAATTATCTTTTAATTTTAACAAAAAAAAAGAACCTAAAACATTTATGATTCAATCCCTTTTTTTTAATCTCTTGAACAGTTTGCACTAAGATTTTGATTTTAGGAAAAAAAATTCTCACATTTTACATTGAATGTCTCTTTGCAAAATTTAATGCATATTTGGAGTGAAGTCTAATGAGAAGTTTGAGTGGCGTCTCTCCTCCTTCAGGAGCACATGAATTCAATGTGGGGGTGGTAGAGGTAAATCAGGGCTGGTGAATATTGATGGTGTGTGGCTTTTCTCTTTTTTCTTTTAATCGGCATGTGTGTGGCTTTGTTCACATCATCACATGAGAATCAACAATCTCATTTTCTGTATGAGAATAATTTTTGTTGGCCTCACCTGGAGGGACGCGAATCATGGAGGGTAGGAGGGATGTGTCGGTCTATGCATGGATTACGGATGCCCCCTAAATTGACATAATCAGATTATTATCGATATGGTCTTCAGACCTCAATGGTCAACAGGGAAAAAATGCGGGCATTCCAACACAACAGCAATAAACAGTTGGATGAGTGTCACATTGTGGTGAGTATCAATTCATGTGGGGGTTAGTGTGAGTGTGGTAGATTAATCTCAGTTTGCTCCATGTGGGCCCATGAACTGGTTCTCAGAGAATTTACGTGAGGACAGATCTCATAATAAATTTTTTTGTTTTTGTGTGTATATGAGAACGGTTGCTAATTTAGTGGTGTTGTCCCGCCCGGTTAGGGTGAAGGACTCCGTTGGGACAAATTTGTGCAATTAGGGAAGCTCACAGGATCTCTGCATTTTCTTTCTCAGGTTGTTTAATTGTGGAGAGTAATTCTTCTTATGTTATAACAGGGGTTTCCAAGTGTCAAGACTATGGACAGTTATGGAAGCACAATATTGTCTTAAATGAGATCTGCAAATTATGTAAATTTTTAATTCGTAACTTTAGTCACATTATGAGGAGCACTAAAAAAGTGGCAGATTTGTTGGCAAAACGAAAAATCTGATAAAAGTCATAGAGATAGTCAGATAGTGTATTTGGACCCGTATTTTATCTGTATCGGTTCCTTGCTTTTATTGTATTTTTATCTTTTCTTGTGTTGGTATATTGTTTTCATATCAGTTTTGTTGCTTATTCATGTATCTCTCCTATTTTCGGTAAAAACAACATTTGTGGGACATGGTATCCACTGTGGTGCCTATCATATCAATGGTAGGGAGCACCTTACCATGGACCCCCATGCTCATATAGTCGTATTCTGAGGTTCAGGATCTTGTGAATGGATGATTATTTTTTTTGTTTCTGTTAGGATGGCCATTCTTGTACTTTCATTGACTTTCAGAAATCGTTGCGTTTACTTTATTCATTTGCTTCCTAAGCATTTAATATTGATGCTCTATGGATGCAGGTCTCTGAATGGATGAGTAACCGAGGTATTTGTGAATTATCAACAGGCGACCATGCCATCCGGTTGGACTTGATTGGTAAGGTCCGCGGTCTAGATTCTGCTGAGAGCTACTTTAATAGTTTGAACGAAGAAGAAAGAACTGACAAGATCTATAGTGCTCTCTTGAACTGCTATGTCAGAGAACGCCTTTCTGAGAAGTCTGTCTCCCACATGCAGAAGATGAAAGAGATGGGTTTTGTTTCAACCTCACTGCCTTACAACAATCTCATGTCCCTCTACACAGTTGTTGGCCAGCATGAAAAGGTGCCTGATTTGCTGAATGAAATGAAAGAAAATGGGATCTTGCCCAACAATTTCAGCTATAGGGTCTGTATCAACTCCTATGGCAGTAGATCTGATATTGAAGGGATGGAGAAGGTTTTGAAAGAAATGACCCAACAGCATTTCATTTTGATGGACTGGAACACATACGCTGTAGTTGCTAACTTCTACATAAAGGCAGGCCATGCTGAAAAGGCTGTTGCTGCTTTAAAGAAAGCAGAGGATATACTTCTTGAAATGCCAGATGGGGTGGGTTTCAACCATATTGTCTCGCTCTATGGCAATCTTGGAAATAAATCTGAGGTACTTAGGTTAAAGGAAGTCCAGAGATCGGTTTGTGAGAGGCTCATGAACAGGGATTACATTGCAATTCTTGGTGCGTTGACAAAGCTTGGTGAACTTGAAGAATCAAGGTTGTTGCTGCAAGAGTGGGAATTTTCTGGGAATGGTTATGATTTCCGTGTTCCAAACACGATTCTCATTGGGTATTGTCAAAAGGGGTTGGTAGAGGAGGCAGAGCTGTTGCTTGAAGAAATAGTAAAGAAAGGAAAAACTCCAATACCAAACAGTTTTGGTATCTTGGCAGCTGGATACATGGATAAGGGTGAGATGGGGAAGGCTGTGGATTACATGATGAGGGCTCTCTCTGTTTTTCCTGGAAATGAAGGGTGGAACCCTAATCCAAAGGTGGTTACAAGCATACTAAATTGGCTTGGACAGGAAGGTGATATTAAACAGGTGGAATCTTTTGTGGGTTTCTTGAGTGCTGTAGTTCCTATTAATAGGGAGATGTATCTTGCCTTGATCAAGGCAAACCTTAGGGGGGGGAAAGAAGTGGATGGGCTTTTGAAGAGCATGGAAGCTGATAAATTAGAAGTGGATGAAGAAACAAAGAAGATGTTGGAGAATCTTGCTGGAGGGGATCCTAAGAACTGAATTAAAAATTGAATCTGGAGGACTTTCATTTTGGCCCTTTGCATGAGAATGCTTGTTACTGCTCACCAGAATCTGGAGAATTACCCGTTTGGATGTTTGCAGTTTAAGATATTTACAGATTTAAATATTATAAGAATAAAATAATATATAATACAATAATTCAATATTATAATAGTAAATATTTTTACTGTTTGGTAAATTTTTGAAGAATATTATAGATTTTAGATTGAGCTATTTGGAAGGTGCTATGATTAAAGTAAATTACATTATTAGAATAATTTTTTATTAAATATTTTAATTTATATGTAATTTATCACGTTTGGATAAAAAAAGTAATGTGGTAAAGTTAAGTTCAGCTTTTATGTTTTTACCAAAAGTTACTTTTCTTTTATCACATAAAATTATGGTAAAGTATAGTAAAGTAAAGTCAATAAAAAAATTACTGTATAACTCTCTCCTACTTTGCTTTACAACATACTTCATCTGGCCTTATTTTACCTCACGTTTTACCATGATATGAAATCAATCTTTATTTTACTTTACCATACCTATAAACAAGTCATTTTTTATTTACTATATAAAACTACGATAAATATGATAAAGTAAAGTAAAAAAAAAGAAAGAAAAGAAACTACTTTACTATTCCTTCATACTTTACTTCACTATATACTTTACCCCACCTTTACTGTTCTGTGACACTTACTTTTACTTTATATGTAAACAAATATATCATGATGGATTTGGTGAATTAAAGTCTTTACTTTACTCTGTCAAATTGTAATCGTCATTTTGAAAGATTCTTATTTTGTAGAAAGTTTTCTAATGGAGGGCTGGAGGAGAAAATATTGGGCTTTTTGAAAGAAAAGAATCTTTTCTTCAAAAAAAATTTAGGTTACTGAACGCAGAAGATTTTTTTCTTTAAAAATGAAAGATTATATTTTATAAAATATTAATTTCTTGTTTTTTCTTATGCATCCTAACAGTAAAGTGTTTGTTTTATTGCTTTGAGATTTTGTAGATGAGTTTGAGGTATGCAGTAACTGAAGCCTGTCATTACCTTGATTTTATTTTCTACCATTATTACATCATGGAGCATGTATTTTTTGCGAGGTTGGCCTTGTGGCTATTAGATATGAAGGAAATCTGCCCACCCAGAGATCCTGGGGTGGGACCGTAGGACTATGGGAGGGGTTGTGCTATCCACAGCTATCACCCTGTGATTCCCAAAGGAGCATGTATTTTTAATGGGATTTTTTCATACAAAATGTATATAAGTTATCATCCAGTGTCCTGTCTTTAGAGTGAAACTTTTTAACAGATGGCGCCATCAAAGTATATGGGGGCAGCGACAAGACTGGTGAAGATTTTGGTCCTAATTTAGGGAATCGTCATCTTAAGAAACAGGAGATGTGGGTAGCTGGAACCCAGCATCATTGGCTCTGTATTTCATCTATAATTTTAGGCTGACAGGCTTGTGCCCGGTTTTCTCAACCGGAAGATGATAAATGATGGCCAAACGGGCTGCAACTGGGGCTATGTATTCGTAGAGACTAATCTAACCCTACATTCTAGGGTTTACTATTTTGCAAATGGGCTGGACTGGGACGTATCTTTCAAGTCTCTTGGCTACATTCTGGGATTAGTATTTGGGGGAGGTCTGTTGGGCACCTCAAAAGATACTCTCCCCTCCACACAATAAAAGAAAAAAAAGTGCTTTTTCTAAACTACCCCTCCTCCCTCTCCCAGTCTCCCCCTCCCCACCCCCACCCCCACCCCCACCCCCAATCTCCAGCAGGGAGGGAGCCCCGGCTGGCAGCCCACGGCGGAAGCCCCTGCCGACCGGCCGGCCTCCCTCCCCCCTCTCCCTCTTTCTTCCTCCCTCCCCCTCTATGTTGGAGAGGAAGAAGAAGAGTGAGGGAGGGAAGAAGAGGAAGGGAGAGAGGGAGAAGAGGGAAAGAAATTAGAAGGGAGAGAGTGGGGAGGGAGATCGACCGGGGCTCCCTCCCCACTAGAGACTGGGGGTAGTTTTTGTCTTCTAGTATGGTGTGGAGAGAAGTTTTGTGGTGCCAATAGAAACCCGGTTAGTATTATTAACCCCGTTAATTTAACAGGCTTGGCTTTGACAAGCTTTTCCATTTTGGGGTAGAGGCCAATGAACATGATTTGGTTGTGGTGTTGGTTGGATCACTAACAAACTTCAGTTTGTCTGGTGCACCGTGCACGTTCCCTTTGAGAGGGTTGTTTTCTTGATTTTCTATGGAGTGCTTCGGAGCTGCCCTGCCGATGTACGGTCTTCTCCGCCTGTTTGTCCTTTTCTCTTTCCTGTCTAAGTGACTGTAACTCATCCTTCTGAAGTTTTATGTAAAATTAATAACTAGGATTATTTTTCTATTGTGGTTTATAAATGAAGAACCAAAAGGCGAATATCCAAAACCTACTGTCAAATAACTTTTCCTCGAATGGAAATCGAATTAAGGGAAAATTGAAAAGGAATACCCAGCCATCATCCTAATAATTAAATACTTAGAAAAGTCAAAGTCCCCTTTACATCTACATCTTCAGGTCTTATCTTTCGCCCCTAATCTCTTTAAGAATCCTTCATTGGAGTTTATTCCACTATGAATTTCTATATATTGAATTCCTATGCGTATCGTGGAATGATGTATTCAATTCCTATGTATATTATCCAAACAAGTAGTCCATAACAGTGACTAGGCAGCACAGTTTTCCCCAACATCAGTGGTGGAGGCCGGAGATTTTGAAGCTCTTGTTTTTCGGCTTTAGTTCTTATAGTAGTCTTATATTGTAGTTTCCTTTCCTGCTTCTGCTTCTGTTCTGTAGTTCGGTTGTCTTTGTACTCTGTTTTTAGTGTAATGAAATTCTCCTCTTTAAACATTCTAAAATGAAACGGCTCTTATTCATTGTTCGACTTTCAAAGATAAAAAAGAAGAAAAACTGTCTAAAGAACCCCCGGCAATAGCTGAATCTGCTACAGAACAGTCAATGTAACTGCCCATGGTTATATCAGCCATTCTGTTACCTTCTTTTACCCAAAAAAGAAAAAAAAAAAAAGAAGTAGGTTCTTTTTTTTTAAGTTAGAAAACCAAAGATTTGAACATTCATATTTGGGTGTGTTTGGCAATTAACTAGTTAAAGTAAAGTAAAGTGAATCTATACAAGAAATGACAATTGATCATATGAAAAGTACACTATTTCAAAATCCCTTTCGAATTTTTCAAAAAAAGTTAAAAAAACAACCTCATTTCTCCACTAAAAGACCAAAAAAAAACCTTCACTTTTCTGTACAAAAAGTCGAAAAGATTCCATACCAAATAACTAAAAACAACACCTTATATTCTATTTTCTTTTGATTTGATGTTTTATCTCACCATACTTCAATTTACCAAACAACTAAATAGGCCTGGGTTTTTAGGGGGTTTAAATGTATACCATGATGATAATATATATATATATATATATATATATATGTAGGAAGGTGCTCTAGTGAGAGATGGGTGGAGGCCCTCACATTTAAATTGGAGGTCCTTGCATTTAAGTTGGTGATAGTGGATATGGAAGTGAGGGCCCACATCCATCTCTCACCAACTTGGTGAGAGTGTCTCATATAGGAGCACACCCATATATATATATATATATATATATATATATATATAGGGGGCTGCTCTCCTCAGCTGCAGCCCCCCTCTATCCTCAGCTGCAGGCATGTGAGGAGGGCTGCAGCTGCTCTCCTCACATGCCTGCAGTTGAGGATAATGAGGGCTGCAGCTGAGGAGAGCAGCCCTCATATATATATTATATTTTCTTATATGTATAGGGAAATCTTTATATATATATATATATATAGTTTTGGTCACCTTTGTTGAGATCTTGTGTGACCCATCCCGATGCATGTCAGGATGTAGAGAGGTCCTGTCCTAGATTAGGGTTACGTGAAAACTGAGACTCAATAAGTTTCTGATTTTTCAAACAATGGTTAGTTGGTCATGTGATGAGGCTTACACGACTAAATTCGAATAAATTCCTGCACATGTTTTTTATAACAGGAAGGACTCTGATGTAATGATTTGGGTTGCTTTTACTCTCTGGTGAAACCTTAGAGCGTGGAGCCGGAGCGGGGGTGGGAGACGGAGCGCCGAAACGCTAAATTTTAAAATAATTATATATTTGGTGTTTCCGAAGCTCTTATATAACATAGTGCTTGTAGGTTTATAAACAATTAATTAATGACATAAATATATTTTCTTCATACATTCAAGTATAAAAAATAAAGAAAAAAAATCAACTTAGCAATTTCATCACTTAAAAATAGACAATAATTAATAAGTCAAAAGAATTTTCTTCATTCTAAATATTAATATCGAACTTACAGAAAAAGAAAATGTACAAAAAATCAAAATTCTATACAATTCGCTCTATATTTGGTCAAACGGTGATCCGAAGACGGATCCACTCCGAAAGCGTCGATCCGCGTTTTCTAAGCGGGATTGAGATGGCTAAAAAGAGGTTCCGGGCACTAAGGATGAAACCATCCCTGCATACTCTTTATGGGGCACACTTGAAACCCTACGATCCATCCACCCTCTCACACCTACTATACCCCCTCATTGTCACACAAGCATCCAAATGAGAAAAATGTTGGATTGAAATTCAAAAAAAGATTTTTTTTTATTCCTTCTATAACCAAATTAAAAACCTTCAATGCCATGGATCAAGGGATTATAGCCTTTGAAATTTCTTAAATGGATAGATCACATTTAAATCTTTCAATCTCCCCAAATTTGATGGAATGGCAAATGTGCGCGAAAGATCTGTCCAAGGAGTGCTGCTCAAGGATGGGCAAGACAAGCTTGTAATGGGTTAAGCTGGCCTCAGAGGAATAGCATGTTTGGCATCATTTTGGAAATGTTTCATCTCGAGAATGAATGAAAATAAAATTTATTTGGCAGGCATTTTTCTCCCTTTTTACACATCTATAGAATCTTTCCCTTTTATCTCTGCCTCTATCTTTATCTCTTTATATATATATTTTTCTTCCAAAATGCTTGCCAAACAATTTTTTCCTTTCATTCTCACAACAAAGCATTCCCATAATGATGCCAAATAGGCCAACACTGGTTACCATTTATATAGTTAGCTAGCTTGAGCTTGAGGTTTATTTTTCCAATGCTCTAAAGGCAAAACCAAACTCATTTAGAATCTAAGGACAGTTTATGTAGGGGTCTAGTATCCACTAGATATCTTTCATATATTAGCATTAGGCATAATTTCAAACTCCAGGTAAGTAATAGTGGGGAGATGGAGAAAGATGAACGAGAATAGGAGGAACGACATCGTTGCTTAATTAAAACGAGTGATGATATCATTGTTTCAAAAAAAAAAAATTTTTTTTTTTGCGGGGAAGCCTTTACTATTATAGAAGTACTATGACGGCTTTTTTTTGGCGGACCTGACATTTAAGGTGGTTATTTCGATAATTTCCTCTAAATTATAGCGGGAGGATATTTACCTACAGACGTATTTTATACAACACCATGCTTTTATGCAATAGTTCATAGGGCCCACATGGTGCATTTCTATTGAGAACAAGCCATCACATTATATCCATGAGTTCCAAATATACTAAATTCTTTTCAAAAACTCGGATAAGAAATAAAAAAAGTCCATACAAAAAAAAAAAAAAAAAAAAACCAGCCTAATTAGTAATTAGCAAGTTCCCAAATCATACCTTTAGTTAGTACTTAGGGTCGTAAACGGGTCAATTCGGTTTAGGTCGATGGTGGATCCGGAATTGTTAAGGAAAAAGTGGAATTGGATCCAGATTCGGAAAACCGTTTTGGAACCCGTTTTTTTGCTCTGAAACCGGAACCTAAATGATATATGAGATAGGTCCGAATCCGGGTCTGGATCTTGATAGAAAATTATATTAAGAAAACATGACTTTTAGGAGAATTTTTCAAAAATTAAAGTAATGTGATGGGTATTGGGTCTACGGGTCTGAACCTAGGTGAAACCGGATTCAAACCCTTTTACTGATCACGGCCTAAATAAAGATCCGGACCTAATTTTTAATGGGTTGGATTCATGGAAACCCCCAGGCAATCCGAGAACGGGGCCCATTGACATCCGTGTTATTACTTTGTGCCCAAAGAAGATGACGGGGCGCGGGAAAACGATTTAAAGTGAAACCGCGTACCACCGTTTTGGCAGCGAACCCTTCTTTGTAGTTGGAGGCTCGGAGATATTTCCCCGGCCCTCTCTACCGCCAAAACACACACTCTCTCGCTGCTCGCTCGAAGGAGAAATGGCCAAAGAGCATCGAAACGGTTCCCTACAAGAACCAGATCGCGAAGCAGAATCATCTCCTTCGAAACCAGACCGTAGCCGTAGATCCAAGCGCAGAAAGGATGATTCAGACGAATCGAGCGCATCCGAAGACGATAAGACCAAAAGAAAGAGAAGGAGATCGAGCCGTCGATCTCGAAGGCACGAAAGCGATTACGATTCTTCTTCCTTGTCAGATTCTTCTTCTTCTTTGGAGTCTCCGCGATCTGAATCGGACGGTTCGGATTCGGCCGAGACGGGGAGCGAGAGGGAGAGGGAGATGAGGAGGAGGAAGAGAAAGGAAAGGAGAAGAAGGAAGGAGAGGGAGTACGAGAAGGAGAGGGAGCGGAAGAAGAAGGAGAAAGAGAAGAGGAGGAAGAAGGAGAGAGAAGAGAGTAGAAAGAAGAAGAAGAAGAAGAAGGAGAAGGAGAAGAAGAAAGACAAGGGGAAGAAGGGAGCGGTTACGAACTCATGGGGGAAGTACGGAATCATCAGAGAAACCGATATGTGGTGAGTTTGAAATTTTTAATTTTTTCAATAACTTGCATTTGGGTTCTCGATTTCACTCTTTGAAATTAGGGTTTTGTGATTCTTCCATTCATCTGAGGTGTCTGATGCATTTTGCATTGCTCGTAACTTTGAAGAAAGAGAAACCTCAGCTAATTGAGTTTTTGTAAAATGGGGCAGCTAAAGATTGAACTTTTTTTTGTTGCTATGACTGACTATTTTGTTGCATTGGGCAATTTTGATCCATTCAGTGGCGCTCTCTCTGTTTTTATTGAATTGTTCTTCTAAATGTGTTCGGATAAGTAATGTAGATGGTTAACTGAGTGCAGCAAACGTTGTAGAACAATAAATAAGAATGGATTTGTATACCGCCTAACTCCGGAGTGGGGGGAATCATTAGAAGTCAGATGATCTGCCTGCCCATTTATATGTGTAGTTTGATAAGCTTTGGGGTTGTTTGATTGCATTGGAACTGAATACATAGGAAGTCATGGTCAAATGGGCTGCAACAATGATTTCTAAAGAGGTGAAAGGTGAAGGATGTATGGTGGAGATGTGCAACACTTACTTTCCTGTTTGTGCGATGTATAGTGGTCCATAAACAACAAGAGAATCTGCCTTGTTATTTAGCTCATCTGGTTCTTGCCTAAAAACCGCCTCCATTATCACTATTTCGTCTATCACAAATTGGAATCTTTAAGGAAACTGTTGCCTTTTGCCCATGCCATTGCATTCATGAGTTCAAAAGGCATTTTTATGTATTCTTATGCCCTTTCTTTTGGCCAAAGGTTTTTCCATATTTGATTCCTTGATTTTTACAGGGCCCAAAAATGCAGACATCTACCTTAGCATTATTTGATGTGGCCTATCTTTCAATATAAAGAAAGAGAGAACCATTGATTGAAGGTCTTACTATATATGATAGCATTGGATTTCCAATAGCATACCCCTCATGTTCAACTCCCATATGAAGTCTCAAGTATTTCTCTTTAAGACCTTATTTGTATCAACGATGGTACCTAAATGCTTGTATATGCCCTGCATATTCGAGGTAATCGATACTGCACAGATGCTTGGAGGGTACAAGTTTGTCATTTTTGTATTGAGTTTGTTACTTCATATGATTCTATTAGGTTTCTTGCTTTTCACCATTAAAAAAAAAAAAAAAATACTGTTGGGAATCTAAATAATGATGATTTCATCAATCTAGAAATGTTCTACATAAGAAAATTAGTACTTTGTATAAAAAGCTTAATATAGCACATGAAATTCCATGCTATTGACGAGATAGCCATATGTGTATCCATGGCCTCCATTTCCAAAAGCATAGATTCATATCCTTGATTTCTATGTCCCTATTCATATCCATATTTGACACCATTCAAGTAGCAAAACGAAGGAATGGGGGAGTGATGCAGCCTGAGACTTTGATCAAAATAGACAACTCCTCAAAAGGGTTGGCCGAATCCTACACTGGATTCATAGCACGCTCGTGATCAAGAAGTAATACAGATCAAAGGGAAACACTGGAATTTATACTAAGTATTGATCAGAATCCTCAAGGATGTGTCAGACCTGGATTTGGCTTGTCCTGCATCAGGATGGCTTGATGCCTGGGGACTTGCACCCTGTGCACCTTGTGCTGACTTTCATATCATGGTGAAAGGAAAGAAGAAGGCTTCTGCAACAAACATTGTCTCTAGTGTTACTCCTAATCTCTTTCTCTCATGATTTCAATGTATCTCTTTTCTTAAATAAGAAAACAACATTATCAACCTAAACCATTAAAAAGAAGCTAAATCTTAGCCAGCTAGACATAATAAAAACTTAAAAATGACTTATCTCTAAATTCATAATTCTTTAGCTCTTTACAAGAAAATTGGCCATACCTTTCTTAATACCTGACAAACTGCACAAACTTGGGTATGATGGAAAGCTAATTGAGTAAGTTATCTAATGAATCCATTTTTAGGTCATTCTGGCATTGTTTGACACATGATATATTGTCATCACTAAAAGAAAATAAAGTACAATAAAGTTGCAATGGCCACCGATGCACAACTGTTCAAGTCAATTGATTTGAGATATGGGCCTCAGTGGATCTATACGGGCTGTGTCAATATTTGTGTGTGATAGCCTCTTAGCCAAAAGGCATTAATTTTATGGAATCTGTAGTGGGTTATTATCACATAATGTGGTTGTTTGCCGACCAACACTTGTAACAAAACACGATCAACTAATGAGTTAGAGTCAACTACGTGGGTCCATAAATTAATTTTTTTTTAGTTATCTCTGCTATAAATATCTATTTATAATAAGCAAATATAAAGAAATATGTAAATAATTCAAAAACCAGCGAAAAACTTAGTAACTGACATTAAAGAAAAATAAATAAAGAAATAAATTGTAAAAATAGCTGCAGCTGGATCATATAATTATAAATCAATTTTTTTTATAAAAAGGACAGTTGCAAAATCATAGAAAAATAGTGTCTAAATCTCAAAAAATCAATGATTGCTATAGCTAAAAAAATAAAAAAAATAAAGAAAATATAGCAAATGAAATTTCTGTTTCCAAATTTAAAGAAAATGCAGACTTCATCGTTCTTTGTTTTGTATTGTGCAATCAGTCAATGACTGCTTTTCCACAATTTCCCTCAACTATCTTATTAATGAAGATTATAATAATAGTTATAAAAATAATACTGGTGATTTTCGTTATTATTATATTTAATCGGTGAGCCAAATTACTTGATTTTGTTTCTTCATGGGATGGTACACGTGGTATTAATGATTTTTATTTATTTATTTATTATTTTTTTGTGGCGGCAGACTGGTAGTTATAATTGCCATGGTCATCTCAAACAGAAGATTGAAACTTTGAGCCCAACTTTTAGCTGCTTGAAGATATTGGTCTTCTTTTTGTTGCCTTGATCCTTGGCCAATCACACCAACTCTTCAGCAGCTTAAAGTTCTCGAGAATGACACTCTCTCCCCTCTTCTTTTGTAGGAATAAACGACCTGAGTTCACTGCATGGTTAGCAGAAGTAAAACAGGTATACCATTATTTGGCTTCTGTAAGGTGGATTTTGAGTGATTAATTTGACATTCTTGTTTGTGAGAAGAGTGAAATGACAATTGGTGATGCATTTATTGTTTTTGCAGTCAGTGCTTGCCTTTTCTTTTACATGATACCACAGACAGATGTATAACCATGATTATATTTTTGGCTGAATCTAATACAGCTAGATTGGTGGAAGGATCCACCAAAATGTAGGCATCTTCAAGAGACACAATTGCTTCTTTGGTTCCAGCTCAAAGAGGAGGAATCCTGAAATATTATCTAAGTGCCTTCCTTAATACATAGGACTAGATCTTTAATTAGGTCTCTTTGGAATCACAAAAACGATAGTTTCCTTATTTTACATGGATTTCCTTTCCATAAAATAAAATTGCACATTGAATATAGACTTTACGAAAATAGGAAAACTGTATTCAAGGGAAATATTTAAAGAGATAATTATTCTAATAGATATATGCACACACAAATGATTTATTGCCTTATTGGTCCCATTGATTTTCTGCACACAGCTGGGTTGGGCTTGTTTGACAAGCTATGGGCTGGCTTGGGTTGATATGGCCCTTTGTCTGAAGCTCGTTTTGTGGCAGGCTGCGACTGTTGGGCTGCATCACCAAATACTCTAGTTGTAACACAGTCGCATTGGCCTTTACTATAGATCAAAGAGTGTAATGACAACAAGGCATACTTTTATTGTCATTAATTACCACTACTTACCCATTGATCAATATGTGTAATTATAAGTTACAGCTGAATATGTAGTATTCAAATACTTTGGATGGTAAGATATTTCTATTTGGTGGTTTGGGTTTGTACTTATTCAAGTAATTCTATTAGACTGATTGGACCCCAAGTGTAGGGTGCACTTGTAGTAATAATCTGGTGAGTCCAGGTCGATCTACAGGGAGCAGTGTCTTTTGAAAGTCTTTCCAACTTTGACCTATCTTAAATAAATACTGAATTTGTCCTAAATGGAAACTAATTAAATTACATCAACTTTTCAAAAAAAAAAAAAAAAAAAAACACTAACCTAATCTAATTAAACTAAAACCTGCAAAAGAATACACAAATTATACAACCAATTTAATATAAGAAAATCAAAATGAAATTTCTTAAATTAAATCTTAATTACCAAAATCACTTTTTATGCAAATATGAATGATCTATAATGCTAACAATGCAATTTTATGCAAGTTTCTAAAAATCTAATGCATGCTGTAAAAAAAATTCTAAGTATGGAAACTCTGGCATAGACCCAATTTCGCTGGACTGTACGACTAGTCTAAGATGATATGAACCTAAATCTAATGGCTGGAATCAATACTCTGATGATTCATGAAAAAAAAAAAAAAAAAAAAAAAAAAAAAAAAAAAAAAGAAAAAGAAAGGAAAGGGGACTTAAAATGAAAAAAATATGATCACCTAAAGATGCCTACTTGAACCAGTTATGCTGCTGAAATCTGTTACAGGCTTTGCTTGGTACCCCTGTTTGTGCGTCTGGCTGACACGGTTCTTGAGGTTATTTTTGACTGAAATTCTGGGATTTCAAAGTCCTATTGCCATACTTTAAATCTACTATTTTTTAGACCAAAACATTCACGTTTATTTGGTTTTTAAATCGCGCACTTTTGTAACACAGTTGGGTCAATTCTGCTGAAATTGTACATGATTTTTCACTGTTCACATACTAGGTCCGAATTTAATATTTCTAATCGGTCATCAAAGATTGTGATTTCAGCAGCAAAAGCCTATTCTAATGCAATTTCTAAATATAATGCATGTACAAAAACACTTTCCAACCATAGATTATCCAAGTAATAAAAATAGAAAGTTTCTAAACATGGAAAGATGCAAGTTGAGTTTCTAAATCAAGAATTTGCAAGTAAAAAAAAAATCAGAATATTAACTAAAAAATAAAAACAAAAGGGTGGAAAAATAAAAAGCGGAAAGGATGTACCAAAGATCTAGAAACTAGACGATCATACAAGTAGTGACAATGCAATAATGACATCCTCTCTTCTCAGAGTAGGAAAAATTTATGCAAGTGATTATTTGATGTCTCTCGACTTTTAATCTGTTTATTTTATTTTCAAATCATAGATTTAATCATGTGAAATATTATCTCCAATCAAAACACATAAAAGAACCAGAATGAGAAAATTAACACACTTACATAAATAATACGCAGAATCAATCCAAGTAGTGTCTTTATTCCTTGATCTTAAAGTACAAAAAAAATTAAGATTCTTCTCTCTTCATCATTCTCTCAACATGATCTCTCAATCTATGTCTAAAGAATTAGAATGGAGAAGAAGAAGGGACTTAGAGAGAAAGGGTGGATGGGAGTGGAAAGGGAGAGAGTACCTCCAAGATTTCTCACCTACAAGGCATGGACTCCAGCCAAAGTGGCTGGACCTTTTTTATAATCTCTGATGTCCCTTTGTTTGGTAAACACTCCTCTTCCATCTTGGCTTGAACTCCAAGTAATCCTCCTATCTTGGCAACAATTTAAACTCCAATTGATTTCTTGCCAATGATAAAGTCTTGTGGTCCAATTCTTTCTGTCTTGGGCTCCTCAAAAGATCTTTAAGATTGCACATGAGAAGGATTCCAAAGAAAATCAGATTTTGTGCCAAATTTGTGCTCCCATATGTAGGACGTCCAAGGCTTGTGGGACCCACTAGTGGACGTGCAACTTAGCTTGGATTCTCCTCTTGTTTCTTGATTTACTTTCCATCTTTGATCTTTATCTCCTTGGATCAGATTTCTTCTTACACAAGTTTGACTTTTCTAAGCTCCTTTAAATCTTCTTTTCGTTCTCGAACAAATCTTTTCCTTGAATTTGAATTACAATTTTTTTGCAACGCATAGAAAGAAGAATTTCTCAAAATCTTGAAAACTTGCATGCTAACAAAGTGGGGCTCCTCCTTGAGTGTGTAGTGTGGACCTTACTCTATTGCTTTTCAATGCGGGTCCCATTTCTTGTTTTCTCCTACAAATTGAAAGAGATAAATTTAACATTAATTATATGTAAGAAAATAATTATGAACCATGTATGGGACCCTATATGCCTAGTGATGCATCAAAATGACCATCTTTCCAAAAATAGCACATGGTGCCAAAAATAGCAAGATATTCATTGATGAAACCAAAAGCTTAATTTTGGGGTGATAAATGTGATGAGAAAAACTTAATTTCACAAAAGTCATGCAATTCAATAAATTTTAACCTATTTTGACCATTTCCCCAAAAGTATCCTCAAATGCATGTGATCATGAAATTAAGTGCAATTTTATGCAATTAAACCTAATTAGGTCCCTAATAAAATGATGTCCTAATGACCTAGTTTTGTGGACTTATCATTGACTTGTCTTGGAATGTGGTGTCTCTTGTTAATTGGATGGACCCCATATCATGGTGGATAAACTGAAATTCTTCCTGGTGTGAAGATCTCAACTATTCAATTTTGTCTACAAGTATTCCTCTTTCCCTCGCAAAGGCCTCAAAGCAGACCCTTGGTGTAATCCATCTCCATTTGGGAACTCACGTTTTCTTACACAGCTTTCACACTTGTTACTTTCCTGTCCAACTTGGAACTCAAGCCATTCCCCTCCCCCCCACCCCCTAACCCACCAAAAAAATTAAAAAAAGGACCCACACATACACAAAGGGGGAGAAAAACACGACACATACGCATGCATCCCACTAAAAAAACCCAACCACACCACAATAAAAAACACATGAGCACACTTTGCCTCAGAGGCTCAATGTGGACTATTGTTAAGATCTCTCATGAAAATGAGATGCCAAACCATGTCACTGCACCCTCTTGGGCCCCATCATATGATGTTCTGAACAGTGTTAGACTTTTTTTTAATGGCCACCTGTGTTCAATATGGGTGATCGGTATATTTAATTCTGATATCTTAGGGATTTTGGACTTCCTTAGGTACTGTATATGCTGCACATGTGTCCATGCTTTTCCAAGTCATCGTATGTGCCTGCCATAGCTATGTTGATGCTCCCATACCTGTGTTTACATCTTAGCAATGTAGCTTGAAATTAAATTTCATGGAAACCTACAGCAACCTCAACTTGATTTGAGTCTCTCTCTCTCTCTCTCTCTCTCTCTGGGTTTGAGCATCATTACCACCAGTGACTGACTCTAAAACCTTTACCTTTTTCCAGGTTTGAACATCATTACCGCCGGTGACTGACTCTAAAACCTTTACCTTTTTCCCCTCCTACATGAAAATGTTTGATGAGGTCCTTTTCTTGATTGTTACCTGACTTGAATGCTAAACTTAGCTCACATTTGTTTGTGTCGAACATTTGTTTGGGATCTATATCTTTTTCAGGAGTCCCTTTAACGGGCACATTTGAGCCTTTTGATGATAACAAACTTGAATGAAAACTACCGTTAAAAAAAATGAATGAGATCTTACAATATTTTCCAGAGGTTCCCTAATCCCATACAGCCATACAGGTGGATGCGACACAGCTTAATGGAACCTCTACTTTGTAAATGAGTTGGCCTAAAGATCTGGCAGATCCACCCATCTGGCGAACCATGTAATTAGTTTGAATTTCAAATGTGGACCAATGGTATTATACTTAAAGCTGTTTATATATTGTCTACACCTGTGGCCCATGTAATGAGTTGAATGACTAGACCTTTTGGCCTGAATATACAGATTATTAGCCAACCTCTTGCACATGTGCTGATGAGCTAGGTATTTTTGTTTGTGGGGGCATAGCATAACTCTCATCCAAGGGTAGTGATATTTAATTTGTCGGAGTACCTGCTTCTGATCTTTATCGGTGTTGGAAACAATGGTTTGGGGTCAACTATTATTATTATATTTGTCAACTATTAATTTTGACTATTAATTTTGACAGTAGTTTAAGTGTAGATGTATGCCTTCCTTGTTCTGTTCCATATCCATATTTTGTTTTTAATAAAGAAATCAGTCAGTGTTGCTAATTTTTTAAATATGTGGACTGGAGATTCTTCCGTGAATTTATAATCCCCTTTTGAGTTTCGAATTATAGGTTAACTTGGAAAGTCTACAAAACTGGGAAGAGAAGCAAATGTTCAAGGAGTAAGCAACTTACCTTTCACCAGTTTGATTATTTTTCTTGCATTGAGTAGATTGTATTCTGTTAAGAACTGTTCACAGAGTAGACTTATCATGTACGTTTAATTTTTCATTGGTTTGAACTATTTGAAATATTGTTCTCTCTTCAACTCGGGTTTTCCATCTTGCAGATTCATGGAGGATCATAATACTGCTACCTTCCCTTCGAAAAAGTAAGGCTTTAATCCTAATCTTTTGCTCGTTGTTTTTTTTTTTTTACTTGAAATGGCTACACAAATCATTGACATGAGAATGAGGTTTATCATACCATGAGTTTTTGGCAGTATGTGCTCTATTTTCTTATTAATGACAGGTTTGGTATTCTTGAAAATATATTTGCTATCCACTTGTTTATTTTGGGAACAGTATTTTTCTTTCTGCTTGAATGAATGTTCTCGTATTCCTTTAGAAGGTAGATCTTTTTTTCACCCACTTTCCAAGTGCATTTTTTTCACACTATTAATAAAAAAAAAGATATTCTGCAGAAGCTAGGGTCCCTCCTTTTGATTATAATTAATGTTTCATGTTGCTTCAGTGCTGACCATGAAAATATGCCAAAAGCTTATTCTCATAATTATCTGTTGCCATCCTTTTTAAGAATGTTATTACTTATTCTCTTTTTAGGTACTATAACTTAGATGCTTATCATCAGCGCAAGATGGCAAAAGAGCAGGAAAGGGGTTTGAAAAAGGTGTTAAAATCAGAACGTACAGTGTTCAATGATGAAGAGCAACGCCGGTATGTTTTACATTATAAAAACAGCCCTTTTATTGGAGATTTTTTTTTTTTTTTTGAATGGTGTATCTTTGGTTTAACTGTTGTGGATTAATTGCAGAGCGCAGTTGATTAGATGATTTTAATTTATTTATAATACTACATTTGTGATTACTTGGTTAGGTTGTTTATCCAAGCAGAACATTTACGTTAATTCCTGATGGTTAATTTTAGGAACCTTCATCTAAGTCAAATTTGGGTGTTATTAAATATTTCAGTGACATGGTGATTTGTCTTTCTTAAGCATTACCAGAGTGTGTAATTTGAAGTAAGCAGGGATCTGGGTTCTCATTGGCTCCAACCTTTTGATTTGTTTTGAAGCTATTGTTTCATGTTGGAAGGAGATTTTTAGTTCTGCTTGGTTATATGGAGTGGGGCTGATACCTTGGCGGTTGGTGAATGGTTGCAGGCCTTAAGTAGTTGCCTTCTTGTTGTACATGCACATTGTTGTTTCTTACTTGTTTATGGAAGCTAATGTGGAGAGGGTTGCTCTGGCAGATGATGGAAATGATGGCAGAAAATTTTCATTTGTTATTGCCTTCAACTCTATGTCCGCTAGTTATTGACAACTGTTGCTACAATCCTAATTCACAAATATTATTGGGATTCTTGTTCTATTTTATGTTGTGACCAATTCTAGTTACAATTGACCAATATCCTTTTTTGTGCCCCACACTCATGCTCGACTGCCCATACACACGGAATATAGGATTAAATTTGTCTTTATACTCTCCCTTCTTCAGCCGTGGGCCTTTCATCGTAATATTGAAAATAAAAACCACATAAAATTTTGATCATATCCTTATGGTAGCACATCATAAGAAAGTCTTTTGGCATGGTACTGTTTCTGTTGAAAGCAGAAATTGCATACAACATTTATGTTGTACTCTAGGACGTAATAATACTAATTTGATGTGGAAAGTAGAAATAGCATAGAGCACACTTCTACTGGATCTATTGTGGTGGTTATTCACATAGATCTATTGGATGTTCTATCCATTTTTATTGGAATCTAATAAGCTTTGGTTTACTTTGCAGGCAAGAACTGCTAAGAGAGCGTGAGAGGCAGAAAGAGGAACAGGTGGAAGCTTTGAAGCTCTCTATGCAGACTGGAATGGTAAACTACAACTTCGTGTCTTTCATCTCGAAGCATATTATTTTCCTCTAGTTTCAAAGATATTTTGGATAAGATTTGTTCTCATCTCAGTTGGACGCAAGTAGCTAGCAATTTAAGGGCTCCAGAGAATTAGTGGTGTTGTAGGAACTAGGGTTAGGGCATGCGTGGAAAAGTGCCGAAGCATGATGAGAAGTCTCTACAGAGACGATAACACGAGGACACACCTCAAAAGGGATAAATAAAACCCACAAATCTATTAATTATCAACTCTGAGATCAAAATCTCTACTATGCCCATATAAATAAGAAAACAAAACTTAGGGGCTAAGTTGCCTAATCAAATCTACAGAAATAGGAAACTATCCTAATTACAACCCATTAACAAAATCTAATGACATATAATTAGGGAAATAAGTCTAAGCTATCTTGGACTGATATGTGGGCTGCAGGTCTATCCTGCAACATTGAATCAGGTCAAAAGTTTTGGCCATCGCAAATACATTTCCAGTAGGTGACATATGGGGTTGAAGTGACCAGAGGCAGGTTTAAAAAAACTTGCACATGCAGTTTACTGGTATTTATGTGAGGAATTATAATGGTAAATACTTGAAGGACTCCTTGAAGTGGTCTTAATGGTCCAAGGTTCCAAACTTCCAATTTGTTTGTCCAGTTGAGGACTTGTGCAATTCACAGGAGATTCCCATCATTTCAGGGTTGATCACATGACTTTCAGCTGATGTCATGGGGGACTTTTAGCAGAGACTATCAATTGTTTTCCATACAACCATGTAAAAATGATGCTACAAAATTGCAATTGTAGTTGTTTTTCTTTGTTTTGAGTAATCATTTTGCTAGACAAAGCTGCAAGAGCTTGCCGTCACCACAGGTTAAATAACCAGCACTCAAACCTTGTACCTTCCTCGCGGAGGATGGTTCTTAACCAACAACACATTGATGGTTAGATAGACTGGTATTAATTTCATGGCTTTGGTGAATCTCATGAAAATCTGATATTGCTCTGGCCTTTGTGATATTGCCAGGCACAAGCAATGAAGGAGCAGGCCCAGTTGAGAGAAGAAATGGCTTATCAGTACCGACTGGGGAATTTTGAGGTATGGTGAAATCATGCTGCTTGTCTTGCATTTCCTTGCTTATACTAAAGTTGGTCATCATCATCATCATAGTGTAACTGTTAACCAGGGATCTGAAGATTGACAGTTTAGCCACATAAAATTGAAAAAATAAAATAAAAATTAATAGTTGCATGCCTCCAGATTTCCCATGTCAGAAGCATGGAAGAGAAATTAATTTCAATGATTTTTGCCATCACATGGGCAGTCAGGATGGACAGTGGGGTTGCACCACTGTTTTCTGAGCTAACCGAAAGTGGTCTCTCTTTCATTGCCTCATTTTTTTTTTTAAACATTTCTTGTAGGCTGCATCTGCAATTCAGAGAAGATTGGATCCGGATGTTGCCTTGTGAGAAATGAAGGGATGCCTTAATCAAACGTCTGTGCCTATATTTGATATGGGCCATGTAGCTGACGTGTCTTGCTGTAGTACTACCTTTGCATGCTATTCCCTTGGTGAAGGAGCTTCCAGTTTTCTGGGGTTTTAGTGATATAATGGGTCCTCTTTTTTTTATTAATGGAAATATACATGTGATGTGTACCAGGATGAATTTTGGTTAAGAAAATTGTCATATTTCAGCATCAGTCATTTTTTCGTTTATTAGGAATGGATTACAAACACAAGTGATTATGGGATCCTGATTCTTGAGCCTCATTGATTCTGGTTTCTTGATATCAAAATTAAGTTGATGTGCGGCACATTTAGGCCCAAGATTTAGTGGACCGAAAGGTTGCAATAAGCTAACCCATTGTTCATGGGATCCACTTGGAAGAGTCCTTTCAGTGGGCTATTCTACTATGAGCTTTTAAGGGCTAATTTGGTAACTCTACTAATATAGTTAAGTCAAGTAAAGTTGATTTGGAAGAAAGAATAAAATATAAGTGGGTTATGGTAATATTTTATTCTTAGTTGTTTGTTATGGAATTTTTTTGACTTTTTGTATGAAAAATTGGAATTTTTTTGTATTTTAGTAGATAAAAGTAGTTGCTTTTTGACTTTTTGTATGAAAAAGATGGGGAAATTTTGAATAAAGTGCATTTGATGTGACATCTTGTCTGGAAAATGAAAGCTTTACTTGACTTTGATTGTATTAGTAAAGTGCCAAACGGGCCTTAAAGGTACCCTATCAAAGAGATGCTGTGAGAGCTTTTTAGCTTTACTTGGAAGGGGGAAATGTTTCACCCAGCTGGCTTTTATCAATGAAGGGTTGAGATGGTGACTTCCAATGGCAAACCCTCAATTTTCCCCAACCTTGGGATTCATCTTCATGTTCGCAGGGTGGACCCTTGATTCATCTTCATGTTCTAACAATAATTCTCTCTATTAACTTTGTAGGTTGTGGTAGCTCTATCCCCTTTATCAAGGCTGTCTACCCCTTCCCTGATAAGTATACTAACATCATTTCCTTTTCTTAAATAAAAACCAGTGGCAAAATGTTTATACATCCTGTTGTTCTCATTCGCACAGATGATCATTGTGGCTACCAGAAGTCAAGTAAATTTATTGTTCTACTACACATTGTTGATCTTCCACCGTCCTAAGTTCACATGTTTTTGCTTGTTACCCATACAATGATGGTTGCTATTCTGCTTGGTGTGAAACTTGGGATGGTGCCATGCTTGGTGGATGATGATTCTGGAGGTTTGGATACAGAGATTCAATATTTGGATGACGAGAAAAGGTAGAGAAAAGATTTGTAGTGTGGACGTTTGGTCTTTCTGACAAGGCTAAACAACCCCTTAAAAGGTATTGCTATGAGGGTAAAAGGGCAACAAGAAAGAAGCGTAGGTAAAGAAAACTACCCTAGAGTTGGTGCTAGGCAGAAACACATTTCTCCTTGGTTTGGAAGATAAAAGCGAAAATGGAAAACTACTGCAGGTTAAAAAAATTCCCCTTACCCTATTTTCTCCTTTGTAGTATTTTCTATTCGTCTGACTATCTCCATGTTCTGTCTGGTACTCTCGGCCCATGTGTAGCACTTGATGATGCTACTCTTAGGAGTCGTTGATGCTACTCTTAGGAGTCGTTTGTGCACCAATTTTCGATATGTAATGGTAGGAAGTCTGGATACCTTTTAGCATAGAAAACACAACTAAAAACATATTTTCATCCTATGAATTGCCAATGCATCAAATGTGAGTGAAAAAGGTATCGATAAATCCTAGGGGTGCACGGCGGGTGGCTTGGGTGGTTATTGGGCGGTTCAGGCGGTTTTTTTTTATGGCGGTTTGTAAAAAATAGAAACTGTAACTGCCTAAAGTATAGGCGGTTTGGGCGGTTTTTTTAGCGGGTGACTTGGGTGGTATGTTGGGCGGTTTGGTATTTGTACCGATCTCTCTCTTTTTTATTTTTTTTTATTTTTAATAGAATGTAACTAAAGTTTCAAAGTACTTAACATAAAGAATAAAAACTAAGCATGATTTTTTAATAAAAGTCAATAATCAGTAATAAACAAAATTTTCAATTAAGTGTATCAATGTAAAATTAAAGTCCAAAGGCATTACCAAAATTAAAAAATACAATCACTTATATAATCTAACGTCCAAAAGTGACAAATCTAATAAAGAAATATCTAAATTTCAAAATTCAATGTCTAAATTTCAATAAAGAAACCTCAAAATTTCAAAATTCAATGTCGAGTTGCTAAAAGAATTTCAAAATCTAAACTTCAAGTTCGTAAAGATTGATATATAATTTGAAGCACCAAAAAAAAAAAAAAAAAAAAAAAAAAAAAAAAACTATAGTTAGAATAATAATTGATAAAAGATAATAAACATCAATGTTTAGTTTAGTGATAAAGTTGTAAGGTCATCAAACTGTTATACAGTATAATCTAGACTTGTATTGGAGTTGCACTAGAATCATGAGGAGTTGCATTTGTATTGTTTTTTTATTTTATTTTTTTTTAATAATGAGCGGGTGGGGCGGTTTATTCAAATGTCAAACCGTAACTGCCTGCTCATTAGTACGGATTGAAACCACCCCACCCGCCTAAAGGCAGTTTTGATGTATATTCATTTACAGGGGGGCGGGTTGGCGGGTTACGATTATTCTTGTGCAACCCTAATAAATCCCTTGCCTTGTCTCCCACCGTTTTCGTTAAATCCGTTGCCTTGTCTCCCACTGTTTTCGGGATAAAATGCGTTGGAAAAAAAAAAAAAAAAAAGACTCTTTAAAGTCCATGGTACTTTTAAACACATCTATTGTTCAGAATAGAAATCCTTTATTCTTGTGGTCCAAACATAGGGTAGGGAAGTAATGGTACCCCCTCAAAACTACCCCTTTTTCTTCCACACGGATTGAGAAAAAAAAAAAAGAAGAGGAGACAATCCGTCAGCCATCTGCTAATTAATTATTTGTCAAAACAATGTGAATCGAACTCTGTTTGGCAGATTGGAATATGAATCTAAAAAAAAAAAAAATTTAGATTTCAATATTTTAAAAAGGGATGTATGGGTATGGATGCATCATCCCTTTGGAATCTAGTCGGATTAAAGGAACTGTCACGTGATCATATTTGATTTAATGACTATTATTTCACGTAGCTTTCATCACGCAAGTAGCAGTTATCTTTGACATCTAATACATGCTTTCACAATCTTCTTCCGGACACCCGTGCTCTTGTCCAAAGACCATCCTCCTTTTGGTCAAGCCCATCATCTTTCACATGCGGTGTGGCTATCAAATTCTCTCTTAGCTATTGCCCTCCATTCGGTGGTCAGTGCAACTACCGTCCCACTTGTACTCCCACATGAGACGGTCACGGCCTCATTTTGGACCATAAATGGGAGACATGACATTCTAATGGTTTAACCCAAGCAGCCATCTTTTGGTGTAGACCATGATTTTACTTTTGACTCCCTTGGCCATACCCATCTACCCAATTTTCTCGATGTTTATTTGTGTGGATCTAGCGGACACCAACGGAGGACTGGCCATGTGATAGATGTATAGTGCTCAATTGTCTTGTCATTAGGATTGTAAATGGGTCGGCTCTGGTTCCGGGTCCAATAAAGAGAAGGTGGAATCAAATTCGGACCCGAAACAAGTTTCTTGGCTCCGGAACCGGAACCAGAACCATATATGAAACGGGTCTGGATCTGGGTCCGGGTTTAGGTAGAGAATGATATTAAAAAAACATGGTTTTTAGGATAAATTCTTGAAAATTGAGGTAATATGTCGGGTCTCGGGTCTACGGGTCAGAACCAAGGTAGAACCGGACCAGGACCATTACTTATTAGGGTCTAAATAAGGGCCTAGATTTGGTTTTTAACGAGTTGAATCTTTCGGGTAATCGGGGAATCGGATATCAATTTACATCCCTACTTATCATCAGCCATTAGTCTACTTCTAACTCATGTTTATCTCCATTCAGTTGTGACCAAGAACAAAATAATTGCCACTTGCATGCTTAAATGCCAACAGCCTAAAAGTAAATGTATCATTGGCCCTCACTCCTTACTCTCATAGTACTGTGAAAGCAACTCTCACAAGAATACATCTTATGTGCACCTCTACTGAGGAACCTTTTGTGGGGCTATGTCAATCACCAGGGAGGCATGGATCAAAAGATGTGAATGACAAGGGGTTTGAAAAACATCAGCTCTTTTAAATCATCCTAACTATTTGATTTATTTGAAAAAAAAAAACACTCTTCGATCTATGGTCTTGAAGTGTATGCAATATTTAAATGGGTGTCAAAATTTAGACATATGAAAAGTAATCTCTCTGTGGATGGACGACTCTTCAGTCCTCACACCGTGCCGCAAGGAAATAGGTTCAGTGAATTCCTCCTAACCCACCAGGCCAAATTGGGGGAGGCAAAAAAACACATCTTACTAGTAATGCCGACCACTGATTATTTCCTTTCAAAAATGTTTCCATCACTGCTGACACAGAGTCAAACCTTGGCCGCCCCCATCGTCTACTTTGTTGTCCTTTACACCAACTACTCCTTCAAAAGCAAGGGACGGATTCAAAAAAGTGTTCCCAGTCACACCTTCCCTTAAAGTAAGGCATCTCATCAGCCGTCCACCTCTCTACATGCATGCTAATCTCAATCGCCCAAGTCATACAGTTGAAAGTTTCAATAGCCACATTGATCAATTGATATAAACCTTCCATCTCCATCAAACTATATGCCTGATGCTTGTGGTTATTTCCCACACCTTACATTGATGTAGGACACATGCATGTAGTGCTACCATTTAGCCATGAAGTATATGTACTGTTAGGTGGGTGAGGGGGAGAGAGAGAGAGGGAGAGCGGGGAGGGGGGAGAGAGAGAGAGAGAGGAGTCTCTGAAAGGTTGGTAAAGGGAGTCATTTAAATAGATAGAGGAACAGAGATCAGGAAGGCATAGAGGTCCATGAAAATGGAGAAGGGTGGAGCAGATCCAGACCGCTGTAGTCAGTCCTCTTCAAGCCACAGTCCCAGAAGTAGATGCCTGGCCCCCTTCCTCACCAAGACGTACGATCTGATCGAAGGGTCAGGAGCCAATCACATCGTGTCGTGGAACGATGAAGGGTCCGGATTCATCGTGTGGTCTCCTGTGGAGTTCTCGCAATTCTTGCTGCCCAGATACTTCAAGCACTGCAACTTTTCCAGCTTCATTCGCCAACTCAATACCTACGTAAGTAAATAACCAAACATGTCTTCACCAAACCACACACCTATCAAACATCTAATAGCTTGGTTTTTTTCCAAGATCAACATCTCTGCACTTGCTCTGAAATTTTTACGACATATGCAACAATTTTAAAGAGAACATGAGTGAATACACACACTAAATTCTCTTTCTCTTTGAAAAAAATACCTGCGAGACCTCAATCCGTTTGGGTAATCCCTTGCGGCGAGATCAAGTACAAGTGATCGTGTAAGCCAAGAGAGAGGAATCCGCATGGTTAAGGGTGGAGTGCTTTTGTTAGCACTGTGAGGCTTTGTCCAAGTCCCACATCAGACGGGAGCAATGTTAGGATTAGTGACCGTCTACGAAGTTTCCACACGCGCACGTGGGCTAAAGCGGTCAAAATCCTACTAAGTTAGGCAGGATTGTGACAATATAAGTGAAAATTGAGATTGTACCAAAATTATAATATAGGTTACAGCAGCTGCCTTCATATCTTACGACGTCTCTTTAATGGGAATATTTTTGTTCTAAATTTGTTTTTGTATACTTCATCTATATGTTAGGTAGAAATAATATGTTAAAAGGTACATATTTTTAGTATGTAAAACCCTATTGAGATCTCAAAAGGAAAATGGTTTCTAGTGGATATTAGATATTATTTGTTGGTAACTATACTTCTATGCTGATTACATATTATATTATTGTTATTAGAGTGTTCATGAGTATTATTTGTTGTTGTAACAATATTGATATTCTAGACATAAATCTGGGATCATGATGTCTGACTGTAATGCCCATTCTTTCTGGTTTTTTTAAAAGTAATACTGCACTTTTCAAATTTCAAAATGAGTAAATATAATTATAATAATAATTTAGAGCTGCATATATATATATATATATATATATCCCTATTGTGTTTATCATTGTTCATCGCAATTATTTACCACTGTTGGTAGCTGAGACACCAACCTTTCTCTCAAAATATAAACTAATCTTGTTTTTTGGCTATTCTCTTTCATTAAGTTGCAACTTCTGCTTAAATATTTGAAAAGAAATGAAGATTAGCTTTCTCATTCTACACTGGCCTGAAGGTGTGGTAACCCACTAACCCTTATCCATTCTTGGCAGCAATGGGGTATCTTTTGCTCATCTAAAATATAGTTTTTGTTGTTGTTGTTATTTATTATTATTATTATTATTTCTGACTAACAACCTGGGACAGTTTTTAATTTTTATTGTTGTTGTATTCAGCATTATAGCAACTAATCTTTTGAGTAATGACTGAATATGAACTGTATATAAGTAAGCAGATTTTCATGAAATGTTCAAACTAATTGCAATTTGAGAAACACCAGACATGCCTAATGAGTCATTATTAAAGCCTTGTACCAACTATGTTTGTTTTTTTCTTTTTTTTTTTTTTACCGTAACAACAGATTTCATTAAAAGGAGGAACCATTGCAAAGAAAAATAGAAAAAAACAATGAGGCACAAGAGAGATGTACCCACCCACAACTCAATTACATTATAAAACCCTCTCAAAAAAGGGAAATGCTACATGTCCCGGGTTTTGTCCCGGGACATGGACCGAACGGTCCTTAGGACCGTTGGATCCCAGGCTGCCCCTTGTGGAGGAAAACAAGAATCTCCATAAACCGAACGGTCCTAAGGACCGAACAGTCCATGTCCCGGGCCAAAAACCCGGGACAAGGAGACTTTCCGCTAAAAAACTGCTATATCTTGGTTTTAGCTACAAGAAATATGTCTCACCAGTCACCACTACTTTCATCCATATACTCCTTTTGTTGTCCCCTTTCCCTTGAGGGGCCATCAACATGCATAATAAAAAACACGCAATGAGTTAAAAAAATATAACTTCATTCATTCCTTTTTTCTATTCCTATTGCTTTGTGTTCGAATTATCATGGACAATTTAATTACAACTATCAGTAATCTAACCAGGGCTTTAAGAAATCTGCATCCAATCGATGGGAGTTCCAGCATGAGAAGTTTCGAAAGGGAGAGAGGCATCTGCTAGGGGAGATCACGCGAAGGAAGTGCCTGCCCAGTGTCTACCCGAGCTTTCTCAAGGCATGCGAGAGACGCCCAGAGGCTGAGGCCATTGACATAGACAGTCTTGTGGAGGAAAACAAGAATCTCCAGAAAGAGAACTCAGAGTTGCAGCTGCAAATAGCTCACTTCAAAGCTCTTGAGGTGGAGCTCTTGGACTGGCTCTCACACTACATGGGTGGCACTAGTAGCAATCACCAAGGCCAGAGAGTGTGCAGAAGCTTATAGGAATTGTATGTTCCAGTGGGATCCCTTTGTTCAGCGATAAGACCATTGATCTGATGGGCCCACCACCATGGATGGCGGATTTGTCAAAATTGACAACCCCCCATTGGTTCATTTGTCTGGATGACCAAACAATAGACCCCACTTGCTCACAATCAGAGGTTGAGACACTATGAGCTATTAGCATGCCTCAGGACAGTTAGGTTTTTTTTTTTTCATCATGATGGGCTGTTGAACTTTTGTATTCAATCTCCCAGCAATTTGGTCGATCTAGACCTCGCAGCTTGTACCAGCCATTGATAGCTCTAAGCAATGGATCATGTAAAAAATAAATATATCTCTTTTGGACTAACTTGAGAGTACTTCAAATTAGGGCATATGCCTGTTTCATGTAATGGAATTCATAGTAGTTCTAAGACTATATTGTAACTATACAATGTTAAAAGTGAAAAATCAAATGTGCATATTACAAAACGATGATCAAATAACCTCCTCTTTAATGGAGATTAAATCAAGTGAAGATGGAGAAATGAATATCCAGCTATCAACCATGTAATTCAAATTCTAAGACAATTAAAGTCTCATCTACAATGCTACCTTATATCCTTCAGCCTTCATCTCTTGCATGACTGCAAGTGGAGATATCATCTAGATTTTACCTAGTGTACATGAATGCTTCAAAATGAGAAATCTACATAATCATATGTTGCTTCATTTTTGTAAATGCAGTATTTGGTGTTGAGGTCAATGTCCACCCTCACTTTTGAGTGGACATAATTGTGGTTAAGCCCTCCCCATCACCATAAAACCATTGTTGTGCTGTTTTTTTATCATCAATTGATTTTGGGATAAGTAATAGGCCAATGGGGTGTAAGATCTTACAAGTGGTATCAGAGCCTGGTAGGTCGGGTGTTCGAGTCACTGGATACGCGTTTTGCGAGTTGCGCAGCAAGAGTCACGTCCACCCTCACTCTTGAACGGTCATAATTGTGGTTGAACCCTTGCCCACACCATAAAACCATTATTATGCCGTTTCCTATCACCAATTGGTTTAGGGATAAGTAGTAGGTCAATGGGGTGTAAGATTCTACATTTGGGCAATAATGATCTGAGATAACACATACAAATGTGCATGGCTAAAGATTGGTAGAGTAGTGTCTCCTGAACTGCTGATGGGGACATCTCATCCACGGTCTAGATCACACAGCTATCCCATGGACTCCACTTAGATTGGATCAGGCCACTCCCATTATCCTAAACTAAAGGGTAATGTCTAATTCATTAGTGTGCTCCCATGCCTAAGAGTACTATTCATGGGAAAACCCTGTTAGTTGATCCAGGACCAAGGTCATTGATGTTATAGGTACCACAAGTGGTAGGAGGGAGATCCTAAACTAGGAAATACTCACTAACCAATAATCATTAGCCATGGAAGGAAAATTATTCAAGGACCCTCTTCTTTCCCCACCTTGGATAGGAAGTCATGCTTCAAATCCATAGAATTTTAATACCAACAAAACAAGTAGGCCCATTGGTGAGGGTCTCCAGTCCACCAACCAAATTACTTATTGAGCAAAAGGTCAATTTGGGTGTATTTGAATGTACCTCAAAAGCACTGTTCTAGTGGTTTGAACAGGGGCACAGTAGAAGGTTTTTTTTGGTTAAGAAGGGCACAATATAAGGTCAGTGTTACTACTTTGCTACTTCTCAGATTATCATAAACAGCTACAATGACATGTGACAGAAAACGTAGGAAATCAAAATCCAACAGCACATTGGAAAAGAAAACCATCTCCACCAAAATAGTCAAAAGTGATAATGATTTGGGATGCATAAATTTTTCTCCAGATCCCTTATTCTCTAAGTTCTCGCGAGTCTACATCATTCACTAGTGGACCTCTTTTCTTTTCTTTATTTTGAAAAAAGTAGCTCATAAAATCCCAAATTATACACTGATAAAAAAAGAATCCCAAATTATACAATATATATATATATATATATATAGACTTTAAAATTTAACAAGCTCCATAAATAATTAAGCATTCACCCTAAATTCATAGGAAACGTTATAGTAGATTTGCCTGCAGTAACAACCAATAAAAGAAGAAAAATAAAATAAAAAAATTACAATAAGAAAATAAATGGATGAAACTCTCACTAAAATAATTCCATTAAACCCAAGTGCCAAAATAATCTCAATTGGAAGTCTTCCACAATAATGAGATACATTTAGTAATGTGAAAGTTGAGATAAAACCTAAGGTCATGAAGAAATTTAAAATAGCCCCAAGGAGTAGCTCAGTTGGCCTAGGACCACGGTTTGCACCCGGATGTTGTAGGTTCGAAACTACACTACCATACTGAGGCTACATAGGAGTTAATCCTCCTTTCCGAGCTTAAAAAGATTAGTCCAGCTCAAAAAATTAAAACCCTCCGATAGAAAAAAAAGAAAAAAAGAAAAAAAAAAAAAAAAAGCATAAGATCTAAGGTTGATGTTTGCCTCTTTCTTTTTGTCTATTTCTGCTTTTTGCCTTTTTCATTTTTCCATTGCCAATAAATATCTAATTTGAATGAGGATTGGAGCCAACCTGTTTGGAATTGTGTGCCATGAACTCGGGCCTACCTACTTGGACCTCAAGAAAGCTGCTTTCTGAATTGGATTTGGGCCTCCCCTGCCATGAGTTTTTGCTATTCCTAGAATCAGGGATAAAAGTAGTAAAAACTATCAGGTCAAAGGATGATACAGTCTGACACATGGTTGGACAGTTGGACCAAGTGTGCGTCTTTAATTTCTTTGCCCCAACTTTCCCTGGCCATACCTGAAAGGTGACCCCTTCATAAATATTCATGCATGAAGGTTCTCTTTTTAAGATTTCAACTTGAGCCTGTCTGTCTGCAGGAATTCTGAATTCTTTTTTTCTTTGGATTTCTCCAAGTTCTGTCTTTCCAATGGAACTTCAAATATTCCAAGTACATTTCGATATTGTAAAAGCTTATAGCTTGAATTCAAAGAATTTCTGAATTTTCAGACAAAATGGAATTCCATAAGGACATGTTTGTGTAATATTTTTCCGTGAAAAAGTGGACGTTATTTGTAGGAAATCCATTTTTCCGGCTTTTGGTGCGGATCAAATTTGTAGAAATGCTTTCTTGCCTCTTCAGCATATTCTTTAATAATGGTGGAATTTTCTATGGGGGTATAGTAAATGTATTTCCTCGGAAAACTCTTCCCTATTTTCCTCACTCTTATCAATTTTAGTCCAAAACCCTTCAATTCTTTCATTTTTTATTTCTTTAAATAAATTATTATTTGATGTTGAATAAATAATATACATGTTATGTTAGTTTTATTCAAAAAATTATTACACCAAATTAGAAAATTTAATTTTTTATAAATAATTCACAACTGCATCAAACAACACTAGCACCAATTCAATGAGGATTTTTTTTTTTTTTTTTGCACCAAACATGAATTTCTAAATTCTACAGAAATCCTTTTCCGATGTTTTCATTTTTATGTAATTTGCTGACGTGACAATTTTCCCTTTCCGCAGAAATGGTGTGTCCATAAACATGCCTTAAAATAAATAGGCCCTTGGGCTTGATCATCTAGGAATTCCACCAAACTGCAAAGGAAGTGGAATTTCTGGATTTCCAAATGTCATAAGAGACCTTTCATGTGGCTGGAATCCAAAAATACCATTAAACATGGAATTCAGAAACACAATAGGACAAGATGTCACAGGAATTTCTAAATACGGTGAATTCTTGGCAAAAATTCTACTAAAGAAACAGGCAATGGTATTTCTATCTGACGAGTTTTAAATTTCTACGAGCATATGGAATTCCTGAATGCTTTTTTTAACTCAAACATCCTAAAATTCCACCAACAAAAGCAAAGGGATGAAATTATAGGAATTCTGCGAAAGAAAGTTGGCATTTATAAATGTCATGAGATAAAAGTCACATCATATCCAAATAACTCCAGCAAAGCAAATTCTTGTTATAAGTTCCAAGTAAATAAACAGGCCCAACAGGGAAATAGTTACTTTAGAGGAGGTTAATAATCAGACTTGCCACAACTAAATGCATCATTCTGGGTGCTCAGAGAACATGCTTGATATCAGCATTAGAAATCCCCCTAGACTCACAATTCTCATTAAAAATAAAAATACCTCTTGCCCTTCAACATTGATGTCATTTGACACTTTTTTACTTCCATTAAACATTCCTATTACTGACTCTCCTTTACTGGAGCTTCACTTAAGTCAACAACCCCTGCATCAGCCACAGAGCTAACATGAATTTATTTAGGTCCTAAATCACTGTCTTAGAACTGGATCAAGACTAATTCTATCATTCCCCAAAGAATGTTGTCTGTTACTGAGAGTGTACGACAGGAAAGCATGGTCCAGAATGTGGACATTTCTTATTCTTTATTGCACCATTTTTTTTAGGGTTTCGGAATGTGATTCTGGGATTGAGGAAAGTGTATGGAAGGATCATCTGAAGCCTTCAAGAGGGGGCATTCCATCACAGATGGACCATGGAAAGACATTAAAATTCATGATCCTAATCATTGGAGAAGTGGATTTAAATCTTAACTGGTTGTCTGTTTCATGTGATTGAATTTGCACTGATCAGCTTGTTAATTTCATTCATTGTGAGACATATTCCAAAACCTACAATTGAACAGTTGAGACTTCGGAGGCTTATCGGTGGGGCTCACTTATAAAAAATTAAAATAAATATATTTTTATTACAAAACAAGATAAGACTCATCATTAGATTGAATACTGTATAAGATGATGATTTTCTCCTACACACGACCACGCGTTGGAGTTATTCCCGACTTTGAACATGGTGAAATACAGGGTGACCCCACTTTCATTGATGGTCCAAATGCGTGTCATGCACTCGAGAAAATTTCCTTATATAGTATTTAAGGTTTTTGTATATTTTATGGTTGATTAATCTGCAGATGAACCTAAGTTGTATTGAAGTAAAATCTTGACGAAACACGAATAATATGAGCATGCATGGATACTCCAAAATAGGCAACATATTGTATTGTATCATATTTTATATTTGGGGGATATTCATATGCATCCATCTCTCACAATATAGTGATAATAAATTTAATAGAGCCCACCTAGAGCCCCAATGACAGTGGCACTTGGGGAAAAGAGTCATCATGAATGGACCAATGTATCAAGTTTAGGGTCAATCCCAAGTCCCTAACCCCATCATACATGGCCCACAAATTTAATGATTTTATATTAAAGAAAAAATTTAACCCTCGATTCAACGGTCCAATCTATTCGGGTTTGTAAAAAATCAATTGATCATTTGTAATTTAAGGGTGTCCCATTTGCGTTGATGGTTTGGATGGATCATAAAATCAGGCCTATTATATTGTCCCTCACCATAATATGATGGGGGATAAATGCACATAAATATATTCATTTATATTTTACTTTTTCTGTATGAAATTTATGTCCCTATCATGTCTATGACGTGCTCCAACTATATCACGTGCCCCAACTATATCGGGGTATTATTGGATATGAGAGATACTATTTTGAATTATTTTATACTTTTTTTTTTTCCAACATAAGTGGACTGACTGTGGATCCTTACAGATTTATCAGTGAGCCCGAGCCTAAGCGGATCGGCAGTACATGTGGAGATATCTTATACGGGTCGGTAGATTCCTCGATTGTCGGCTTTAGCCGAGGCAAGCTAAAAGTCAGCTACAACGCGCCACCTCTTCAATGTAAAAAGTAAAAGGCCAAAGCGGCGCAGGCGGGGAATATGTTCCTTATAACACGTGTATAGGATCAACATTGTTTTTTTAAGTCCTTATTACCTTATTTTGAGTATACAGGGGAAGGGGGGTCAAAAAATATTTCTTGGAGGCTTTTTGTAAGAATTTTTTTTTTTTTGAAAGAGTAGGCAAATGTAAAAAAATTATTAATTTTTAGAATTTGCAAGGGGTCTTTACACTTTTTTTGGCTTTGGTTGAGGGGCTAAGTCTAAAGCTCTCGGACCCTCACACTTTGGTTCGCCTCTAGATCGATGTGTTGGTTTTTAAATGTTTTTGTAAAGTTCTGCCTTAATTATATCGACACCCTCATTGGATTTTGTTTAGAAGGTAAAAGTAAAATAAACACAACACTTAGAGATCATAAAGAAGGAGTCTACACTTGAATTTCAATGGTATAAAGAGCGAGAGATGGGATAAATTTAAACAACTTCTATCTGCAAGACACTTTGCAGGCTTTATCCCATTTTCTAGTAGTTTTTGCCATTTGGAATGGTTTTTAGGTGATTGTTTGTTTGACATCAGCCTTTTTTTTTTTTTTTTTAAGATAAATCTACATATATTAGACATATACACATATATACATATATAATAGAAGAGCAAGGAAAAAAATGAGACAACTACATGATTTGATCGGGTCAGATGGATTACCCCACAGGGCTTAATGCAGTGCCTCCTAATTTTTGTTCAAAAATGAATAAAAAGAACTTGAAAGAGAGACTGTAGTAAAATAGTAAAAAATAAATAAAAAAACAATGAGACATTATGAAAAATAACCTTGAGGTAGAAAAAACATCATTCATTTTCATCTATCAATAAGATGATATATCATTTGTTGAATTATTTGTACAAATAATTCATATCATCCAATGTCATTAGCCATTGATTTTCTACCATCATATATTACATTTTGCGTATAGTTCTTTTTTCTTATCGTTTTAGTAAATACTCACACACTCATGCAATTCACCATAGGCTATGGTCATGATTGATCCCTAATTATTTTTATGGAAGTGACTCACCACTATGCTCGGAATGAAATACCATCCGCTCTTTCTTAAAAAAAATAAAATTATCCCTCTTTTTATATAAGCAGGCTCTAAACAGTTTGCTTTTAAAAGGTTGAGGGTTCAAAAGTGCGCTATCATACTGCGACCACCGGGTATTTACTCGGCTCTCGTGAGCCCGAAGGGTTGGGCTGGACACCCTCTTATATCTAACACAAAAAAAAAAAGTTGGCTTTAAAGGTGAGAGAAGCCGACAGGTGAAGCCGACTCACAAAGACAATAAATCTGAGACTGAAAGGGCCTGCTGGTTCCACTGTCTTAATCTTGGCAAAAAGCCTTCCCTCCATATACATTATCAACTAACAAAGTGACATGGTACACTGATGGAGCACCATTTCTCTCTGTTCCACAACCCTGAACAGCTGACGGGGACGGCTCTGATTGCCTGCATAGGCCCACAATCATCGCGGGAGCACTTTTACTCAGTGTCTCTCGGTCTATACTCTCCTTCCAGAAAAACCAAAACCCCTCTTCACACACAGTCCCTTTCCCTTCTTCTCCTCTACTCCTCACTCTCTTTCTCTATCTGCATCTACCCATCCCAGCTTCTCTCCATCCCTTTCAGATACACACATCTGCTTCTCTCCATCTCCTTCAGATACACACATCTGCTTCTCTACTCTCTTCTTTTAGGAGCAGAAGCATACAGAGGAATATATACATATAGAGAGAGATAGATTGATAGGGGAGAGAAATGGGGGGTCCATTGGGGGCTATCATAGGGAGATGCCCAAGCAGCAATGGAGATGGTGAGCTGGGCAATGGGATCGTAAAACACAACAGGAAATGCAGGGATTTGGTGTTCCTCATCCTCTTCATTGCTTTTTGGGTGGCAATGATTGTCAATTCCAGCTTTGCTTTCAACCAAGGAAACCCACTCAGGTATAACAAGCACAACAGACAAAAGTAACCCATTTCTCTCTCATTCATCACTCAGACACACACATTCCTCAGATGGGTTTCTTTGTTTTCGGCTTAGATGGAAACCCCAACTCATTAAATGGTTGCATGGCTCTTGTAGAAGGTTTTTGTATGTTTGGGTTTTGGATTTTGCATGGTCTGATTCTTTTATGGATCTGATTTGTTTTTTAAGCTGTTTTAGTGGGTGGGATCCAGATATGCAGTTTTCTTCTTTGCTCTGTTACAACAAATTTCAAAGACATGGAGAACGTCACTAAGATTTGGGCTATAAAATATTTGTATCCTGTATTGAGTCACAGGGTGTTCTATTAGAGGGCTTGTGGGACAATTGAATGTACAGTGAAATCTGCATTTTCTGTTCATACAGGGGCTGTGCTATTATGCCCATTTCAATTCATTTGCAACCGTCTTGCAAATGGAATGGGATGCAGAAAATGTGGCATTCAGGTGGAGGTTCTCCTGAATGCAGGATCCTTTTTATTAAGGTGAACAAATGTTAATTTATGTCCCAGTGGGCTGTGAAGTACAAACCTGTGGAACATATGTCCATTATCAGTTCATGGGTCTCGACTTTTTTTTTTCAATCTTGTGAAGTTACTTTTTTCTTAAGTATTCACTTATAAATGAAAGGGATGTATCTAGTAAAAATCATCTAATCCCCCTAATGAAACTGGCTAGAGAGCTCTTTGGCAATTGCTTTGGTTATCTTATGCAAATGTATGCACACACAAGCAACCAAAGTGTTACACCTACTTACTTGTTTTGACTTCACCAAAATACTAGAGATTCCGTACTCTTGGATATGAATAGAGTTAAAAGTTAAAACTGAACTGACTGATGAATGGATATGGTTTTGCAAATTTTGAAATGTGGTTAATTGGTTGAATTGCCACTCTTATAATGGTAATTGAATTGTCATTTTTAAATCCTGTCATATGTACAGTGTTACAGTTGGCATGCTTTCTTCTTATGGTAAGCAGCAACTAATTGAGGGAATGCATATCCAATGCAGGCTTATGTATGGTCTGGACTACAAAGGAAATGTTTGTGGGAACAAGCATGCAGATCCAGATCTTAGTGAGTTGGAGGTTAGATATTGGTTGAATCCCAACCAGGTGTATCAAAGTGGGCTGAAAGGCAGTCAGTTCAAGCTGGCTGATGCTAGAAGCGTTTGTTTGATGGAATGCCCCGAACCATCCGATGACGGCCTCAATTGGGTTTGTGATTATCCGGAGGGAGATATTCACATATCAGTTGATGACTGGATTGATAGGAATTACGATTATTATGAGTTCCTCACACCGGAAATGAGGAACAATTCTCTTCAGCTTCAAGGCCCATGTTACCCTGTCATATTTCCTAGTAATAATGGTAAGCGATGGGGACCTGTTATTAACACAATTTATCCTGGGGACTTATACAACTCTCTTTCTTACTGAAATAGTATTTATATTTGAGTATGGAGAGTCAGATGACTGTCAATCCACCAAGGGTAGACAATGCTTCAAAAATGATCTTTATATTGAACATTATATTTTTTTCCATGTGGTCAAATATATATATATATATATATATATATATTTGGTAATATATTGCTTTCATTTTTTGAATGTGACTGTTATTTTGTTCTTAACCATTTCCTGCAGGATAAGGGTTAGAACTTCCCAGTCGGGATCTAAGCTAGAGAGCATTCTCTAGCTACCATTGGGTCCAAAGGATGATTGTTCTAGATCATTGATCCATGACCCCCTAGCTCTCAAGTCCAAGGACACCATGAGTTTCTTTGAGCTAATGATCATGTAGTTTCTCTTTAGCATGATCTATGTTGCAACATTAGTTGAATAGGATTCAGCCATGTGGATGCTTAGTTGTATTCAAATTGGAAATCTCTAGGTGAGAAGTGGGACGAGTCATCCACTCTTTCATCATCATGACAAGCAGGTTTCTAGAGAGAGAGAGAATGGCGTGCCTTCAAAGTTATAACAGCATCTAATTCCATGGATGTTGCACCCCCGTGACCCCGTCTTGATGACCAACACAATTGATATGATGGGCCAGGAGGATGCCCCTAAAAAGATCTCTCAAGTTAGGAGATCCTGCCCATCCTTTGGCCTTTATCTATTTATGGCTCACTTGTCAATGGCTCCGGATCTTGTTATCTTACAATTTTTTGGGGTATGCCTCAGCCATAGTGGAAACTCGAGCATTGATATTCTAGATAACCGAGCCATTTGTCCACATGCAGTGTATATGATGCCCCAGCCAGTTTCATTCGCCAAATTATAGGACCCAATATACCATCCCTTCCTTTTGACAACATTCATATAAATAGTTATACTAGACAAAAATTGTGACCCAGCAAGGAACTATATTCTTTTGTCATGCATAGGATGTGTCCATCAAGTTTTGTAGATGCCGAATTGCAGATGGGCAGAATATATTTAATTTTCAATTATGCTCTCAAATCATAAAAATCCATTTGTCACTCAGATTAGTCTTTATATGTTTTCTCTTTTTGATATCTTTCGAAAAAAAAAATGTTTTCTTTTTGCATTGTACCTTCTTTTTATGTTCAATCTAACTATCTATTTCAGTTTACTGGAGCTGCCAATTTGTGGCACGTGCATCAAACAGTTCTTTGAAGCATTGGCAGCAGATGGGTGGAGTGAATATCAATGAGGACCTTCTAATAGATAAAACTGTTCACAGGGCCATCAATTCTCCATCAGCTGTTTTAAAGGTCAGGAATAGTTCTGTCAAGTTTTCAATTGAAAATAGAAATTTTCTTTTTGGATGATAGGACTGAAACAACAGGCCAAAAACTCATAGAAATACACCTATGGTCAAGGTTGCATCGCACTCCACAAACAGATACACCCATCCACAGTTCTACACTCCCACTGTTGTGGTTTTTTAAACATGAATAAACATAACAGCCATGAGTTTTAAGCCCTCCCTTTATTTATTTATTTATTTATTTTGAAAATGAGCCCTCCCTTTATTTTTGTATCTTTGTATAATAGAAGAAGCTGTAAATACAATCTTAACCAACGTTAAATGTTCAGTTCCTGACCCCTAAGCGAGGGCATAAACAGGATGAGCTTAGCCCAGCTTGGGCTTGGCTTAAATATTAAACAAGCTAGTCGAGCTAAACCCACCCTAGCTTTAGCTTGGATTGAACAGTAGCAAGCAGCTCATGCTTGGCCTGAGGAATAGGGTTAACCCAACCAATAGGACAAAAGTGTACTTTTTTTCTTTCAAATTTTTTCTTTAAAAAAAGGTTCTTCATTTTAATCAACGTACAGTTTGTCCATGATGGTGTAGTGTTTGTGTGAATGTGTTTATATTATGTTATTTTAGGCTATGACATTGACATCGATGATTGGTGATAAGAGCTGAGAATGGATGTCATATTTTGATAGTGTCACATGCAAACATGGCTTATAAATTTTTTATTTGGCATATAGAAATAACATACTGTATTGTTGATTTAGAGGAATGAATTTGGTATATAGTATATTTGTTAATCACTTCTTTTTACTATTTCTCATGTTTTAAATTGCATTTGATATGAAACTCTGAAATGAAATGCTGAACTGCTCAAAACATGGAAATGGCACCCACACCCAAATGAAAATAACAGGTATGGTTGATCTCATTTACCATTGTGGTCCTGCAGCATGCTAGTTTCAACATCTCAATAAAATGATTATAGAAAAAAAAAAATGATTCTCAAATTTATCCCATTTATTAAGCTAAATGTATGAGTACTCTGGTTGCTAAATGAGTCTCAGAAACTGAAAAGGACATACGTATTTCTACAAAAAATGTGTATCTATCAGTATCCTGATATTATTTATTTGTCAGTACTCTGTTGAAACATTACATTTCTGTGTGTTTTGTTATCTGCAGAGATATGTAGCTGATATTGGGAAGACATGGGCAGTGTTGATTGTTTGTGGCGGAATACTACCATTGTTTTTGTCAGTAATCTGGCTATTGATGATTCGGCATTTTGTTGCTGCAATGACATGGATAACAGTCATCCTTTTTAATGCTCTCATAATATCTGTTACCGTGTTTTTCTACACAAAAGGTGATAAAACATTCTTACCATGTTTCCTAATGTCAGCTTATGTGAATAATGTTGCAGTTTTGTCCCGGTATTCCTATTGCATTCATGAACTCCTATTGTCAAATTCTTGAATGAGTTGGGAATCATTCAGTGTGTATATTGGTGGCTTGATCTGTTATCTTTAAGTACTGAATTTTACATTTCATAATGATTTGTTTTAGTTTGAAAGAATTGAATAAAGAGCCATCCTAACAAAATGAGCATGCAGGCCAGATGAATGGATAAATCTATCTAAACTAGACGCATCATGTTGATGGAGCCAAACAGTTCAACCAGATACATGGGAGGGATGTCTTCAAAAAATAGCTATATATATATATATAATTGCTAGCCATCTGACCTAAGACACTTAAATGAAATGTCAAAAAAAAAAAAAAAAAAAATTGTGAATGGTTTCCAATATTGCCTAGATTCGATGGCAAGCAATGTCCAGTGGATATGACTCTATGGAGATGGATAATTTACGAACCCGATTTTGTGTTATGTGCTATGTGTCCACTTTGGACACAGTTGCCTTGTAGGTCCGTCTTGCCCACTGGCCCAGCTGCCTATTTATTTATTTATAATAAAGGGAAGGTGTTCCATGTTTGCTGTAAGAGGGTTGTTGGGTGCTATCCTTTGCTGAGGTATTGGCAGTTTGACACTCTCTTATCATGAACAAATGAAGTGGTTGTTCTTCAGGTAAGCGCCTGGATCTCACCAAGGATGAACCTAATGCCCTACTCTCCAAGTTTCCATATCTTTCTTTGCAACCCCATTTATAACATTGACAGAGTTCCCTGTGGACTTGAATATCCATTTTAAACAACAAAGAGGATAACAAATAAAAAAAGAATATCCATTTCAAACACTATCATATATGTAAATGTCTTTACCAAATCATATGGCAACCGGACTTTATCCTCTTTGTTGCTTTATACAGAAGATTTACTCTTCGATAGAAATTTTAAAAAGTTGGAATTGTATCAATCATGTGGTAACATGGAGACCTGTTTGTTCATTTGGACATGGGCATGAGTTGTCTGTTGACCTTGGCAAATGCTAGGTGAAACTACACAGTTTACCTATCTACATGACTTGGAGATGGACTTTTTTCTTTTTAGGTATCAGATGGGCATGATGTGTCTACTGTCTAGTGACCTTGGCAGACACTAAATGCTGAGATATCCATTTGATTGACTGCCTATTAATATTTTGAGGTATATGTTAGTTCAGTATTGCAACATAGTAAATCACATCAATTCTAAACTTAGATCCTGTTCTTTTGGGTGTGAACAAACAATTTCATTGGATTGTTGTGCTGGTGTGATTAATTAGTTGTTGTCCATCCAACATAAGATTGCCAGATGATTAGCTTGAATCTCGAACACACGAGTAATGTATATGAAATCGTTATAAAATAAAAAAAAAAACGGTGCCTAAAACTGTATCCAATTGAGTTTTACACTTTGTCTTCTTGTATGGTGTTTTGTGGTTGAATGTTTATATGATAAGATATGACAGCACCTTTTATTTGACATTGTTACTTTCAGCTGGATGGATTGGAAATGATGCTGTTTCTGTTGTCATTGGAGCAAGTGATCCGTATCTTCAAATAAGTGGAAGAGTGAGACTCTCATCAACTAATACTTTGGATTTGGAAGATCTTCTTATTTGCATGCATTTACTCATTTTGTGCCTGTATTTTCAGGAAGTAAACCATCTTCGCGCTGTTGCCATTCTGATGACAGTTGTAATGATTATTGCTATTCTTTCATCAATAGCTATTGTTCGCCGCATCCTTATGGCAACATCTGTTCTGAAAGTGAGCAATGCTTTATATGTATTTAAATGACACTAGTATTATCGCTTCGCTTTATGCACTCATATATACCAACATGCTCCTTAGTCCTGATAAATGGAATTGAAATAGCTGGAGCTATCTATGTTAGACGTGGACGTGTGTATCACTATCAGGCAGTCACCTTAGATACAGACATGTATATTGCTGTCAGATGTAGGAAGCCTGTAAACATATAGTTCACATTTATGTGCATAGTGTAATAAACCTTAGTTTATTACACATAGTACTATGGGAAGTTTGGAAGATCATCTCATGAAACTAACACCTGGCAGTTATGAGGTTTTTTGAGCCTATGCGCACTTGTAGGCCCTTCTGATATGATCATCAACCCAAAGAAATGCAGTGTCCTTGGATCTCTACCCTGTATGTATAAGAAATCGTTATTTATCCAGACTTTAATCTCATGGCCCCACTTTACGTATTTAATTCTCAACTACGTATATACAAACCAGTAACTGCATGGTCTTTTGAAAGGTTGGTGGTATTGTTGGGTGTGTGTGTTTGGGTGAAGGGGGTGGTCCTCCATCAAATCAATGTTCTCGATCACCAGTCACATTCCCTACTTGTATATACTCAAGGCCCAGGATATTCTGCATGTCTCCCATTAAGGATCATATAAATCCATTATCCCGTTACCTCTGCACTTAGCAAAGAATAAGATTGCATAGAACTAAGGGCATGTTTGTGTCACTTCTGTAGACTTCTGCTTTTTCCTAGAAAAAAAATCCTACCCCCTTCCTCTCTAATTGGAAATGCTTTCCATAGAATCACAGAAACTTTCACTGGTTTTGACGCTTTTCCTTGTGAAAAAGCTTTTGCACCAAATGATGGAATAAAATTTCTTTGGAAAAATGTCCCACTTTGCCATGGCATTTTTGCAGGAAGGCGGTTACACTAACGTGTCCTATGAGTTTCTAAGTTCCTCTGCCTCTGCTTTTCCAGATAGATGGGATAAGGTTTTGGTGATGATGATGGTGACAAAGGGTTTTTGTCTGCAGTTACTTTTGGATTATGATTTCAATTTTGTTTGAGAATCAACTTAATCTGAGATTATTCTTCATATTTTATCTCAAGGCTTAAATATTGTATTCCATTTTGTCAAGACAATGTTTATTGCCTAATTGTTTTCCAATTGAATCTGATTAGCCCAGCCCAATGTTCATCATGTGTTTGATTATTCTTTATTTTGTTGTTGTTGTTGTTGTTATCAGTTATGTTTTTGAGGTTTACTCATGCCTCTAATAGATTAAGAATAATAAATTAAGAACTCTAATAGATTAAGAATAATAAATTAAGAACTCAATATGCTGTCATTTGGTTTGTTAAACATGTTTTTTCATACTTCTTTATGCAGGTTGCTGCAAAAGTCATCGGCGAAGTTCATGCTCTAATTATTTTCCCAATCATACCATATACTATCCTCGTGATCTTCTACATGTTCTGGTTTTCTGCGGCACTCCATCTTTTCAGCTCTGGTCAGATACTCCGCAATGACTGCAACGCCAACTGTTGTGCTTATGATCTGAAGATCAAAAGGGTGAATTGTGATAGTTGCTGTGGCTACAGCATTCACTACACTCCTCATATTGCAATAGCCATCCTTTTTCACTTGTTTGGATGTTTTTGGGCTACACAGTTCTTTATTGCTAGTTCTTCAACAGTGATTGCTGGGTCAGTTGCTTCTTATTATTGGGCTCGTGGTCAAACGTCGGTAGGCACTCTGGTCCTTGAATATAAATTCCATATGCACATATACATGCACTAGCCCCCCATTGTTTAAATCATGTTTGGGTTTGAAGCTTTTGAAGGCTTTTTCTTTCTGTTCAGAGCATGATTTATCGGCTTACATATTCATCAATGAGTTGCTGGTTATTTTGTGGTTTCTCTCAGCAAGCAAGGGAAGGCAAAATACTCTTGACTATCTGAGGGGCTATATGTGAATCAATGACAATTAGTATCGAGTCAAATTTAAATCTCTGTTTTCAAATTCTGGATTGGAACTTTCTAGTGATTGACCAGATTTCAGTAAAGCTTTTGAATTTTCTGCTGAAATTATTTTTTATAACTTTTTTTATGAGTCATCTTAATTGAGGAGGATCTTGATTGTTTTATCATTCAATTTCCCTTTTATACTCACCTCATTTTTAGGCAGGCATAAATGGTTTCAAAGAAATCACCTTCATATCTGAAAAAAGACACTTGCAAGAAGATATTTAGACATGATCACATACACTAATTCACAACACAGGATACAAGATTTATGTGTTCTTAGGCCCTAGATCACAACAAACAAGTCTCTGTTAGCCGAGGGAGGTCTTTATCGTGTACTGCTCCAATGCCGACATAGTGTTGAGAGTGCACGCCCACTCTTTTTTTCTAGAGATTTTTTTGTTGTTCAAAATGATCTCTAAATAGTACAGCACTTTCATATCACCTGATATTTTACATCTCCAACTTAAAGCTGCTACAGAAGTGTAAAAAATGAGGCACCTAGGTAAACTTAGTCAAGATTTCTCTGCTTGTCTATATTGTTTCTGATCTAGAAAAACCTTCTTCCTTCCCCCTATGCATCCTGCAAGATGGACCAGTGGCTGGGCACCATTTGGATGTGGTCCCACATGAGTAACATTGACGCTTTCAAAGCAAGAGAGTATATTTCTCATGGTTCAGATCCATATATTGGAGCCTACTTCTATCACTTGCAACTGTGCACTCAAATCAACCCTCTTGAATTGGCAGGCGCCCCAAATGTCAACTCTGATCAGAGTGACATGGGCAAGTGGATTGATCCATGCCTCATGCCGCTTGGCCAGGACCAATCAAATAATATCACCCTTATTAGAGTGAAATTTGGGCCTTGATAGATCAAAAGGTATTAGATTATTTTTTAGTAGGTTTTTTTTTTTTTTTTTTTTTTTCTAGGATGTACTTCACTGTTTGAAAGAAAAAATTGTGATGATGAAGATGAGTTGGTTTGAACTGAGCATTTTACTAACGTGGCAATGAGGCATCAAGCAAGCGGCCCACAATACAGGGGGTAACAAAGTAAAACTGAACTGAGTTATTTGAGTTGCCTCAAATGTTGATCAAATCTGGCCTAATGGTCAATATGATTCGATGATCATAGCCATTAAATCAAGCGTGCATAATGAATGGTTGGACCAAGTTGTTCTACCTGCCTAGTTTGGAGGCCTCTCAAGAGTCAAGAGAACAATGGCCATCAAATTAAGATGATATTTGAGCCATATGCAATATATGCAGCCAAGTGCAACATTCATGTCATTACTATATGATGTAACTGCTTTTGTGGGCACCACTTGGATGCATTCCAATTCAAAGGGATAAGGGCATGTGAGGGGCGAATCATGAATTATAGGTGAATCACCACAGTTGGATGATAATAGGCATTTGATTAAGGTCTTTTGAAAACAGAATCAGAAAGTTGGATTTAGCCATCCATTTGATTAAATTGTTGATTGTCTTTTATGCAGCAAGAGATTCCATTCCTTCCTGTATTTTCTTCAATGAGGCGGCTCATGCGGTATAGCCTTGGGTCAGTGGCCATTGGTTCTCTCATTGTATCCATTGTTGAGTCGGTCCGCTATATACTCGAATCTATCCGCCGAAGGTTGAAACATACTAATATTGCGCCGTTGAGCTGGATAGGGAAGATGATGTCCTGTTCTTCTCAGTGCTGTCTTGGGTGTATTGAGTGGACCATCAGATCGGTGAATCGCAATGCTTACATAATGGTAAGTTTAGATTAGCAAGTCATTGCTTTTAGAATTCTTTTATGTGATTTCCCTGTTGTCTTTCTTGGCACAGCGTGACAATGATGTGCTTTGAGAATTGCCATGGGTCATGGGGCTTCACAAATGCAAAAACTCTTAGTATATCTGGTCTGGTATTTGGATATTATTTCTGACCAATTTCAGATCCTGAGATTCAGATAATGTCAGTTTTCTGATGAGCTGAGTTCCGTGCATGTGGTGCACCTGGTAATGATTTAAACTTTTGACATGATCAGACTAGGGTTGTAAATTGCTCGTGTTGGAACTGGGACATTTCCAAAATATTGGGCTTGGGTCCTAGTTTAGACTCAGTTGGTTTGGTCAGGCCAAGGCCCAGGATGTTATGGGGCCCTATGATGTGTACCAAGACAGACACGAATAACATGTATCATTATATAATATTTTTATATTACTTGTTTTGACTATAGCCTATGTACCTGACCCAACCTAAATTGATTAGATTTGTTTATAGATCCTAGGATAGGGGCCCAACTTGAACCCAAACCTGGACTTGACACTTACATAAGCCTCCAATTGGAATATATAGATGGGAGAATCTGCCAGTACTGACACTGATGATGCAGGTTTTTTTTTCGTAAGAAACAAAGCTATGAAAGCATCATCAGTTTCGTCCTAGGACTATGGTAGGATAGTGTTTTCGGTGTATGTACTGTATCAAGCATATCTCATGAAATGCCAAAAGATCAGAAGGATGCCTATTTTCTCTTTCCCGCATACACTACCATTTAATATGAATCAGATTGTGGTGTTTGGCACTATTTTTTTCTTTTCTTTTTTGGACTGTATAGCTGCCCTTAGACCTGACATTTTCCCTTAAACAGTTGAAGTTTGAATATTTTCTGCAAAGCCGTTCGTACAGCAAACATGTGATATCACTTGTTCCCAGGATATCGCATAGTGCAATATGTGCAATATCGCACACGGACCTAGGTTATCGCTTAGTACGATATGTGCGGTATTGCATGGTCCTAAATATCACACGAATGGCTGTGCAGGAAACATTTAAACTTCGACCGTTCAAGGGGTTCTGTCTTAGGGCAGCTTTATGGGCAAAATCCCTTTTGTTTGTTTGTTTTTTTGCATACAAGACAATTGCAAGCAATTTCTAAATAAACTGATGTTAAAATTGATGGTTAAGAGATCCTTGTGTTAAAATTGATGGTTAAGAGATCCTTGTGTTGTGATGATTTGTTGGGCAATGCTGGGAACTCGGAGGTGTTAGAGGGAAGTGTAGGTATTTTCTGCTTACAGTTCCATCTCTAGCTTATTGTCTTTGAACTAATGCATGCATGATGCATCAACTAAGTTTCTAATTTCTTGAGATGGAATAGGCTTTGATGATGATGACGACCAGCAAAAATAATTCCATCAAATATGTGAATTGAAGTTTTAAACAGTTTCTTTTTCTTTCTTTCTTTCTTTTTTATTTATTTATTTATTTTAAAGTGGTCTTTTTGATTTAAATTTCTTTACTTAAAAGAAAATGCCTTGAATTTATTATAGGGGTGTAAAACTGTAAATGTGTTGGATCCACAATGGACCCAGATTAAAAAATCTTATTGTGAATCCACCAAAGATCTTATATGCTGAATTTGGATTCAGATCTGAATGTGAGATAGATTATAGGATGGTCAACATCCCAGCTGTCAAATTTCTTTGTTCAGTCCTCATCATATAATGACCAACTAGGCGGACTGCACAAGCATAACCCCAGAAGGATATCTGTGAGAATGAAGTTCTTTCCACCAGAAATTATTCAAGCCATTTCCTTTCTTAATAGTCAAATTGTTTGTAGTAGAATAGCAGTCCCAAAAGGATCACATTGCCCCTATGCTTGAATCATGAAGCTTCTGCAAAGCCTGTGCTCATATATATATATATATATATATATATATGTATATATGAGAGGTGCTCCTATGAGACACTCTCACCAAGTTTATGAGAGATGGGTGGGGGCCCTCACTTCCATATCCACTTTCACCAACTTAAATGCAAGGACCCCTAACTTAAATGTGAGGGCCCCCACCCATCTCTCACCAACTTGGTGAGAGTGTCTCTCACTAGAGCACCTCCCTATATATATATATATATACATACAGTATGCCATCTATTTGCTGCTAGAAGACTTTGAGATGACACCCTGTTCCTCGCTTTTTCGGCTGAGTTTGAGGGAGTCCCTTATCTTGCCAGCTGTCCCACTTAATTTAAAAAATAAACTAGCAATTTGTATGCACCAACTTTAATAGTATAAGAACATACTGCATCTGAATCAATGGATGTTTGTTTATGTTGTGCAGATTGCAATAACTGGCAAAGGGTTCTTCAGAGCTTCATCAATTGCAACAGGATTGATAATGAACAATATTCTGCGGATAGGAAAAGTGAATGTCCTCGGTGATGTCATTCTCTTTCTTGGGAAGTTGTGTGTTAGTCTCACCTGTGCTGTGTTTGCATTTCTCATGTTGGACACTCACAAATACAAATCTGCCCATAACAAGATTTCGTCTCCGCTTTTCCCTGTCTTGGTAAGCTCTATTTGATTTAGGGTCTATTAGTAGAGAGGGGCAGATGATTAGAAGAATAAAGGTTAACTATAATGCTGCCACCTTAGCATTCAATGAAGTTTACCTGCTTCTGTTGTCTTTTAGACCATGTTTTGGTATAATAATGCCTTCTCTGTCAGAAGAAATATAATCTATGCAGAAGATTGAGCTGAAAGACAATGAGAACAGAAGAAAAGTACATCTAATTTTGAGGACTCTACCGTCTCAGGGTCTATCATTATTCATTAAGGCTATCAACAGGCCCTGATTCATTCTGACTGATGGACTGTACAAGTGAGGCAGACCTGGACTTACTTATGGGTCTGATAGGCTGAAGTTAGATCCAGATCTAGGGTCTGAAACTCTTAATCACTTAACAAGGCATACCCTGTCAACAGTCATTTCTATTCCCAAGATAGGACTCATTCATGATCAATTGAAACCCTCAAACACCTCACTTTACAAGCCATGCCCATGTGAATTGTCACACCTCCAATTTGACATACTCAACCACTATCCACTGCTGGATTGAATCCAGATTATAAGTGCACACATTTGTAAAACCGTTACTGCCATGGTAGGCATTGGTATGGGTGGTTGCTAAAACAAACATGCTCTTTGATTTATTGGTCTGTGTGCTGGTTGCATCACCCATATCTTTCCTATCGGACAATCCTATGATATACAGAACTGGAAAGTCATTAGACCAACCAAATGATTATTGGAACTTTGTAAGTGTTTCATGTTACTTACGTGAGGCCAATGAAAGCTAATACTAGTGCTGTTACATAAAATTATGCAGGCCTGCTGGGGACTTGGCTATGTTGTTGCTACTCTGTTCTTTGCAGTGGTGGAGATGGCAATCGACACCATCATTCTTTCTTTCTGCCAAGATGCTGAGGAACATCAAGGGACAGCACAATATGCTCCACCTCTTCTCATGGAGACCCTCAATGACCAAGGTGAAATGCAAAGACTCACCCAAGGATCATCCTGATTTTGTTTTTAAGTTTCAACAATTTTTTTTTCCTTTTTTATCAGTAGCTCACATAAAGAGTTGGGCAAATATATATGATGGGGGTTCTTTAGTGCTTCACTTTCGTGTCTTTTGTTATTACTTAATGTCAACTCAACTTAGCTTTCACAATCTTTTTAGGCCCCTTTTTTTCTACTGTATAGTTATGACTTCCTAATGCAATGAGGGTTTTGCTGGAGTAAATATATGCTCTCTCTCTCTCTCTCTCTCACACTGTGCGTATTTGCAGGAAGTTGATGATTAAATCCAACCTGCAAAGCACATATTTCCACATAAATTGGCACTTACCCAAGTTGGGTGTGCATAATTTGTGCATGTTATTGGCCCTATTCTTGCAAATGTAGCACACTGATGTTGATTAATGGGTTTTTTTTTTTTTTTTTTTTTGGGCATGGATGGGCCATAATCAAATGCATTGATTGGACAAACACTATTCTTTCATGGGGAGTTTGTCTGCAAGAGGCTTTTCCTAGGAAAGGAGTAGAAACAAGGCCTAAGGTAAGGATGAAGGCTTGAAGCTGGAGAATTACGTAGGAAGTTCAGGAAACGTGTCTTGGAAACTATGTAAACATGCCTCACTTTGCAACGTTTATAGCAGTTTTTGTAGCCAATAGCCATGACCTTTCCTCCTCATCCCTCCATGAATATATTGGTCCAAATTGTTTGATTCTGGGTTGTGGTCCGGATCGAAGGCAGGCAAGTGCAACCAAAATGAAATACATAACACTCTCAAATTCTTAGGACTTCTTCAACTGGACTAGATGGCCTTTGCTTTTCAGAAAAGAAAAAAATTTCAGAAACCCACCATCCTAAAACACTTTTCAGCGGGTTCCCCCTAAAAAATTACCTTTCGTAGAAAAATAGAGGAAAAGTGTTTAAACAGATGGTCCCTGACGATACAATGGAGTTATGGAGCCGAGCCTGCAGCGTGGTAAATTCACTTTACCAATAAAGTGAGGTAAAGGGTATGGTTCAAATCATATAGTTATTTCAAAAAATAGTTAGGATTTTACACCCATCCGGATGGGATCCACAGCCAAGAAAGACTAGGGTTGCAAACGGAATGGTTCCGAACCAGGACCTCCGAATCCGATTTTGACATGTCCTGTTGGTTCCAAATCCTATTCCGATAGGAAGGTTCAGGAATCGGGACCACCTAAAAACTGGATCTAGTTTCAAAATTGGTTCTAACCTAAGTGCCCAGAGCGAGGGTGGGAGCGCCGAAACGCTAAATTTTAAAATAATTATATGTCCAGAGCGCCTCTGGAGCGCTTATACAATGTGGGTTTATAAACAATTAACTAATGAGCATAAATATATCTTATCCATGTATTCAAGTATAAAAAATAGAAAAAAAAATTAACTTTGCAATTTAATCACATAAAATGGACAATACTTAATAAGTCAAAAGATTTTTCTTCATTCAAAAGATAAATATCTAGTTTACAGAATAAGAAAATACACAAAAAATCAAAATTCTTCGAGGTTCGTTCGGTCGAACCTCACTCCAAAAACGAATCCGCTCCAAAAGTGCTGATCCGCATTTTCGAAGCTGGATGGAGAGGGCTGAGAGGAGGTTTTGGGTACTAAGGTTCTAACTTCCCTTCATTTTTCAAAAAAATAAATATATCATTTAATTTATAACTGTGCATCAGGTTGTCTACTACTTCACATATTATACATAAAATATAATATATATATATATATATTTTTTTTTTTGAGATACTAATATCAGAGACTCATATATCGGTTACCGAGTCCACGGATAGGAACTTATATGGACCAAAAATCAGACCCATTTAACAATCGAAACATAAATTGGATTCTGGACCCGCACCCGTTTATAAATCGAAAACTAAAATAGATTTCAAATCCAATTTTTTTCGGATCGAAACTTTCAAATAATCGAATACCTATTTGCAACCCTATCCGTGATCCACAATTTCTTACCAGCCCGCTTTTTTATTTGACCCTCTTACCAACCACGCCCTAAAGGCCTAAAACAAACATAATTGATGGTCCCGTGCCACGTATATGATTGTTTTATCATGTCTTGGGCTTCCTATGCAAAATAGAGGTATTACACTTATTTAAAAATGAATACATCCAAGTATTGGTATTTTACCCCAAAAACAAATACTAACTCCTACAAAATGGGATCCACTAGATACACAGGGAAAAAGTAACACGTATAGATTCAGGAGATCACAACCATAAAAAGCTTATCATATCCACGAGGAGAGTATACACAGAGAGAGAGAATTCAATGGAGAAGATCTACAAATCTTCTATGCGACATATATATCTCACCTTCTTTAAAAGAAGATTTCTCACCTTCTTTAATAGAAGATTGAGAAGGGATGATATCAATGAAGATTTTCTCTCAGTTATCTCCTATTACCAAAAATAAGAACTTGTATCCCATTACCTAACAAAGAGATTTGCAAATCCCCTTATTTTTCCCCAGTTATCTCCTAACACTGTAAAGCCCAATCACTGCAACACTTTTTTTTTTTTCATTTGTACTAGTTCCTCCGGGCACATGCAAAAGCCGGATAAACTCCAATGTAATCCTATAGCCCCGAGTGTGAGGGTGTGGTTTCGAACTTTCGAATCTACAGCCTCGGATTGCAAACCCTGGTCGTACGCCAATTACATAAAATCCAAGTAGACCCATACATGAAAATCTGGCCATCACAATAGCACAACAACATATAATTTGTTCCCTGACAAATTCAATCTGATCTTCTTTTTTATCTCTTGTTTCATTCAGTCTCCATCTCTCTCAAAATGGAGAATCTGAAAAATACTAATAATCAGGTGTCCACAACTTCTAAAACCTCTCAAACAAATGGATGGTCTGGATAACTTGATCTTCCTGTGAAATTTCTTTACCTGTACATGAAAAGAGGAAATCCAAGCATAAAAATGTAAAAAAAATAAAATAAAAAAAAAATGACAACATCCAAAACGATTCCCTGTTATTCTCTCATTGGCTATAGAGTCTAAAATTCAAAGCAGATGATAAAGATCCAAAACACCCTAAAAACACAAATACAAAACGGTAGAGATTTACATAAATCAATCTATAACAAAGGTACCAAAGACACAAAAAAAGACACTCAAATCACACCCTAAAATACCAAACACGCACACACACACAAAAAGAGCAGATTTACATGATGTATGCATCCGACGCGCACGTTAGCCGGACGGGGAGGCCCGGGGCTAACGTGAGCCGATCATCACCCCCTTATTTTCTTGACCTTGTACCAGCCCTTCTTGCATGATTCTCCCACAACTTTCATTCCTTTCTTGAAGAAATCTTTCAGCCCCTTTGCCCTCTCCTTCACCTGAAGCTCAAAACCACCCATTTCTCTCTCTCTCTATCTCTTCTCCTCTACTAACCCAGCTAGTCTGTCTTCTTCTTCTTCTTCTTCTTCTTCTTCTAAGGGGTAAAACTGCTGCAAAACAAACAAAACAATTCTACCTGCCCTAGTGGATATCTCTATCTATATATCCCTGCCCACTTAAACCAGCTGGGATTTGGTTTAAAATTCAACGGATGGATGTTGTGACACGTGGAAAGATGCAGGTAATACGGCCTTGATTTCTGTAAGTGGGGGGTCAGAGATTTGATTAGGATTAGTAAACTAAAGTGATTAGTGTGAGGTTGGCACCGTTTAAGAGGGAGAAAGTGCCAGCTTACCAGAAAAATTCATGTGGCGCACATGTGTGTCATCATCAATACAGGCTGGCCGTGCTCTTGACCGTTAGCTGGTTTGTAGTTTTGCTTGAGCACGTAAGGTTGACTGTTTATCACCAATCCAGATTCCAGATCCTCTCAGGCTCTTAATCTAGAGGAATCTTGGAGTTGGGAGGAGTTCGACTCCACAATACGGCTGTATATTTAAATCCGAGCCGCTTAAAATAAATGTCGTTAATTTTTAAAAAAATACCTACAAATTCTACATGAATTGGAGTTCTTCCACCGTTAGATTGACGTTTTGTAAGAAAATGTGATTGACAAAATTCAGACGGTCAATCAATCCAACGGTGGAAAGAACTCCATCCTCTCAGGCTCTTAACCTAGAGAATTCTTGGAGTTCGATCAACGGACCGTATATTTAAATCTGAGCCACTCAAAATAAACGTCATTAACTTTTATAGAATATACGCAAATTCTACGTCAATTGGAGTTCTTCCACAGTTAGATTGATGTTTTGTAAGAAAATGTGATTGACAAAATTAGACAGTCAATCAATCGAACGATGGGAAAAACTCTATTGATGTAAAATCTGAAAATAAATGGCATTTTATTTTTAACGGTTTCGACTTTAATAGATGGGATCCATTGTGGAGTTAGCACAGGATTTCACATGAGTATTTTTTTGGTGCTGGAAGATTCTAGACACCTAAGAACTGGATTTTGTTTCTTGAATGGTGACTTTATTTCTAGGGGAATTTAATGTCTTTAACGTTACAGGCGTGCTACACACGGGGGAAACCCCGGGGATGCACCCCGACTCCCATGGCTCCCATGGGGAGTCGGGGTGCATCCTTCCCGGGGTTTCCCCCGGGGTGTGTAGAATTTTTGTTAACGTTATGCGTTTCAATTGTGGGCCATCTGATGGTCCACTTGATGGGACATGATTTTGACGTCCATCCTTCACTGATCAATTCATAGGACAGTGCCTGGGCTCGTGATGATGGATGCCCGTTTTGCATGACTTGGCTGGGAAGGAGATTGCTTCACTAGTCATCTAAAATGGAAAGAGATGGCCAACCAAATCACTAGATCCACAAATCAATGGATACCACTTGGCTTGATGCTAGTACCAGGTCCCATTATATGAAAGCATTGATTGTAAGCCACGCAATGGTTTAAATGTTAACCATCCAATTAAATTGTACTGTTGTCCTTTTTTTTATCAAAGAGCAAGGACGAATGATGGGCTTATGTGTAGAACCTGCTCGTTCCACATGAATTTCATGGGCCAGAATTTAATGGGAAAAGAGATGGGATTTTGTTTCCTCTATGTGAATTAATTAGGAAGTTTGATAAATTCAAAAGATGCACTGTCCAACTCAATCAATTGTAATAAGCATTATGAAAGAAAAATAAAGATAGCATAGAGCAAATCAATGACATACCAATTTATGTGAAAAATACTCTAAAATAAGAGGGAGAAATTAGGGCTGCCTATCAAATGATCTATATGCAAAATAAGAGTTTACAAGTTTCTTCTTTCCAACCTAATAATTGAGAATCAAATAAAAAAAAACTAACATGTTAACATAATATTGGAACTTTGAAATCATATGTTTAATCCAATTTTACCCATAAACTATATATTAGATATAACCTAAAAATGATATAAAAAAGATTGTCCTAATGTATTTTGAAAGTTTCATTCTTTAATGAGAGAAAAGAAATAGTTCACGAGAGGCAAACTAAAAAATGATAATTAAGGTGGGACCAAGAACATAAAACTAAAATGCCCATAAGACATTTCAGATTTTCTCTTACTAGAAAAGAAATTCAAAAAAAGAAAGTGGAGGTACTTGGCTCCCCCACTAGATTCCAAGGTTAGTAAAGATGATTAAGTATACACATATAAAAGAAGGGTGGTTACATGTAGCGGTCAAAAACTATAGGTGGTTATTTGTAAGAGTCCATTATAATATATTAAGTTAAGGAGGTTTTGGTTTTGATTTTGACCGTTGGTTATAATTTTGACCGATGGTTACGTAACTACTTATGCAACTGTCCATTCATTTTTTCATCAAATCACTCATGTTTCGGTTGTTCCTATGTAACTATATCTTTTTGGTCGGTTATAATTTTTAATGACGGTTATATAACTAATCATGCAACTACTCACTCATTTTTCCATCAAACCACTTATGTTTTAGTTGTTCCTAGTAATTACTATATCCTTTTTTGCTCCAATTTATCTATTTATATTTTATCCAACCTATCCTATGAAATAAGTAATTTTTTTAATATATAATTATTTATTTTGCAGTGCAGAGAGATACTGTGCTGAGCACGTGTTATTAGGCTAGTGTATATATATTACAAGGACGAATCTATTCCAATAGTTTTCATTGTCCTAGCTTTGCTCGCAGGACTTGTGCATGATGAATCCAGGGAATTTGGCTAGTGGCAGACACTTTTCAACTTTCTCTTTTTCTGTTTCATTTTTTTTTTTTTATTATTTGCCTTTTTTTGTTTTTTTGTTTTTGCTAAAGGTCATTTATATTAAAGGGAGAAAAAATTGGCTTTGGCCCCAACAGAAGGCAAGAATGCCAATAAAAGGCTTCTAAAACAGAAAAAAAAAAAAAAAAAACAAGCTAGAGCCGGACACAACAAATCCAGAGACCCTAAACCCAATAGAAAAGAAAAAGAAACATTGAGGTACCCAACAATCAGCTTCAGAACTTTAATGGCCAAATCTACCAAGGCTAAGCACGAGAGGATCATGAAGTTGCTGAACATTTATTCGATCTGGGAGAGTGCTTAACAAGTCAGAGATGCGCTCTTTGAACAGAGATTTGGCTCTTGGTAGGAAAGGCCTGATGTTGTTAAACTTGGGGTCATTACGAAAGTCCAAAGAATGGAGATGAGGTGGAAGAAGACTGCAGCTGCACTTTTCTTTCCATAATCATCTCTAAATGAACTCAACAGAAGGATTGTTCGGACATGAGATCCCTTCAAAAGAAAAGAGCTACTTCCAAAGACTATCACATTGAAAGAAGATGTGGTAATCAGATTCAGCATTAGAGTGGCAGTTGTAACATCTAGAAGCCAGCGAAATACCTTTTGATTTTGCCTAGATATCTGTTGGAGTTTTCCTCTTCAGAAGACGCCAAATCAAGCATGAAATTCTGGGGTTGACGAAGGTACTCCAAACCAGATTCGCCCAGGCGATTGTCGGAGCCCGAGAACGATTTACCAAGTTTTAAGATGCTGAAAGAGCGAACTTGCTTGTTGGCATTTGTGATAGGCTCACTTGTGTTTACACGTGGGTGGATCCATCAAGCTGCCAAAAGAGAGAACTTGTATGTGGGTGGACCCCACTTATAAAAAGACAACTCTCACAAAAATCTCATGGTAATATCGATAAGAATAGTTTGATCCAACTTATTATCCTTATCATTTCTCAATTCGAATTTGAATAAAGATTTTATCACTCATTGGCTAAATGGCTATATAGATAGATATGAGAGATATCAGTTGGAATCATTAACCATTCATCTTCCTTCCACTAAATCTACAATTCTCCACAATCATCTTCTACATCTCATTATCATCTTTTATATCTAGGGTGTTCATCCTTGCCCCTTGATCTTGAAAAGTGAATCATATATAACTGATCTCTCGTAGACACTCACATATCTCCTCACCAGTGTCTGATTCAAGCCGACGTTGTCCTTATCGCGTTTGTAGCTTCCAACTCTTATAGATCCGTGCTTCCACTTTCAACTCTTATAGATCCGTGCTTCCACTGCATCTTCTACCTTCATTGCTTTCGTTACGAGTCTTGCCTTTCCATATCAATTTGTTAGGTACTGATTCTGCCGCATTGGGCAAATGGATCGGGAAAGCTCTTTGTCGGAAATTTTGGAGAGCAGTAGGAATGTAGTACTTTGGGATGCACACATCCACAGAGATGATAGTAGAGACAGTCTCAAAAGGAGAAACTAAAATTTGGATATCTGTGAGCTATGGGATTACGATCAATCCATCTATCAAATCAAAGGCTAATAGAATTCTCATTACCAACAATCCATTTACAAGCACCTTGGATGAAGGGAGAGAGCAGACGAATCAGCTTGTTAACTCTTTATTTCTCCTTTTGTTAAAAGGTAGAACTTCCAAAATGCATTGGCAAATTTGTGTTTTGCTTTTATCTATGAGACAACTCATTCACTTAACTTTCTTACTTTCTACTTTTTTCCCCTAAAATCATGCAATTTGCAGTTCTTCTCTACTCTACTATAAACCCAATATTAAATATTGTTGGGTGTGAAAAACAATACAAATTCATCAATTTAACATTTTTAAAATCTAATCTAACAATTAGTTTATGGCTAAAATTAAATTGAACATTCCAAAGTTTCAATATTATGTTAATATTTAATTTTGAAAATTATCATATTTCTATTTTTCTTCAATAATTTACTTGAATTTCACATATAATCTTTTTCTATCAAAGAAGATTCTTCAAACAACTTTTTCACACATAAACAAGCTTTGACACAGAGGAAAATAAGAGAAGAGTAAAGGGTTTGGCTTTCAAATACCGTACAATTTAACTATAAATATATGCTTATGGCCCCCACAAAAGTCTAAAAATCCAGATCCATGGTTATGTGTATTTTTACATTTATCTCAAAATATGTGACAGATCAATGACTCAAATTTAAGCTCATAGCCCTTTTTCTTGGATTCTTAGTACTTTCAAAAGTTAAGAACGGGCCTCTTACCTTAGTAGTAAAAGCGACACACAAAAAGGGCGGTGCGTCCTGATTCTAGGCCGAATATTGTATTACTGCAATGCTTTGGCATGTGTAGAGGTGTAGATATGGGTGGGCGTTTCAAGCGCAGCACGGGCCCGGCACGGAATAACCCGGCACAGAATAACCGTGCCAAGGTCGTGCCTGGGTCGTTGACTTAGTCAACGGGCCGGTCCGGCCCGACAGCCTCCCATTGGGCTATGCTGGGCCAAGGCTGCCAGGCCCAAGGCACGACACGGATAAAATCCATTCTATGCTGGGCCAGTGCCCCAAGCCTGTGGGCGGCTCGGCCCGACACGAGGCGAGACCCAAGTATGGCCCGACCCAAGCCCAATGGCCTAATTTTAAAGTATAATATATTTTCAGAATGTATCGCAGGGTTTTTTATAGTTGTAATTTTTTTATTTTTTCATTTATCATAAGGCTTGAATTTCATTATATATTGATCCAAGTTCAATGTAAGTTTTTTGAACTTTTGTAACTTAAATTACAAGGATATATAATCTATTTGATGTATTTTTTTTTTTCAAAACATCATCAGTGTTATTCTACTCATTTATTTTTTCTTAATTTGTTTATTTTAATGAAATTAGTGCAAGAGTCTAAGTCTAAGTTTATGTCCATCCAAGTCCAACTTAAAAAAAAATAAATTAAAAAAAATTAAAAAAATTAAAAAAAAGGGGAGGGGGAGTTGTGGGCCGCCCACGGGCCGAACAGCCCAAGCCCGACTGGGGCACGGCCTAGCACGACACAACCAGGGCCATGCTGGATTGACCCTTAAAGGAGTGGACATGGCACGGCACAACCCGTATAATTTTCGTCCACAGACCGGGCACGATTGGGCTCAATCATGAGTGGCCCGTGCCGGATATACATGCCTAGGCACGTGCATTACAAGGCCTCGTGCCACATGTCATTACTAGAAAGAAAGGACCCCAAGATATGTTTTATATTTAGAAAATAAAATAAAATGGATAATTTTCAATTGAGTGGGCTATCAAATATAATAATGATGATGATGACGACAAAAATGACCCTGATGATACTCTATGAGATAAAGTTAAGATGATGATGTATTTCACCATTAAAATTAATAATAAATGCCTAAAAATCAAAAGTAAAAGGCAATAGGGATATGACATATTTTGCTATATCTCATAAAATAATAGAATTCAAGTAATTTGCTATTTTATGAGTTCTTGTCATGCAACATGACTCCTATTTTTTTTTAAGAAGATAGGGAAGCAAGGGCGGACCTGCATATTGGGTTTTGGGGGCAATCGCCCTTGTCAGACGACGAAAAAGTATCGAATCTCTTTCTGAAATCTAATCAATAATCATGTCCCAAATGGCTCATGCCTTATAAGACATAAGCCCTCGCTTCCCTCACACAACAAAAAAATGAAGAAAGTAATATAATGGCCATCATACGTCCTATCAATTGAAAATCTTGAGTCCTGCCACTCGAAAAGAATTAAATGCCTTGTAATAGTGGGATTAAACGGACGAAATACTAATTTTCTTTTGACAAATGAAATCCTAAATAAGACATGTGACGTCTTGATGGGGCTTACAAGCATTACTAGTAGATGAATGGATCGGAAAGTGAAGATATATCAAGAATCAAGTCCTCTAGACATTTTTAAAAGCCCAATCTAAAGTGATGTATATGGTCAAACTCAATATTGTACAGCTTGCCTTAGATCTAGTAAAGAGGGGTGGTTGTGGATCGGCCCTAGCCCGATCCGCGCCCTACCTGATTGAAATTAGTATTGGAGAAATGCACAAGGGAACTAGTATTTTTACATAGGCAATAGGGTTGCAAACGGGTATCTGGTTCTCTGAATACTCGAAAGTTTCAACCTGTAAAAAACCGGATCTGGAACCTATTTTAGATTCTGATTCATAAACAGGTCCAGGACCCGGCATATGAGCCTTTGATATTGCAAATTTTTTCTCAAAATTAACTTTTTCTTGGACATTTTTATATATTATATTTGAGGTAGTAACCTTGATGCACTGTTATAAGTTTAATGATACACTTATTTTAAGAAAAATGAAAAATAAAGAGAAATTAGAATCGATTTTGGAACTTGATTCTAGTCCTCTAGGTGGACTTGGTTTTGAAATTAGATCCGGGTTTTTCTATCGAAAGCGGGTCCGGAACCAACAAAACAGGTTCCGAGTCAAAACCGGATCCAGAACCATTATTTAAAAATGGATCCGGGTCCACTATGGTTTCGATCTGAAACCGTTTTGTTTGCAACCCTAATAGACAAGCATGACTAAACTAGTTGAGCCACACTTGAGGCTATATAACTTTACTCCCTTTTTTTAATTTTATATCAAACTTGAGCTGGGCTCAGGCTTACACTTCTTTCAAGCAGGTTGGGCTTGGGACAGCTCCTTATGGCCCAACTAAGGCCTGGGCCAGGCTTGTGCCTACAGTTTGGAAGGTGGGCCAGGCCTGGATTTTCCTTAGCACAGTCCAGCCTGGCCCATGAACACCCCTGTAGAGCCAATAGGGCCACCATAACTTTGATGGTAATATGAATGTTCCTTTCTTATAGATGCAATGACTGGTTTGGCAAAAACTACTTTTCATTTGTGTAAAATTTGACCTCTTTCCATTCAAGCAGGGTGTTTATATTGAGAGATTTTAGATTTTCATTAATTGAGAGATTTTAGATTTTCATTGGCAGGGCTCTACTCCTTTTATGTTCACATGTGTAGAAGAATTATAAGGCACGTTGGTGTAACCCATTGAATTCTCTACTACGAAAACGCTTTTCTTACCTTCACATGGAAATAACTTTCTACGATATCATGACAAACTGGGGATTTTTGAAATATTATTTCAAGAACATGTAAAAAGTATGTTGCAAACAAATGTAATGATGCAAAATTTTGATGCATATGAATCATTTACATGTGTCAAAGAGTACAACCAAATGACTCTTAAGCAGTTAAAAATGAAGAGTGAAACGTGAATATTAAAAAGGGAATTTTATGAAAAAATTAAGCTTAAATCATAATTAAACGATTTTATGAAGAAAAGCTATAAAATGACGAAATAGTTGTTCGTACATGTTTTTTTAGGCAAAATTACCCCAATTGACAATATCATCAATTCAGTTGACGATGAAGAGTGAAAAGTGAACATTAAAAAGGGATTTTTATGAAAAAAATTAAGCTTAAATCATAATTAAACAATTTTATGAAGCAAAGCAATAAAATGAAAAAATAGTTCTTCGTACATGTTTTTTAGACAAAATTACCCCAGTTGACGTTATCGCGATATCGTCAACTTGGTTGATGATATTGTCAAACTCCATCAAATTTTTTTTTCTTAGACTTTTCATCTTCTTTTTCGATGATTTTCATACTTGATTGTCTTAAGGTTTTTTTTTTTTTTTTTTTTTTTTTTTTGGGGGGGGGGGGGGGTTGACAATGCTAAAATTTGGTGAAAGACGAATATCTATTTCAAATAAATGAAAAAAAAAATCAAAAGGATGTGATAAATACATCAAAGAAAAAGGAATTGACAAGTCTTTCACAAATCACATAGAAGTGTGTTTAATTCATCCACTATGAATTTCATTCTTAAAGCTGGTTCAAAGATTCAGGATTAACGAAAGAAAAAACACTATCTGAATTTAAAATTCCACACAAACAATACAATACTTAGGAGAAAAACCTTACATTCACTATTCAAAGATTGCTCCCAACATGGCTCCCCACATTTTGTTCATAGACATCAAGACTTATGAAATTCCTCAAAATAAATTGCTTTAGACTCTAAATGTTCACAAAAGCATGCCCAAATTCATCCCTTCAAGTCACGCTTGAAGCCACCGAAGCCACCGCCAAATTGAAAGAAAACCTTCATTTTGGCATTTCACCGAACACCTTACACTCCAAACTTGAACTCTCAAAACCATGTGAAGGGGGGCGACAAATGTGTATAAACTAAGTATGGGACCCACACAACTAAGGAAGATTGTCATAACAACTTAGGGTCCGTTTGGGAGAGGGGAGGGGAGGGGAGGGAAAATTTGAGGGGGAAGGAAAATGAAGGGGAAGGGAGGGGAGGGAAAATTAATTTTACCTTCTCTTGTTTGGGAAGTGAAAAAGTAGGGGGAAGAAAAGTGAAAAAGTAGGGTTTTGTTTGTTTGTGAGATAGAGAGAAAATTACCGTTTTGCCCTTACTTTTATAAAAACTTTAAAACTTTCTTTACAAATAAAAGGGCATTTTGGTCTTTTCTCTCATTTTCCCCTCCTCTCCCCCATTTTCCCCCCAATTTTGGGGGGAAAATTTTTCCACCCTTTTTCCCCTCCCCCTCCCCTCCATTTTCCCTCCCCTCCCTTTCCCAAACACCCTCCAAAATTATTTTCCCCCCACTTTCCCTCCTTTTTTTCCCTCCCCCCCATTCCTCCCCCTTCCCAAACAGGGGGTTAAGGAAGACTACTGGGACATGAAATACAATAATTTTCATAACCTTTCTACCACTAGTTAGAGAAAGAGTTAACGAGGGAGCAGAATATCGTTTTTTGCAATGAAAGTTGACGATATCATCAACCAATTGATGACATCGTCAACTGGGGTGATTTTGTCCAAAAACATGTACGAACAACTATCTCGTCATTTTATAGTTTTTCTTCATAAAACAGTTTAATTGAGATTTAAACTTTATGTTTTTTTTTAAATCCCTATTAAAAACTGGTCGTCAGATTAATAACCTCCACTAAACAAAAATAAATAAATACCCAATCAATCTCCATACTAATTCAACTCCTAAGAATGTAAGGCTCCATCTTCATGGTTTCTTCATATACCCTTCACCACTCATCTCTTTAATAACCATCAATGGAGGAGCTAATTAAACTTCTTAAAAAAGAAAAGAAAATAGTGCTAATTAAAGTACGACTGCTTCAACATTTAATTTCTATATGTAATCTATCCAAACAAATTAGCCCTGGTGAAACTTTTCTTCCATCTTCTTTTATAAGTGGTAAAATAAAATATGTGACAAAGTAATTTCAGCTATAAAAAAAATTGAACTTTACATGTTCATTAGGTCAAAATAAAAGCAAAAGTTTAGCCACAATAAAGATTTCGAGAGAATCACTTCTTTCCCATAAATTCACCGTAACTATGAAGAGAGGAAATCCTCTCAATTTATACATAGCAACAACCAAGATGATTCAAATTCTAATGCAATCTTATATCTAATAATTAAACCAACCAACCAACCTAATCCTATCTCTAACGCACAACAAAATTTTCTATTATTTTACCAAAATCCAAAAAGTTTTATCTTATATAAGACAACAAAAGTGGTTACTTTCCCTTACTTGACCTGGCAAAAACAAATGCAGCTTTACTTTACCTCAAAACCTACCTTGCTGTGTATATATATAACTATTACATTCTTCAGTTGTTATTTAACATTGACTTGACCTTACTTTACCATAAATGAAAACAAACATGTGTTAGTGTTGATTTCATCATTGCTCTATAAATTTGTATTGATTGAAAGGCTTTGTGTTTTGGAAAGATATGAATGCTGTAGAATTGGTGCAACCGTGTGCATTGAATGCATGTGCAGCAGGCAGGGCTTAGGCCTTTTAGGTCCGTTCGTTTGTTATGAACAGGAGTGTGGTCGGTCGATTGGTTGGTTGGTTGGTTGGTTCCTCTTCCGGACAACCAAAAACAAGCGGTCTTCTTTTTCCCTCGTCTTTCGCATTTCGATCCTCTCCTCCTCCTCTACTCTCCCTTTATTCTCTCTCTCTCTCTCTCTCTCTCTCTCTCTCTGCGTCTTGGCTTTCTCTCTCTTTCGAACGCTCTCTACGAAGAAGAAGAAGAAGGAGAAGAAATCGATTGCGATGTTTCCACAGCAATGGTCTTCTCCTTGCGGAAATCAATGCACCAACAAGTACTCTGCTCTCATGCAGATTCCCTGTACGTTACTTCTCTAATCTCTCTTTTCTCTTTTTCTCGTCTTCAGAGATTTCTGAGTAGGAATGCTATTTGTTTCGGGGTTTTTTCGTTTTCTTCTTCTTCTTGAGATATGATAGGAGAGGAAGAGGGAATGAGAGATTCATTGCAGTTTTTGTTATCAGAGATTATTTGTAAAGCTCTGGAATCTCACTGGCTTTCTTTTATTCAAACACATGGATGACAAGAAAGAAAGAAAGAAAAGAGAATAGGAAATTAGGGTTCTTTCTTTGTTTTTCAAAAAGTTTCGTCTTTTCTCAAGATTCGGATTAGGAAAGTTCGAATCTTTTTTTGAGAATTCTGTGAAATGGGCTCAAGAGGATCCTGACTGTTCAATCACGTCTAATTGGTGCCCCCACAAACGCAACCGAAATGGACGGTTATGTATTAGGAGTTGAAATTGATGCGTAAGAATGGATGGTTGGGATTATCTGATTGGTGTGGTTGTAATGGTGGAGATGTTGTCACAGTGCCTTGTTGCTTAATTGGAAAAGCACTGGCTGTCATCTTCTATTAGTTACAAAGCAGTCGTCTCAGTAGGCTCCAAAGTCCAAACCATCAACCTCTTTGAGGCCTATCGTGATAGGAATGGAGCCCATCTGGCTAAATTCATCTAGAAACTTAGGACCATATCCACACACGTGGATCCTTGTTAGCCTACTAATTACAGGAGATTTGATGATACAAATTAGTCAATTGTATTTATTAAATGATCGATTGTGATCTGTAATATTTGGTAACACTGTACTATAAATGAACAGTCATCAACAAAGAGGGAAATACCTTGACAACAGTACATTATTCATTCTTCTTCTTGATCATTTGATTACAATCAAGAAATTTGAACAAGGAAGCATATTTCTAGCAAAAAAGAAAAAGGAATAAGGAAGCAGATAGTTTAGCCACCAATGAGGTGATTGGGGTTATTAATCCCATTGAGGAGGTTGTGACTTTTGTTTTATTGTTATTGGATTGCCTCATTGGGTTCCTTGTAGTCTGTATCACCGTCGTGTTTTTATCGTTCAACACCTAATGAAACATCAGAATAATGGAGAAAGAAAACATTGAGGAATGCTCATTACTTGCATGCACATAGCCAATGATTGGTCAATTCACATGCCAATCTCAATAACCATAGGGGTCAGACGACCAAAACCTTAGATTATTTATTCTGAAGTAATGAGAAAAGCACAATGATGGATGTGGAGTGTCCAGTCCTTTTTACCATATAGGATTTTTAACAACAACAAAGCCTTGAAATTGAAGGACGTCTCTAAAGCATAGGCCTCTAAACCATTGAATTTGCCTATAATGTTTAATCTTGTCCCTTGATGCAAAAAAATGGACAGAAGGACTTAAATCCCCTACTACTTAAGTGAACAGCTAAAGCAACTTAAAAACATAAATAAAATAGTCTCTATGTAAGCATGAGTATCCAATAGATGGCTAGGGATATCCCAAGCATGAGAGGACCACATGTATGGAGTTGTGGACCAACCCATGGACCATGCATGCCAAATGTGGTTCTCTCTTCCTAGGTCTCCTCTCACTTCCTCCATGCTTGTTTTGATTTTTTAACTTGGTTAGACACTCATCGAATACTTGTAACTTAGCTGAATTGATCATTGTCACGAAGACAGATACACACACGGCCTTTTAATCACAGAAGATTAGAAAGTAGAAAAAGAAAACAATTGAATAGAAGCTTGCTCCTCTATCTCGTAAAATTACATGTTACTTTGATCAAATGATAACAATGACTTTATTGGTGTCCATCAACAAAGTGAAATAATGAATTGATTAATAGTTGATATTTATCTTATAGAATCAAATGGCTAAGAGTAATTTGCTTAGTGCTGTTTTCTTATCATACTCCGTCTAGAGGTCCTATGATTTGATGGTTTGGATTGCTGTGCTCATATGCCAGTGTACAACGCTTGTATATATGATCTCATTGAGTTGTAGCATTTAAATTAGGAAGTCTGGCTGTCTGGGTGCTATAGCCAATTCCCTGTGCTGCTCTAGTATGGAAAATCATCCATCTTACATGGTTGACATTCACACCAGTGTAATCAGCTAGTATCAGAGGTTCATTTGTTGACTAAGCATCATATATGACTTGATTACTTAACCCAAGTATTTTTTAGTCTAAATCTTTTATTACATATAGGCTGTACCAGTTTCTTTTAATCTCGAGTGAAGAAAATAGATCAATAAATGAAGGCTCTAATCACAATGAATCCAGTCATCTATTGATGATATAATGCAACTTGATTAGTCATGTTTGCGCTCTGGATACCAAGCAGATAAAAAGTACCTGTGTTGAGCTTTCAAGAGGCCAGAGAAAGACCTAATTAATAACTAATCAAATTATTGATTTATGTTGTAATGAACCTTATGCCTACATCCTAATCATAAAGTCACTTTGAATTTAAGTAACTAAACTTGGCTGAGTTCCTAAAAAAAACAGAGCTAGTTTATAAACAGGTGTATATAGAATTTCTTGTGCATTTGTTGGTTGAAAAACTGCTTGGTTCTATTATTGTAATCTTACATCTGAAGTTTACGGTTGCTGCTATAATAACCACATGTAGGTTTTTGTAGGGAGAGTGTTCTGCAAAAAAGGCTGCAATGCAGATGGAGATACATGGGAGGAATGTAAGTATAATATTTTATTTAGATCTTTTGTTTAGGTTTGTGTACTGTTGGTTCTTAACACCCTGATATGCACCATTTCATGTGCTGTTCTATATATGTTTGTGTGTCTCGATCTTCAAACATTTTCCAGATGAACATTCCTGGCATATATTATCAAAAGTAAGTATATGCACTTCAACTTTTGTCATGGTCCCTGTCCGGGGAAAAAAATGTTGCGTAGTTGTACACCACAAGTTGACTAACTTGAATTATGAAATATCTAAAACCACTTTTTATCATCAAGTTTTATAAAATTAATAGTACATGTAAAGCATATGGAGCCAATTCAAATTGACCAAGTCTCAACTCCCAAGTCCGGTTAAATGATTCAGTTTCTATAAAACCAATTAAACTCAAGTACTTTTTTTTGTGGTAACATGATTTGAACCCAACCTCATTGTTGCACAATGAGCACCTTCCAACTGTCCTACAAGCTTTTAACATAATTCTTAACTTCATTATTGGTATCACCTTTTTCATCATCCTAGTCTTTGCCATCTATCTAGGGTTGGCTTGAAGGGCTCCATATAGGCCATGTAGGTGAGAGCCATTTCATCTATTTTATCAGACTGGGTTGCATATATCTGGGCTTCATCACCAACTTTTCCAAAATTCCAGATAAAGGATCACCACAGAATTCCTTAGGCACCAACGCCCGAGAGATGGGTTTAGTCTGAGCATTAACAGCCACAAAAATATGAATATAATATTTTTCATTGAAAACCTGATTATTCATTTCCAACCATATAGACCAAAGAACAGCCACCAAAGAAGACAACCTTTTTTTATTGTTATTATCATATACCCGAGTCTCCAATGATAAAGACCCAGTTGATGAAAGGGGGGGGGGGGGGGGGGGTGGTTGTGTGTGGGGCGAAAAAAAACAAAGGCTCCTAAAGCATGCCCACGCCTTGGTGCTAAAAGTACAATGGAAAGTAAGATGATTCACATCCTTAACACTCAAGCATTTAAATCTGACATTCACGATGATGTTTTTATCAAAAACAACCCTATATAGCAATATTCTCACGACTTCAAAGATGGCTAATGGCAAGAATCTCATCCTGAAGTACCTCCCAAGTAAACTCTTTGCTCTAGGTGAACCTTTAATGATCTAAATATATGAAAAAACTTCTTATTTCTTGTTCCTTTCAAATGATTGTAGAAAGATTTCATTGAGAATGCTTCGTGATGGTTCATGTCTAGGTCTTTTCAAGATTATGGATGCTTCCAGTTGTAATGATCACCATAAATGTATTTTGTTGATTTTACTCTTTCAAGATTGGCAGTTTATATGCTAGTATACACATCCTTGGATCATATTGGTTAGTTTGAGACCTTTTCTTCTTGGAGTACACACGGTGTGTTTTCTTCCATTTGAGATTCTCTCTTCACAGGTTTGATATTAAATTGTTTGTATATTTGCATCTCTTTAGGCTTGGAAGAATGTGAAGAAATATGCTACAAGGATCCAGTTCTAAAGGACCATCAGTGGAGTGCTTACATTGATCGCTCTCCAGGAGCTGATAATTACTCAGCGGTTTCTCTCTTTAACCATTCACTTCGCAGGATATGTTTGATCATGGTTACTTTTTATTGTGATGGTGATATTGTTTGGATTTATCATGGAGCTTTGTCTCATTCCTTCTTTTATTATTATTCAGGATATGTACAGCCATTATAAACTTCCCACAAAGAGCCATATAAACTTTAGTAGAAGTGCATGAATTATACCATGCATGTATTTTCAGAAACTCTGTACTTCTCAGGGCATACTTTCTTGTTGTTATCAACTTACAGAACATACAAAATATAAATATACATGTATAAGGTATTAAGGTCTTAAGATAGAGTTTTCTAAGCCATCAATTCCATATGTGACGCATCCTAAAGGAGAATTATGGGCCCACCATTTCACGGGGATGCTTGAAAAGAGGAATTATTAAACATTGTCTATAGTATCATGAATCTTTAATTGTCTTAAACTCATATAAGGCAGGTTTTACTGCATCTGAATTTGTGTAGTTCTTCATCATTACCATTAGCTTAAATGACATGAACTTGAGTTTCTTCACACACAATAACTCAATTATCAAATGGCTGATTATATTGAACTGAAATAGGCCTGAAACTCTTCAAATGTTTCTCCCTTGTTGTCATCTCCATGTGCATAATCATTGGCATGTATACTGTCTTGCTGTTTAATTGGTTTGTCCTGTTTCCATCTTCTTTTTTTTTTTCTTTTTGAAGAGAACAAGTTGCTTTAAATGTGGTCTTGGTGTTTTTGTTGCAATAGATCGCAATAGTGGTATCTACATGCGGGCAATGGGTGCTTTTAGATCAACCTGCATCTTTTTTTTACTTGTGCCACAATGAACTAGCCTATGATGGAAACTGTTCCATCCTGGATCATGGTTATACATGTACTTTCAAGTCAACAATTTATAGCTCAATGAAATGGATGCACTGGGTAGAAGTAGGTTTGGGTCTAATTAAAATTCTTCCATGCACCTATGCCAATTTGACTATTGTAGCTTCATTTCTGCGTATAGGAATGCTTCCATGCTTGTGTGGCCGGCTGTGGTTACAAGGTTAGTATGGGCATTATCATTAAATATTTCTTCTTATTGTCATATCCTGTGGAAAATTCTGGTTCTGTAATGTTGGTTCACTTTTCTTCTAAAAAAAAAAAATGTTAGTTCACTATGATTGTAAATATTTGGTTTTGTTCTCCTACTAACTATTGGTTTTATGCTTGTCTCTGCATTTTTGCTCATCAACATAACTACCATCGAAATGTATTTGCATAATGCATGCACAACTCTTGAGAAGTTGAAAGAGAGACAGTTCAATCATATAAGAACCTTTAGGAACTTGTAGGGCTGATAAATGTTGATAACATAGTAAAGTCAGAAAACAAATTTTGAAGGTTTGGGTGGTAGGGATGTAAACAAGTATCCAATTATCCAAGTATTGGAGGTCTCCAATACCCAAAAAATAAGTTTGGAGCCTGTTTTTGGATCTGGGAGAAATTCATGGGTATAGGTTTTTTTACTTTTGGAACTGGTTCAATATCTTTGTATGTTCTGACCTGAGGACCTGGATTTGAGACGATTACAGAATATATTTTTAAAAAAGGAACAAAACACTTCCCAGGGTGCTAACTTAGCTGGTAAGGGGTGTCAAAGTCATCCAAGGGACCTATGATACCTATGTTCGAGTACTGGTCGAAGCAGGTGGAGTTGTGGAGGTATTATATGTGAAAACAATTTTATTTTGAGGCCCTTAGCACATTGTCTTGGATCTAGTTCCGGAATGGGATCCTGTAGTTGACGCCAGATCCAAATAATGCACTTTGGATCTGTGTTGTTTCTGGATCTGGATCCGGATCTGGTTCCATCCTATGGGAAGTGAATCTGGATCCAGAATTCCTGATCCACTATGGTGTTTTCCCCGTCTCCGACCCATTTATATCCTTATTTAAACATAACAATCAATTGACGGATAAATTTCAAACAGAAACACAAAGTTGCTAAATTTGCAAATCTATTTGTTGGCCTCCAGCTGAAGTGGCTAAACTCTAAAGAATACAACAGAATTCTCTATGAGATGGAAAAGTGGGACAAAATCAAATTGCATCCGGCAAATTGGGACTTTTTTGGTTTACCTATCTAGAATCAAGGCTAGAATTGGGAATGTTGGGAGGAGAGATAGGCTCTTAGCACAAAAGTAATTGAAGCAAAGGGGTGATTGAGGAGGAAGAGGGAGAAGGGGGGAGGGGGATGGATATCACAAAACTCAATAGCCTTATGAATGCAACTAGGGCTCGGTTCTTTAGCAAGGATGGAGAGAGTGAGATTTTATTTTGGAGGGTGAGCTACCTTACAAGAGCTTTACTCTAGATTATATCATATCTTATTTCAAATTAACAATGCAGATCGTATCATATCTCATTTCAAATTAACAACCTTGTGGTTGCTTCAGCGAGAACCTTTGAACAATATGATGGGCTCTTGTCAAACTTACAGTAACGTAGTTGCATTTTGACCTTCCACTGTGAGTAATACAACCTACGATGCCCAGATACGACATGGACATGCCACAGACATGGTAGGGACATGGATTTTACACATAAAAAGTGAAGTATTGGTTACGATACGACACAATACGTTGCCAATTTTAAAGTATTCCAACATCATAGAGTGAAACATACAGCATTCCCAGTTGCATGCAGAGTCCATTAGATCAACCAGGATACCGTTCATTTGCTGCCTCTTTTTTTCCCTTCTATTTGTCACTAGTCAACCATTGGAAATCACGTCCGATTTCAATTAAATGATCCTAAGAATGTAGATATGGGTTCATTTTCATTAATCACACAATTTCTACAGCAGAAATGAAATGGCTGTGGTCATCTTATTGAAGTGGAGTTTTTGGAGTCATGCGCCACCTTACGTGGGTTCTAGAAAATGGATGGACGAGACTGATTGTGGGACCTTTTAGTTATTGTTCAGATGGTTAATGTTGATTTGTGATCTTGACTCATTCTGTGAGTAAGAACTAATTAAACACAGATCTGAGTGATCATATGAAAGGGGCCGCTAAATGTGGAAATGCAATTGACCATGCTGTAACTGCAAGCCAGGTGAGGGGTTGTTAGATATTGATAGTGTTGATAGATCATTTGCTCTGAACAACTGCTCTCATGGGGCCCACTTTTGGAGTTCCAGATTGATCATGTGAAGGGCTCATGTTGGAAGATACCTTGAAGGGTACTACCGCCTTATTAGGCCCTATGTGGGTCATTGGTTGTGGTTTTCCATTGATCATTGGATGGCTAGGATAGTCCGATTGGAGGCATGGCCCGTTTGTTGATGGTGCTTAGGTCCATAGCCTATTATTCCTATGGTGCCTCAACCATTTCTGAGTTGGATTTTTATCCTTTGAACTAGTGTCATGTATTATGACTTCTGAATGTATATTGTGTGAAAATATTTGCTGAGGAATTGATGTTTCTGCCAGTCCCTCTCAAATTTTGCGGTTCTTTCTTAATTTTTATTAATTATACAGTTTGATGTTCCCTCCGAGACGGTTGATCAAGTTCATCCAAATAGGCCCACTAAGCCCTGCATCGAGAGCAAACCACCTCCATCTCCAGTGAAGCAAATTCCCCCATCTCCAGTTGGGCAAGTTCAAGATGCTGAGGACATGCCTAGTACATCTGCGTAGGAAGTGAAATTCTATGAAATATTTTCTAGCCTATTTGGTTGGCAACATAGTTGCATGGTATCTTGGGGAACTGACAGTGGGGGGGCACGGTTCCTTCTCTTGCATTTGTCAGGTTCTGGATGGATGATGTTGGAAACTAGTTTTTGTAACTGTAGCCTTAGGAACTGCCAATGATGCTTAGAAGCTTGCTGCCAATATGAGATGATTTTGTTCGAACAACGGCATTGTGGGTAAAATTTTGCAATGTAATCCATGTAATTTGAAGTGGCATACATGACATACAGGAAATATACTCTCTAACACCATCATCATCAATAAAGGTATGTTGGGGTCAGCAATATGAATTTTATTCCGCCATTCCAATCTATCATGTGCCAAAAGCCTCGAATGGTTACGGTGTTTCAAAACTCGTGGTTTCGATGTGCCAAAAGTTTTTTTGCAAGCACTCCTTTCATCCGAGCTTGGGACTGATAGTAGTTCGGCTGAGTTTACAACAGCAATAATTTAAACTTTATCAAATGAAAATGATAGTGACTGTAATTAATCTAAGCAGACCATCTTACGATACAACTGAAAACGGATTTTCAATTTGGAACAAATCCTTCTTTTCTAGTGTCGAGCAGTGGGGTTGAAATCAAACCATAACCTAAAAAAAGAAGCGTTTTATGAACAGTGGTCCCGGCGGGGCTCGAACCCGCGACCTTCGGCTCATAAGACCAACGCTCTAACCAACTGAGCTACGGGACCTTACCGTTACATAAAGTAGTAACTTTAATTATAGAACTTTAATGACTCAATACTAAAGGCCAGTTCCGCATGGGCCTCATCCTGGCCCAATCCACTTTAGGCCAAACATATAATCTGTGGATGGGCCTTGATTAAGTTATAGAAAGTTCAAATCCCTGCATGAATTAGAGTACTTGTAATTTAGTGATAATTTGTCTACAAATGATGAGAAAGCTCGTCCAACTGATAGAGAACCACCCAATTGACTAAATGGGCAGCTTGTGTAAGAACTCAGGCTCACTGTCCACATGAAATTAAAGGCAAAAATGCACATTTGAAACCCAATCAAGGATCCAATCAATCACGTGAGGCCCACACAAAATTTTGGTCTATTACATCCTTTCCCCCACTTAGAATAAAATCCGGCCCTCTAAATTTGAGTTGAAATCCCATGAGTCAAATGGAACAATATCACGTGGACAGTGGGCCCGGGTTATTATAGTTTGGGGCCCGACATTTGCAGCCCATGCCAGACTTGGCCCGGATACAATTATGTATTTCAAAGCCTGAATTTGCCTGAGCCCAACCTAACCCAGCCCATGATCACCCTTTGGTTCGCCACAATTTTGATTATCATTCCCTTCAGTCATTCAGTGGGTCCTCGACTCAATATCTTCAGAAATTGGCATGTGTTAGGCGGAAACAAAAAACCAATCCCTAGTATCATTTGCTTGGCAGTAGCCGTATCACTGTATGTATAGTAAAATTACACAGACCACTTGGAAACAGTTTAGCTTTCACTTGATGGAAAAAAAACAAAGGTTCAGAAACGAAGATTCTCACTTCTTGCTGCAACAATTCACAGCACTCAGACACACACTTATTAGATGAGTCCCAACAAATTAAACAAGAAACAAATTTTTCTTCAATAGGAAGCCATGCGAATGTGCATTACAAAAAGCAGTATGAGGGCGAAAAAGAAGCAGCAGCAGCGTTATACGAACATGCCCGACAATAAGTTACAGTGAATATAAAATTGTTGGAAAAAATGGAACTTCTAAGCTCCTATTTGTTTAAAATTTAGATTAACTCATAAAAATTTCAAGGCATGCATTCATCTCTGCATATACATCCGACAAGCTCAAAATCCTCATCCGAATCCATTCCTCCCCCAACACACAAGAAATATTAAAAAATATAAATAATTCACCCAAGAAGAAAAATCGCATTTTCATTCTTCTCACTTCCTGACATTCTCCGAATCCTGTTACACAAAATACACTTGATTAAGTAGAGAATTGTAGATTTCCCAAAGTTGTATCCAAACTAGTAATGCACTGCACCTATGTAATACCAGATCAGATGAGTGTAACAAGGCAAAAAGATCATACTAATGGACACTAAAATCTTAACTAATCGACATTATGGTGGACTGATCTAAATTAGTAGAAATACAGATGAAGCTTCAGATTTAGTAAGGGGGAAGTCGGTCAGGCCTGGAGAATGAGAAATTAGCTAGCCTTCTTTTTTTTTTTTGACGAGCATGCAAAAATAACATGAGGAATATGATGAATGTAGGTATAAATTGTGGCTGTCAATGGTACTCAGTATGTGAAGCCAACTATAACTAAATTTCTCTGAAAAAGTAATAGGTTCTTGAGGGAACAACTAAATAGACTTCAATCACAAGGATATGCATACCATCCAGGCCCCTCTCATCTATGATACCTAGATATGAGATGACAAGCCAAGGACACCCATGGATATGGCAGGGACACGGATTCAAAGCATAAAAAATGATGTATGATGCATTAGATATGATAGTTGCCTATCTTGAAGAATCCGGGTATCAAAGTGTCTAATATGCTGGTGATGGGGGTACAACATGAGTAGGCTATTCCCCTCCAATAACCCCTTTTCACTCTTTGGTTGATATAATACTGAAAAGAGGACCATATTGAACAGTAAATCAGGATCTTTTGGTGATGCTTGGCAAGGTCAAAAGTGTGCATGCACTATCCTTTGACCAATGGACTGCAAAAAGGACCACAGTGAACCAAAAAAAAAAAAAAAGAATCTCCCATTGATGCTCGGGTAAAATCGTGCGCGCGCATGTGTGTGAGATGCGTGTGTGCATGTGTGTGTGTGTGTGTGTGTGTGTGTGTGTGTGAGAGAGAGAGAGAGAGAGAGAGAGAGAGAGTGTTTTCAGGATCTTCCAGAGGTGATCAAATGTGTGCGACCAAGCATGATGCGCTTGGGCAATGTCAAAAGTGTGAATGCACTTTCGCTGTGTGAATGGCAAGTTCGTGTGTTTTTTTTTTTTTTTTTTTTTTGTGCGCGCACGCAGATAAATTATACTACAAATATATCTGTTTGCACACAAAAATCAAATGAAAGGGCCCTTTGTCCCACTCAGAGAGAAAAAATAACCAAGTATCTTACCATGATATAGCAGAGTAGCTGGTGCCCCGTGTCTTAGTCCTCTTCCATGGGAACTTCTGGAAAATCCCATCTGTCTTCCTCGATTGTTTTGTTGACCACAGAAATAGGAGATAGTAAGGGATATTAAGGAAACAAGAAACAGTTACCCAAACGGCCCACTATCAACATAAACTCATTGTATCTCCTCAATTGGCATGTTGCAACCCTTTAATTGCCGTCATAAATTAGATAGTTGAAATTGATTAATATAAATAGGATTTTAGAAAATTTAGCAACCTGGATGCCTTTAATCTTCAAACCTTAAAAACATTTTTGAGTATCTTGTAGTAAGATTCCGCACACTATTTTAACCTCTGGATTAAGGATGATTAGCCGACACAAGATTGATGGCTCAGAAAACAATATGTTCCCCTAAGGCACAAGACCCTATAAATACTATTACTCAGCAACAGACCTTAGATTGGTGTGGTCCCAGGTGGGCCCCACAAAGGGAGTCCGCACCAAAGCAGAGCCCATATGTGAGTGTGCACGCGTGCACAAATATACTATATGGGAGCATGATGCACGCCAATTAGAACCATCTGCAAATTGCAAATTTGCAAAGGTGAACAAGGTGGCCCACCTAAAAAGGGCACTGCCGCAACATATGAAATATGAACGTGAAGGCCAATAAGATGCATGTCAATCTCCTCTCAACATTTTTCATTGATATTTTTCAATAAATTCCAAAATTCGATGATATCTCGATAATAATACTTGTTAGCATGCCCCAAAAACAACCAAACACCACTCCAGACCCTATATGCGCACCATGCACCTCGCTGTAAACTAAGAGTAACACTGCCTTCGGATTATTGGACAGAATCACCATTTTCTAACAGAAAAAAATGTTCAGGCCATGAAGTCCATAGATGAAGGTTTTTTTTAGTCAACCCTAGTCCACCCCACGATCTTCCTATCCTTCCTTTCCCTTGAAAGGAATGCATCCCAGTTACACCCGTGGAAAAATCCATACAAGAGTCACAGGGATCATTACCCTACACCGAGCTATGGGACATTAAAAACAGTGTAAATATAAATTTTCATTTCCACAGAAATGCCTCCAGACAAACTATCCCAGAGACTGAAGTTCAGAAGCAGGTAGGACTACTTGCCCTATCTCAGGATGGTGACCTTGCTCCCAGCCACAGTGAGAGGTTTTAAGTCTCTGGTTTGCAACAACTGTAACTACCCATGAACAGAAAAAGAAAACAGCAAAGGAAAGTGCGAAATAAATTCCAGAGGAAGGGTGATGTATCAGCACTCAACGCCTCAGGGATTGTAGATTCCAAACCAACTTTTTTACTACACCTAAGAACGTGATAGTTTCTGAGGCACTAAACATTTGCACATGGGGCTATTATTTGGCTATCAAAACCACAAATCTGTGATGAAGGAGATGCCCAAAAAACTTCCCAGATAAAAAGAGATTACACTTCTATTTTGGGCTTACAAATAGATGGCTAAAAAACAATATACATTGATGGTCCAGAAAGAACTCCAAATAACAGATGGCCATGTTCTTTACAGAGATAACCATTCCTCACAGTGGGTCCATCATATGAATGTCTAGAGCACCAAATTGCGCATCATCACACAATTGACTGCCTTGCCAAACTGTATTCTAACTAAGATGCATGCAGGATGTTTTGTTTTGTTGATGAGCATGTTGTGTTTATCATTAATCTATTTATAATCTGTTTCCAATAAATAATAATTAAAAAAAAAAAAGATGTATGCAGGACCTCCTCTTCTATGCTCAAACAAAACATATCAACATAATCAAACTTAACAGTAAACTTGAAACATGATGCAAATCAATTACGCATTTCAAGTAAAGGATATCCATTGACATTAGGTCATCCTCCTTTTCACCGCGGTTACGGCTATTACTGAGCTCCCTTCGAATTTCAGGTGTAACCTACATCAAAGGAATAAATAGCATATTACCACATTTATAACTTGGAGCCTGCTAGTATGTTCACAACGTATAGAAGTTTGTGTACTTACTAAGTGATGTTTCTGGTATTGAATAAGACGGTGAAGATTGTCTTTATCTACTTTAGTCAGTTCATTCTTGTACCTGTATGCAGTATACTCCAAAGCATAAATACACATGAACAGAGAGTAATAGAGAACATTTCCAATTGTTATTAATGCAATCATGGTTTCCTTGCTTATTAAATACCCCAAAAAAAAGAACTCCCTGGGTTTCTGAAATTTGCTGTGGTCTAAGAGGGGTAAATGGGCCTCTGTGGATGAAATCAAAGGTAAGCAAAATCCTTTTTTTTTTAAAGCATTTCCTGATAAACATGTGCATGTGAAGAGCAGCATTTGTGCAGAAAATATAAAATGAGGAGTCTTGGAGCTACTAAGATAACCTACACCAATCACCGCGCTTCTCAATCATTACAATGACTACCACTTTTAAGAATTCTTTATCACTAACACGAGCATAGTTATAGGATAGACTTACTAAAAATGTTCTTTTATTCTGGTGGGGGGTAGGATCAATCAGCAAACGGGTTTACCTATTTAGTTAAACACTTTTCTCTCGGGCTGGAGATAAAGGATGCGGATAAGGCAGGACATGGTTTTACACCTAAACATGGAATATCAGAATACGATCCATTTTCAAGTATCTGAATATAATAGGTTAGGAGTGGTACCAGTCAATGATTAGGTTGTAGTCACCTATGATGCCTACTGCCGGGACACGCCAAGGACATGAATTTTACACATAAAAGGTGAAGTATCCGGTACGAAATGACACGATACAATGCTCATTTTGAAGTATCCGTGCATCATAGGTAGTCACTCAACATGTGTTACCATATATAAGATACACTGATGGATGTACAAAGGGATGATATAGTAGAAACGAAAATGGGTCTCCCAATACCTGAATGGACAAGATTGGAAAAAAAAAAAATTTAAATGGGGACAGTACAATATTTAGACCAGCTTTCAATTCAGCTGAGTCCAGGCCTAGCATGGACCCCAAATAAAATTCAAGTCTGGGTAAGGGTGCATGGATTTCAGACCCAAGTACCTGATGCTGCAACCATGTATTGTATATTATATATGTATTTAATATATTCAATATATTACATTTGTATTTAAGTAAATTGTGTTACTATACATATAGGTCTAAGTCCAGGCCCTCTATTTGGTTCCAGCACTGGTATGAGGAATGTACAAATCCTGTAACCTGGACCCAAGTTGGGTATGGGCACAAGTACAACCCCTATTAGTAATTGAGTTCGTTTGAAAAGGGATGGTTAGGTGCGGATCAAAATGGATTTCCAAATACGTGGAACAACCAAAATTTGGAGGGAGAAAAAAGAGAGTGATACTCCCACATTTGGATCAGCATATAATTTAGGACCCAGTTCAGGTTTGGGGTTCAAGTCAATGAATTTTGGACTTCAGACATGAATCCAAGATGCTGTGATCATACATAGTATATGTATACGTGTATTTAATATAAAGTTTAGCATATTCGTATCAATAAATTCTATTATTGTATATTTTAAGTCTAGACCAGGCCCTCCATTTGGACACAGGAACTGTTTGGACTTTTCATTTAGACTTGGGTATGGGTACAATCCTGTACCGTGGGACACGGGTACATGTTGATCCCCTTTAAGTAATTCAAGTTCACGTCTGGGTAAATGGACCTGGCCCGAACTTAACCTGTTTTCATCCCTATGTATGGTTCAGTAATTTTTTGCCGGTCTCATGAGTATTTAGAATTTGATACCATTGATTTTAGCACTGTTGACTGAATTTTTGAAGGACCTTCTGTGGACTAGATATCTGAATAAGGCATCACTTACCACGGTCCAGGACTATCTTGCAATTGGTCTCTAAAAATTATTTATTTCATTCCTTAATTAGCATCACTAATACTGAGCAATCATGTGCAGTAATTATCATCACAAGAAAGTAAAATTTACTGAAAAAAAAAAAAAAAAAACAATGACCAAGAAATATTAACCTCTGAACAAAAGCAAGTAGTGACTGGTGCCATATTACAGGCATGATCCTCGAATCCTCCAGGAATCTCATAAAATGGTCTACAACAGCATCAAGTACCCGATAGGGTAGTGCATATTTCTTGTCCAGAAAAAGCTTAATAAAATAACTGCAGCAACAGATAACAAAGAGAAGTTCAATACAGTTCTTTGTTATGATGGATACTCCTAGTAAAAATAATAATAATAATAAACTGCAAAAGGCAGGTGCCAGGGGATATAAAAGAGTACAATTAGGTGACACTTTTGAAACTAACAACATTTAAATAATATATATTTTAGATGCTCTCACTATTTCACCAAGACACAGTCATTTTTTATGATGGAAACTTTATTTTCAAAATGCCAAACCCAAGTATGATGAGACTCAAAAAGAATAATTTCAGAACTAACAACAGCATAAAAATAAATGATCTTTTAGAAAGTCAAAAAATAAGTCAATACATATCACCAAACACATGATGACAACGTGCCTATCTATTGGTTAGGGACCAGGGTAGCAAGTATTTTGGGTCTGTGAGTATTTACCAGAGCATAAAAAGATAAAGGACAAAATTGATTTGTAGTCAATAAAATATATTACATGTTTTCTATTCTTGCGAATCTCTAAATGCACCAAACAGTAGTCCAATTTCCATCAAGAACAGGGATGAGGAATGGCGCATGGTGATTAAAGTACAACTGTTTCAGAAGAGCAATTTCCCAGTAAACCTCATGAGGTCAAATGATGTTTAGATATATCAACATTGGTTAAGGTAAAGTCTTTCAAGAACAACACGGTATGGTTCTGTATAAAGTTGAATATATATACCTAGTTGTACCGCAATACTCCATCTCTGCCAACTTCATTAGTGCAGCACTGTAGACGATACAAATCAGTGCATTAGAAATTTCTATTAAAGTGCATTAAGGATCCCAAATTACTTCTGTGCTACTTTAAAAGAGTAGTACCTTGAATGAAGTGGAGGAATTGAAGCTTTTTGAATAACACTACCAAAAATGACAGCTTCCCTAAGACTACAAGTTCCTGACTGTATGCGAAAACCAATTGTCAGTTCTATAATTTAGGAAAAGCAATATTTAGATAATGGTTCATTACTTTGCTTTCAGCATACAATTTAAATGCATTGATTAAGAACAAAAGAAAGCTGATTCGTATGTAATTATCTAATATCAAATGAAAAGATGAAAGAATAGAATAAAAACCATTTAAAAAAAAAAACATATTCCTAAAATAGGAAAATATTCATGCGCATCTATCCCTCACCATATTAGGGTGAGGGACAACATAGTGGGGCCAGCTTTATGATCCATCTGAACCATCCACACACATGGGACCCCTGAGTTATAAGTGAAAATAAGAAAAGCACTCATAACTCTACACCTCTCCCCTCCCTACCAGCAACATACACACATGTGAGCACACATTTGAAGAGGTCAACAATTCATTAAGAATAAATGAAGATCCAAGATCATGCCCAGCTGAAGGTCATACCTGACACAGTGGTAACAATATCCCCTTAAAGAAGGCTGCTGGCTTATAAAGTGACTTAATTAATGCTTGATATAGAGAGAAATGGAGCTTCTTATTCTTTAGAATGTCATCTCTAACACGTGGAAGCAACACAAGATTGTAGAAACGTTGTGCTTTCTTCACACCCAAGTTAGAAGAAAAAATCCTTGTTGCTTGAAACATCGCGTTCGGTGTCCACTTCTCTGGTTCAGTCAAATACAACACATCTTCCCAAACTTCCAATGATGGAACACGCTTGAATGCTTTGGGCAATTTACCAGTAGTGTATCTGCAAAGCAGTTTGCCGACTCTACAACACGTGCATACAACATTTATAAGAACTAGCATTATACATTTAAAAAGAATAGAGAAATTGACTAATATAACATACCCTTTATATATATCTATGATGGCACTGTTCAATTTAGGAAGAGGTCTCACTTCTGTAAACAGTACAAAGCCCAAACAAAGAGATTTAGTCATTTACAAGTTGGGCAACCATCTAAAAGATCTTTCTTAAATTTCTGAAAATCATAAATTCATTTGTAGGAATGTTTAAAACCGATATAAATTGCATCGCATCATCTCCCTTGGTTTACTTTTATCAAATATTATCTCCTTTGTAAGTGCTGCTGGACCTTTTAATAAAATGAAGGTAAACTATAATAAATAAATACAACTCGTTGAGGGTTTAAGCCATTTAATCATTTACTTTCTTTGAACAATCTGATCAAAACAACTAACAAATGTCAGAATCCAACAATATCGTTTTGAAAACACCAATTTAACCTAAGAACATAACTTGTCTATTAAACAGTCAAAATCTCTCCCTCTAATACAGTAAGGGTCTGTTTGTTCGCGTGCACATGGTCAAGTCAAATGAGCTCCACCAAAGGATTATTAAAGAGGTGAAGAATAAGGGGTGAAAGATATGAGGTACTGATGTAGGTGGGACATTGACTTTCATAGGATTTGAATTACTAGGGTGATGGTTGAGAATTCATTTCTCATCTTTCCTTGATTCAATTGACATTAAAGGGCGAGATTATTTGATAAATACAAGTATTACAATTCCTATGTATTCAATTACATATAACAAACAGACCCTAATAGAATCGCGTAACATCATTAAATTGAAAAAAGAAAAAATAACATCATTAAATTGAAAAAAGAAAAAAACAATTTACCAGAAGCGACTTGAGCATCCTTCTCTTTAATTCTCTGTATAATAAGATCAGCCAAAGTACGCTGAGGCCCTGCATCCTTCGACATGAAAGCTGCCAATACCTTCTCATCCTCTTCATCAATCTCTTCCTAAGAAGAAACCAGTATCATAGTAACCAGTTACACGATAATACTTCGGCCAAACAAATCAAACAAGTAAGAAAAAAAAAAAAAACTCACTGGGGGAGCATCATAGTGGCTTAGGATTTCAGAGAATCCATCAAAAGCATCAATATCATCGTCGCTTTCTGCGCCACTGTCTGAAGCAATGGAGTGATTGGGAGGGATGGATGAGAAGGAAGTTAGGGTTTGGGGCTGAGTCTCTTCCTCGAAGATTTCCTTCTGCTGATTTAGGGCTTCTTTCAGGATCTTAGAAGACAAATCGGATGAGATGAGCTGCAAAAGAAAAAAAAAAAAAAACAGGGGAGAATGGAATGAGAACAACATAGCAGAAGAAAAAGGAGAAGAGATTGATGATTTGTGTATGCCTTGTGCTCTTGCTGGTGGAGTTTGGGAGGTCGCGAGCGCTTCTTGGAGGAAGAGACGGAAGAAGTGTCGAAGTCAGAAGACAAAGGCTGGAGATGGCGCTGCGTCGTCTGCTGCTTTCTCTTCTTTCCCGCCATTGATGGTTCGGTCGAGAGCTTCGGCTGAGTGGGGAGGATGACAAGGAAGAGTTCGATGAAATCAGTTTCAATTCAAAACCCTAAAACCCTTCTGGAACGCAGTGTGGGGCCCACACCTGTCCAAAACCCTAGCCAATCATCAAGCTTAGGACCCTATTGTGGTGATCAATGTGTGAATTTTATTTTTCAAGTATGTAAGAAGGCCATCATTGGATTTACCTTTGTTTGATACACATGATGAATTTGGTTTAGCTTCTCTGGTTGGAATAAAAATGGGGGAATCCTTTTATGTGATCAATCTAATAATAAGCCCGAATTTAGATACAACTCATATGACGAGTGGTAGAGCTGATGAGTGTCTTAGATTTTGAGAATATAGGCTCCACGATAAAATGGAGGATGTTGGACTATAATATAATGCAGCGTTGCTGCACTTATGTATCGATGCATAGGGAAATAGTTACACGAGATACCTTGTAACACATTCAACCAAATCTAGTTGTTTTTTATTTTTGTTTTCACAATTGAGGTAAAAAATTTTTTATAGAAGATTAGGTTTTATATATACGAATGTTATATATGTGAAACACTTATTTCTGTATTTGTCGGAATCACCATTTTGGCTAACACACTTATAGTTGAGGGGTGTTGGCATCTTGATATCACACAGTTTAAGAAATCGATCGCTTGGTCTTCATGGCTAGAGAGCCAACCTAGCCAAAAAAACAAAACTATTTTCATATGTATAAACAAGTACAACTAGCGATTTTAGATTTACTTGAATTTTATGGAAGTTTTCACAAATTTATTAGTCAACTGTTACCATGACCTACCGTTATCTCTTTTTTTTTTTTTTTTTTCTGTTTTTTCCACGTTCTTTTCCCACTACTTATCTCATCCAACTACTTGCTTATGTCTATATCTCATCAAACCATTGACCACAACTCTCCATCTTTCAAAGTCTCACCTTTTCCTTTTGAGTAAAGAAATCTCAGCTCTACTTCATCTCTTCTATTCAAGTCCTATCTCAAATTTTCTACTTTCTATTATATGCAATATGCTCTATGGTATGATTATATAATTTGTAATGCACGGACATACTGTACTGAGCACAGGCTATTATGTTGGATGGTCTGAATATAAAAAGTAAACCATGCTAGGTCATCCTAGCCATCTGCCTTATATCCTGGGTATATGGGTGTTCATGGGTCAGGCTGGGCTGGGCTAAGGTATATATCTTGCCCTGGACCAAGTCCAACTCGGTCCGTAAAAGTTTGGCCAGAGCTTGCCTATTTAATCAATCAGGTTAGGCTAAAGCGAGCTTTTTTAAAATTTTGTGGACATTCAAGCGAATGATTGGACTAACTAAATAAAATTACATGCATTCCTTACACATGTCGTATAGGCTTTGGGCTCTCTATCACTTAATCAAAGCTCGGTCCAATTATTAAACGGACTCTAATTACTCATCCAAGCCCGGCCCAAAAGCGGGCTAGGCCCGGACGGTGTATGGTGGGGAATGCTTGAATCGTCATCTCGACCACTTATCAATGCCTGACAAGTTTTTGCTGCTTAAAATCAATACACAATCAATTCAACGGTTTAGTCCATTCAAATGAGTATCGAGCTGTGATCAATAACGGTAAAAAAGGAGTCACATTTTTATTGCGCACTCAGATAGATCACCAGGTAAGCCCGTAATTAGGCACATGGGGTGCTCACATGAGGTTTTCCATGCAAATAGAATATGATCGACTTCTCATTGAAAGATGAGGACGAGGATGAAACACAAAGCTGTCAGGGTTGGAATTCAATTCTGCTCCAATAGAGAAGAATCTAACCTTTATGCTTGATTCCTAGGTCCCCAATTGGTTGCAAGGATGGTATTTGGATTAGAAACTTGTTCTTTTGGTATGTCCATGGAAGTGGAGTCATAGCAGGAAGGGAATTAGAATTCAATTGAAAACTTTAATACCAGATCCAGATCCAAATCCATCTGGCAATTTTCTTCGGGTTTGGGTCCGGGTCCAGATCTGGATCCATCATTTATAAAATGAATTTGGATCTAAGTACAACATAGTTCTATCCTGCTTGTGATGTTTGTTTCAGTGACGCTTTTCATGAGTAAATTAGTAGTAATCTACCGTGTGCTTATTTATTTAAAACATCAATTGTTCAAAATATATGCCCTCCTTTTATCTTTAAATTTTACATTAGTGAGAGTCAGTCCCATACTGAGATTGTGTTATTTGCGTCACTGATTAATTATTTGGCCCTATAGCACAACCAATGGATTAAAACATATGGACATGCAGTGAGCAGTTCGATTTTTAGTATTCAAAGAAGCAGAAGTGAGACACTCAAAGGTTTTGGACTTAACCCAATGGGATTGGTTGAGTGGTCAAGACCACAGTTCCTCCCTCTTTCAGAGCTAGAGGTCTTGGTATCGACCCCCGGATCCCCATTCTTCATGAATCGAAAGTTGAGTCCACCAGTGCTACCACCTTAGGGCCACAGGGGTGTTTACCCCGCTTCCCTCTAGCCCGGAGGGATTAGTCCAATCCAAATGGTTGAAAACCCTCCGATAATAAAAACAAAAGAAAAATGAAAAAAAAAGGGGTGTTGGACTCACATGCAAAGTATAAGATTATGGTTCTACCAAGTGTAGGTCCAACTGTAGCTGTGCTTTCTTATTTCGAGCTATCTCGTTCATGGTAGGTTACACTTATTCAGTGCAAATTAATGTCGGTCTAATAATTGATTAGCCCAAGCCTATATATTAAAACGATACGGAGGGATGCTGTAGAAGGCGCCATTTAGCAGCGGTGAGTTCTTCTTTCAATAAATTACTTAGAAAAATATACATAGTTTTGGCTTTGATGTGGGCCGCTACATGTCTTTAAATATCCTTCGATCCAAATCACAGCCACAATTATCTCATCTCATCACCTTCAAATTCAAATTCAAACAACTCATATTCTATCTATTGAATTAATATATATCCCAAAAATCTCTCTTCTAATTTTGTTTCACCCATCAGTGCATATATATATATATATATATATATATCCCCAACAAAAAAGAATCCTCTCTCCCTATTTCATCTTTGTCTCTCTCCTTACCATACCCCAACCATTTATCTCACTATCTCCCAACTCAGTCCAAGAGAGCAACCCACGCTTCTCTTGTAAGATTTGAATTTTCTTTTAAGATTTGATTGAATTGAACTTAGATTTGAACAACCTACCTAATTTTCTTCATTGTATTCTTTCACACGTGTAAGTTTCTTTTTGCTGCTATCACACGTGTAAGTTTACTTTGTTCTTACACCTTTATATTTTGATATATATATATATATATATATAGAATTTTAAGAATGATAAAAAAATAGCCCTTTTCTTTTAAATTTATTTTCTTTCTACTAATGTGTATTCAAACTTTAATATATAAATATGAGGGACATTCACGTGCATTCATACCTCACTATAGGGTGAGGAACACTTACATGACTTTCTCTCTTTGTACATGGAACATTCTTTTTCTGCTTTTTCTACATTTGACCATGTATGATTTTTCCACTTTTGCACATGAATATTTCCAATTATATAAGTGTGTCTCACTCTATGATGAAGGATGGATGCACACAAATATTCTCTTATAAATATATATGTTTTCGCTCGGACTTAACGCGGGCATTTATTGCTAGTTACAATTAAAAGGCAATAATATGATCTAAAGCTCTCACTATGGAGAAAATCTTCTCTTGCATACGTGCGCATGACTGGCTATCACACATAAGCCATGATATTCGGAGTGGCCCCACGTGCACATGTGAATATTATCCCTCACTATAGATGTGATTTTGAAAGAAAAAAAAAAACTAAACCATATGGGAGGATGAGTACCAAATTAAAAGAAAATTAGCAAAAATTGAGCAATTTAGATCGATCATAAATGCATTGAACTGTGAAACCTATCTCCATAAAACACAACTGTATGAACATGGAGCGTGGACAAATGAGTCACAGGTTCTAGCTATTTTGCAAGCTCTTCGGATTCTCTCGTCTCCATTTCATTTTCACGGCAAGCTCAGTGTGAGAAGTGATTCTTTTGAATGCTTTAGCCGAGCAAGAGATTGATAAAGAATTATTTTTTATTGCTTTTATCTAGTTTTTTCTATGATTTATTTTAGTGGGATATAATGCTCTATATGTTCGAAACTGCACTATCACACTACATGGGAGTTTATCCAGCTTTCCTCTAGACCTGGAGGGATTAACCAAGCTCAAAGAGTTGAGAACCGTCCAATAGTAAAAAATAACAATAAAAAACAAAATAAAAATATGAGTCTCTTTATATCTAAAACAAAAAAATAAAAAATAAAAGAATTGAACCCATTTGAGGCTAATTAAGACTGACATTAGGGTTGTAAACGGATCGGTTCCGGTCCGGGTCCATGGTGGACCTGGAACTGGAACTGCTAAGAAGGTGGAATCGTATCTGAACTCGGAATCGTTTTGGAACCTATTTCTTGGCTCCGGAACCGGAACCGGAATATATATGGGGTGGGTCTGGATTCAGGGGCGGGTTTGAATTCCGGGGCGGGTCTGGGTGGAGAATTATATTAAAAAAATATAGTTTTTAGGAGTGATTTTCGAAAACTGAAATAATATATCGGATCTCGGGTCTATGGGTCTGAACCATGGTGAATTCGGATCCAAACTCATTTATTTATCGGGACCTAAATAAGGACCAATATCCGATTTTTGTAGGATCAAAATCTTGGAATAATGGTAGCATCAAACCCATTTACATCACTAACTGACATGCATGCTATTTGATTTGATCAAGCACATAAATATAGGTCAGATGGCACTTCAGAGAAAAGGCTGGGAAGCTCTAAAAATAGCAATTACTCAAAGAGGCAAGGGCTGTAGAAGGAAAAAAACACCTTTCCTACTAGAGACATTGCACACAGAATTTCTCGCTGTCTCTGTGTTTTTATTCTAGTTTTGGCGTAGAAGCCTCACAGAATTCAAAACTCTTCTCATGCAGATTCCATAAAAAGAGCAAACCCTAATCCCAACCACAGCCAACACCCTAATCTCATTTTCAACTTTTTCAAGAACCAAAGCAAAGGGTTCTTGTTCTTTGCTGGGGTTTTTCATTCTCTTGGTGAGTTTGTGTTCCTTCCATCATCAACTGATTCCTGCTAGAACTAGACATGGAAAATCTCATTTCTTTGTAATGATTTTTTTTTTCTTCTTCTTCTGTTGGGTTCTTAAAACTGAGATTTTAAGATTGTCTGCAATGTAAAAACTGAGAAGAAACAGACTCTTAATCTTGTTTCTACAGTTTCTTTTGGTGAAAGTTGAGATTTTGCAATTGAATACTTTCTGGGTTTTGTCTGCTTCAATCGGATCTATTAATTGGAATATTGAAGAGAAGAAGAAATCCAAGTTTCATATATATATATATATGTTTCAACTTAGTAGAAACATAGCTTTCATTGAAACATGCCAGAAAGAGCATTGAGACTAGGAGCAGGGGAAAAACTGACCACTCTTAGATTTTTATTGATGAAATTTGAGATTTTGTAATCGAATACTTTCTGGGTTTTTTCTGCTGCAATCGAATCTATTTAGGAGAAGAAGAAATCCAAGTTTCATATATATATATATTTATATTTTTCAACTTAGTAGAAACATAGCTTTCATTGAAACATGCTAGAAAGAGCATTGAGATTAGGAGCAGGGGAAAAGCTGATCATTCTTAGGTTTTTTTTTTTTTTTTTTTTTTTTTTTTTTTTTTTTTTTTTAATGTAATTTGAGATTTTGTAATCAAATAATTTCTGGGTTTTGTTTGCTGCAATCAAATCTATTAAAGAGAAGAAGAAATCCAAGTTTCATATTTTTTTTTCAACTTATTAGAAACATGGCTTTCATTGAAACATGCTGGAAAGAGCATTGAGACTAGAGCAGGGGAAAAGCTGATTGTTCTTAGATTTTTATTGATGGGTTTTGTCTGAAATTTGAGTTCTTTTATGTTATGTAATTTAGGGCTATGTGAAAAACTTATAGAGTTTGTTGATAGTAGGAGGAGCTGGGATCCATGGTGGGAGTCATGAGGAGTTGCCTTAGATCGCTTCTAAAGCTTATGAATTCGATAATTGGCATGGTTGGGACTGGGATGATTTTGTACTCCTTGTGGATGATTAGGCTCTGGCACCAGCACCTTGATGGAGGAGGCTCTATTTCTCAGATTCCATGGTGAGTTTTAACTTTCCCTTTTTTTTAAAATTCTTTTGGATGCGGTGATAGGTTTTCTTCTATATTTGTCTTTGCTATTGAGATGAAGAGAAATTGGACATTTGAGATAGATCTTGGATGTTGGATGATGGATTCTACATGTTATCTTTAAAAGCGGAAAATCTATATTATTTGGTGGTGGGCTCCTACTTTTGCCTTAATCTTTTACAAAGGAAAGCATCAAACAGAGGTGATTTTCATTTAAAAGATTTTACATTAGTCACTTTATTTATTTATTGTTATTTTACAGATTTTTTGTTTTCCTTTTAACTTAATGTTAGGGAAAGTGCTGATGTGCAGTTTGAGAAACTGTTCATTTGAAATATGTTCTGATTTTATATAGAATGATGGTTGATCGAGATTCCAGAGTGTTACTTTTATTTTTGCTTTTAGGTTTGTTTGGCTGAACCTGTAATTTTTTTCCCCTCCTTGGAGATATTGCCTCTTCATTGAAAGAGGTGGTTGGGTTGTGTGTATTGTGGGGGCGAGGGTGGCGGGCAGCAGGCGGGCAGGAGTGTTTTTATTTGTTGGTTCAAGTGGTTACATAAATGTGTCTTTTCCTTTTTTGTTGATTCTTCATTTACTTACTTTTTCATGGAAGTGATGTTGACTTTGGTCCCTTTTTTCCCTTTATACTGGGTGGAAGGAAAATGGCAGTTTGTTTTTCATTGAATGGCAGTTGGTGCTTCATTGAATATTTGAATAGTGGCTGTTTTAAGTTTCCGTTCAATCAGTGATAAATGGACTTGTATGTTCTAACTTTAGAAAAAGTATCTTTAATGACTTAATAGGGTAGTTGTAACTTGTAAAACCTGTAGGCATTGTCTGGATGGGGAAATGGTGCTTCATTTTTGTTTGAAAGTGTCCAGAATGGGTAGTTTTATTGATTTATTTCACTTTATTTTATGAAAGCAGATGTGTAGAAACGAGGTGTGCTTTATTAATAGAAAATTAGTTTTTAGGAACTGTTTGCAGTCAAAAATTTTGATTTAACGACGAGCAATGCTAGTTACTTGTATGTGAAGTGCAATTCAAATGAGTTTTTATGAAAGTAAAACCAGTGTTTCGTGGAAAGAACCAAGTGCTTTAAGTCCCAGTTAGTGTTCAGAAAGTCTATCTAAGGGATAGGAATCCTTGAACCCTTAGCCCAAGAGATTCTTTGGCTGGATTTGGTTTTAAAGTTTTTCTGTGCGGAAGTTGATATGCTTTCATTTTTTAATGGTGTTGTCTCTAATGATTCATTCTCAAAATGCAGGTTTATTTACACTTTTCTTGGGCTGGGTATCTCCTTGTGTTTGATTACATGCTCTGGCCATATTGCTGCAGAGACTGCTAACGGTCATTGTCTCTCGTGTGTATCCTGCCCTGATTTGATTAGATGGAGAATGTATTGTTTCCCCTTTCAAATGTTTACTTTGTGTAGGCCCAGTTATATGACTTCTTTACACCAAATATTCATGTTTCTTGAGCTGTTGGAAACACAGTAGCAACAATTTAGATGGGCAAATATCTGTTTTTCCCCTCATCTTAACTTTTTAATTTCTCATTTGTATGTGGAAAAAATTGCATTGCTTCTAGATGAATTAATGCTTGAGATATTGTGATGACTCTGATTGCATGATGACGTTTTTTCCCCTGATTTCTTAAGTAACCTTTGTTGCTTGCTTGTAAATTTTTGTTTTAAAAATTGTCTGTCGCCTTGATTGATTGCTGACATTTGTTGTGCAGCTTTCTTTTTTAATAATTTTTTTTATATTTGGCCCCCGTCAACAGAAAAAAAAAAAAAAAGAACAATTTTGAAGACTTCAAACATTGTTTGAGTCTAAATAGTAACTGGTGTATTTTGTACTCCCCTCCCCCCTCCCCCTAAGTTTTTGTCAAGATGTGCTAGTCAAGGTGTGCAGGACGCGTGTTAGTAATTGCTTGATTAAAAAAAAAAAAAAAACATAGTGCTCTTTTACATACCATGTGTTGAATTCCTGGAAATTCAAAGTGAGGGGTTCCATCAAAAGAGTCTTGAATGGGTGAGAATCCAACTTCTGTTAAACAAATGGGTCCATAATTAATTTGCTGAGATTTTCTTGTACTTATGCTTGAAGCTCTGAAATTTAGATTAGCTTGTGGATTATTAGGCTCTAACGCCATTGTAGTCGCTCATTTGGATACGGATTCAATCTCGCTCATTTATTCGCTCACTTGGCTGGTATAAGGAGTGATAACGGCTACTACATGTTATCTATGCGAGTGCTGAAATCTTGTGCAGTAAGACTTTCTTGTTAAGATGTAAACTTCAAATTTTATGACACTTGTGTTGGATCAGCCCACTTATGTCTTGTAGTTTAGTCTAGATGAGTAACTATAAATCATGTTGTGGGGCATATTTCTGTCTCTTATATGGTTATTCAGGATACTGTACATTTTCCATTCAGAAATTCATCTGTGTGGTTACTATGAGATACTTTGGAGAAAATTATGCTTGTGAACTTCATGAATCAATGCCACAAATGAAAATAATTAAGGCCACAAATTTATGAACCATTTGGATGGGAAGAAACTAAAAGGTATAGCTTTCCCACTGGGTGGAGAAAGCAGGAGATTTGGAGGTGGAGAATCTCCCAGGTAGAGTATCACATATGTTTCTTCCTGGTTGGTCTGACCTGTAGAAATGGAGAGGGGTTATTATTTTCATAAAGGAGAGAGAAAATAGGAGAATTTTGTGTTCTCCAGTTTAGTAGAGTGAAACACTAATCTCCTCTTTGAGGAAGGTTACTCAAATAGGGGCCACTATTCTCCACTGAAGATCCAATTAGCAGGACTACTGCCTCTCCTCGAGACAACGGATTTCTCATCCAAATTCCAGACTATTGTTTAGTGAATTTTGAGTCCACGAAATAAATAAACTGATATCAGATCAAACTTAGTTAACTACATCCAGTAGGAACCTCATTGAATCAAGTAGTGGAAATTGAAAAGGGCCTGAACAGAAATGTCCACCTGGAAATTATCATGTGTTGGTTGCAGAGAGGTAGATCTGTTGACAGCTTCTGTTTTCCTTGTTTGATTGACTAAAATTATTGCGATATGGTTCATTCTCGACCAAAAATAACACTAATCAATTGCATAGGCTAAAATTTGGTAGGCAATCTTAGAAAGTGTGCGACTGATTCATACCTATTCCCTATATGTTCATATAATTGAATGAGAAAAATTGGTCATCTTACAAATTCTGACCTGGTTCTGCTTTCAGAATGTTGGTTTGTGCTATTACACATTACATTTTGCAGTGCAACAATTTATGTCCTCTCTCTCTACACACACACACACATAAATATATATTTATATGGAGAGGCATTCTACAAACTGCCCCTTTTAATACACACACAAACTTATATATATATATATATATAGGGAAATATTAAAGTGCATCTATCCCTCACCATTTGTGGTGAGGGACACCCCTTTTTGGGGTGTTTCAAGTACAAAAGGGGTTTTGTACTTGAAGGGGAGATCCACTTTTGTACTTGAAACACCCCAAAAAAGGGTGTACTTCACCACAAATGGTGAGGGATAGATGCACTTGAATACTCCCCTATATATATATATATATATATATATATATATATATAGAGAGAGAGAGAGAGAGAGAGAGAGAGAGAGAGAGGCATTCTACAAACTGCCCCTATTTAAAAGGGTGTTTTTGCCCTTATTTTAATGGCCAAAGAAAGTATGATACGTCATCAACAATGTCGGTCATGCCTTGAAGTTTATACGCAAAAGGTTGTAGCAACTTCCGTTCTCAATTTCATTCAATTCCCGTTCCAATTTCATTTAGAACTCACAAGAAATTTGTAACTCTCTTCCATGGATCCTACTTATGAAAATTCCAAATGCTGATTACACGTTATCTCTTCCCTGTTCCAATTTTTAAACCATCTTACAAAGAGTGATTGCACGTTATCTCTTCCTCTTATTTTTACTAAAAATTTGGATAAAGTTGTTTTAGGAAAGATAAGGCCTAAGAATCGATAGAAGTTTTTTCAAAAGAGGTCACATGGGAAGAGTTTTAAAAGTGAGAACCTGTCACTAATGGGAACCTCTAAGTCTCATTGGACGAAATAGTTGGGCCCATGGTGAGATTAGAAAATTTTCAAGTTGTGCTCAATCTGATGGTGGGCCCACCTCCTATTGGAGTGAGTTTTGGTGAAGGCTACTAAAAGATGAGGCCATTAATTTTGAATGGATTGGATTTTTTTATAGGTGGACCCCACTACAGTGTTCTTCAAATTGCCCACTTTGGAAATGGGGTTCTCTAAAAATGTCAGTTACATTCTTTCTCATCACTTTTGCACAATATGTGCAAAAAGCAGTATTGAGCTTTCTTTCAAAATGCCAAAAATGTCCTTTGTTTTCCTTTTATATTCACTCCTGCATAAAAAGACAAAATGTGCAGAGGCTTCCTATCGGCCAAAGAATGGGGTGCTTTTTAGCAAAATAACACCCGGGCTTTCTGCAGCATTCCTCTTCTTCTGTTATGTTACTTGATTCTCTTCTTAACTAACCATCTATTGTCTAACATTGACCATGTTGGGAATTTGGGTTATGAATCTCAGATATTCTATTGTCTATCTGATCAACTGTCTTTAATTTGGATCCCCGAACATGAGACACATGCACGCACGGTGTGTATGGTCAAGCTGCTTCAGCAACTGTACACTTGCTGATTTGCCACTGTAATTCATTGTGCTATAAATTTGTTAAAACGGCAACTAAATTCTGTCTCAATGCCCTTGGCATTAGAGGTGTAAATCCTCTCAATCATTGTCAACCTTAAATGGGTACAGTATATGGTGTTTGTCTTCTTGGTCGTTCTTCTTGAGGCTGCAGTTACTGCTGATGTGTTCCTAAACCGCAACTGGGAAGAGGTATCGTTCCTTTCTAGGTGCACTGTATCCTTCACCCTATTAGAACTTTTACATTACAAACTCTCTTTTTTTTTTTTTACTTTTTAAAATTGGTCTTGTTCTGTCTCAGGATTTTCCGGAGGACCCAACTGGCAGATTTGAGGAGTTCAAGAAATTTGTGAGATCAAACTTTGAAATGTGCAAGTGGATAGGCTCATTGATAGTGGCTGCCCAGGTATGTTAATAAGAGAATTTATAAGGTACTGAGTGTCTGGGAATGTACAGTTTCCTGAGCCTAAATGTAAAGCCATGGTTCGGTGACAAAATGACTGACATTTAATTCCATGATTGAACTGCTGCCCTCATTCTAATTTATCTTTTCATGTGCTAGAATATTCTACTCCCCAGCTCCAAACAGCGGAAACAATGAAATTGCTTTTGATTTCTACGGAGCTCTAGGCTTAGATTGGAAATAGTACACGCATTTGTTTCCAAATGCCTGTAATCAGAATTGAACGGAGTGATAGATTGGAGGAATTAGAGGATATCAACACAATGAATACCAGAAAAACTGAGTGTGTAACGCCTCAAGATCCGGGTGCCTTGAATCCTGGGATGTTAGTGGGAAAGTACCAAAATAATGTCATAAATCCAATAGATGAGTAAATAGAGATCTCATGTGAGCAGCAATAAGGTAATATCCTACAATTTTGTTCCACTTTAAGAATTACATAAATGTTTTCATTAAGCTATTACAATCTTGGCCCAACGTGGCCCACTAAAAGATAACAAAAGAAAATAACAAACTCTAATGTGAAGGCCTCTCAATGCATCCACTGCATATCTCTCCAGTACCCTTTGGCATCGAGGCAATTGCCAAGCCCACAAACAAGCAAGGAAAGAGGGCAGGCACCTAAAAGCACCAAGAAATGTGTTAGGCTCATGGAGCCAAGCAAATATACAATGTATAGTTAACATCACATGTAACAATAAATGATAATTAAAGTCATACCTGATTCCAGCTATACCTGCGTGGTTAGTATCTCAATAATAAGAATGAGAGTCCTGAGTGTGATGTGTGATAGTGCAGTGTGAGGTGGACAATGATCCATTAATAATAAGGTACATAGCATAGTATAAACAATCGGTAATTTCAGCATATGATACGAAATGAGATGAAGCCATTAATATCGTTGCCATGTTACAATCCGAATAAAAGAGATAACAGGTACTATGATCTAATAATAATGTCATCATCAGTATGCCAAAGGTGCTCGTATGTATGTATTGAGGTCCTTGGTAAACTATTAATTAGCCAAGGTCTGGTTTGGAACTTCAGAAACCGAGTGTGAGTTAGCTGGTTTACACATTTGGACAACCTGAGTTGTGCTCTGAGTTGTAGTTTTGTTTTTTGAAATTACCAGTTACAGGTAATCAGAGTTAATTTGTTGGCAGGGCAATTGAGTCCCGAGGATCCAAACATGGCAGATGGCTTAGGACCTTGGGATGTCTTACCAAAATTGATCGTGCTCACTTTGGGCAATTGTTCTGTGCAAATATTTACTCTCTCTCTCTCTCTCTCTCTCTCTCTCTCTCTCTCTCATATGAATGCTTTTGAATGGATGTACGATTCAGGTTTCCTAATGAGTGGCCCGCAATTTGTTTGCAGGCGTTGTCTATCCTCTTGGCCATGATTCTGCGGGCTCTTGGGCCAGATCGTGGAGGCTACTATGACAGTGATGATGATTATACTCCTGCAAGGCTTCCACTTCTGAAACCCCCTGTTCAGCAGCCTCCCTATGCTGTTGATTCTCATTTTAAATTGAAGAATGATGTGTGGAATGTAAGAATCAATGAGTTCTTCACATTTAATTTAACTTTTATTATCCCATCTTGCCAGTTGTCATTCCTCTCTAATGTATCTGATTCATCATCTTTTTTTTTTTTTTTTTTTAACAGACAAACAGGTAAAAGAGAAACTACACCAGTAGAATCGTTGCTGAATACAGATATACAGAAGCGGCTGTTTTGTTGATGGGGCAAATCAGGTTTTGATTCTTGATAAAGAATATAGCAATAGATTTTATGTAATATTTAAAATAATCTCAAATTTTTCGATAGGCAACACAATAGATATTACTTTTTGTCTGTTGCTCGTTTTTTCATCAATTTGTTAGTATGACATGTATAAAAGTCGACATCTGACCACCCTGATTAGTATCTTGAATAGGCCAGCATTGCAATGAGCTTGATTTGGAATGCTCGGAACATTCGCCTGACCTGTGTAGCCCGCCTGGGAGCATCAGAATTATGGAATGGTAGGGTGTTTGAAAATTTGGGATCAATCTGGGTGTGGGAAGTTGATATTTAGAGCTCCTCAATGTTCTTGAAATCCTAGCCTAGCCATTAGATAAAGTTGGATGAGAGTTTGGGCAAGTGTCAAACTTAGGATGTGGAGAGGGGTTTGTAAGTGACCCAGTTGGGCCCACTGGCCTGGCCTTTCATGCAGAAAAAAATGTGTTACAGTAATTATGCTTTATGGCACCATTAGTATCTTGATATTAGAAGGATGACGAGAGCATCATCATCGTTGTCAAAGCCTTATTAGCCCTTCCCTGTGTTTGGCGTAGTGTGTCAACTTTGTCACTCAAATAATGTTTGAAGTCATGTTTTCTATATTTCCAAAATGTAGCAGTATCAATGCACAGCATAAAAGGAGGAAAATAGTCTTCCCTCACTGTATTCATGCTTTTGCATTGTTGTGTGTTTCTGTGGACTTATTTTAGTACCTTTGAAGACAACTCAAGATTGCTAATTCTTTTGTGTGTGCACATATGTTTGTATGTATTATGCATGTACTATATACATGTGTATCACTTTTGTGTAAAACTGCTCACTTCTTTCCTAGGAAAGTGGCTGGAAAGGTCTGCGTATATGCAAGTATCTCCTTATCATCCAAACCCTTGACTTGGGGCCTCAATGCTTGATAATTTGAAACCTTTTAGAGTTTAGATAAAATTCAATTCTAATGAAAAGAATTCAAATGATGCAATTATTCATGTCAAGATCACATAATTTGGATCCAGCTTGTTTATCTACTTGGGTGGGATCCAAGCCTGGCAAATCCAATCTAAGATAAAAAAAAAAAAAAAAAAAAAAAGTCCAATTAAGGTCAAACTCATTTTTGTTGATAGCCCTTGTTTACTACCCTATTTATACAGAACTTGAGATTTTTCAACCACTTGATCTTCTACTAGAATATTCTTAGGAACACTAATAAACAATTTATCAATAGGAACACTTATAAACAATTTATCAATAATTACTTGGGTAAGATATACCTTTGGCCAATGTAGGCTTCAGTTATTCCTCCCAACTCCAAGATATAAATCTCTGATACCCTGCATCTCCACCATAGCATCTCCAATCTCCTTTCGATCCTTTTTAGATATCATAGAACAGGCTACACCAACACTTATGACAGATACCAAGCACAATTCAAGTCTGCCTCTTGCATCTGTGCGAGTTTGGCTTTCATTAAGACCTTCAAATTCTACTAAGAGCAAACTTTGATCAACAATCTCCATCGCACGCTCAGGTAAAGCCAGCTTAGCAAATTGATGAAGGCTTAGACTTCCATTAAAGATCTCATCAGTTGGTTTCTTTCCTGTGAATATCTCCAAAAGAAGGATCCCATAACTGTAGATGTCTCCAAATGTAGATACTTCGCCGCCCATTCCATACTCTGTCATTATTTGACCCCAAATATTTCAATGGTCATTCAATTCAAGAAAGAATGCAAGACTCAATATCTATGAACTGAAAGGGAACAATTTTTCAATGGGTATAATATCTAAAGGAGGGAAGTTCCATAGATTAGACTAAACATAAACCATAAAACCAACAAAAGAGACTCCCTCAGTCACCACCTACACATTTCATTTAGTAGGTATCAGCAACTTCACATTTGTAGACAAATGACAAAAATCTTTTAATTGTCAATGAAGACAGACTATAATAACTTTTGTAAAATAACGTACAGGTCAATTTTTTGAAAACAAAAGGGGTAACAACATTTATTTTTGGATGGATAAATCTTAACATTTATTGATAGTCTTATTTTCTCTTTGAATTTACTCCCTCGAAAAAAATTCTTTTTTTTCTATTGTAGAAAACTATTCGATATTTAATGCTGGAGATCTCAAAAGATGTAATGTTAATATTATTATCACCAAAAAAGAATAATATTCAATAATCATCCAACAAATGAGTGGATGGATATGATTTAATGAATTTAAGTAAAATTTCTTTGCTAAAGTATAAAATCAATTAATTACATGAAATAAATAACGTCAGCATTTTCAATAATTTTACTCCATTATTGTAGTTTTCCTTATTATCCTTGTCATTTTAGATGATAGAAAGATACAAGGATTTGTTGATAAATATACAATTGTTGACTAGAAGTATTTTATTTACATATATAAAATTCATGATAGTTATTGAAGGTAGAGAGATTTATCATTGAACTAAAGCATGCTAGTAACAAAAGAGTGGAAGATGATATCACTTCACCTGGAGCAACATATCCAATAGTTCCTTTTATGCTACGTGAGCTGGTATGATTTTGAGAGCAACTGCTGATACCTTCAGAAAGGAATCTTGCCAATCCAAAATCCCCAACATGGGCATTCATATCGTCATCGAGAAGAATATTACTTGGCTTTAGATCGCAGTGAACTATGGGCTTTTCGCAAGAATTATGAAGATAATTCAACGCAGAAGCCACATCAACAGCTATATTCAACCTTTGAATAAGGCTTAAATTCTTGGATTGGTGTTGCTCACCACTGCCTGGATGTAACCACTGTTCCAGATTCCCATTAGCCATGTAGTCAAGAACCAGGGCTTTGAAATCATCACCTTTAGAATCAATGCTTGAGCAAATAGTATGAATTTTTAAAAGATTCCGGTGCCGGACATTTCTCAAAGCTTTACATTCGGCTATGAAACTCTTAGAGGCTCCTCCCCGTTGAAGATTAAGCACCTTCACTGCCACAATATTCCCAATGCGATCCAAAAATCCTTTATAGATAGTCTTTCCAATGCGATCCAAAGATCCTTTATAGACAGAGCCATAACTCCCGACCCCAATCAAATTAGCTGAAGAAAACCCATCAGTTGCTTTACAAAGATCCCCATAAGAAATTTTCAACAATTGTTCCTCCAAGGGGTCGGTTACTGGATGAGGATGTGGATGCTTCTTTGATTTTCTTACACAATAGAAAACAATGGACAAGAGTAAAATTAAACAGAGTACTAAGCCGATGATTAGTGCAATCATTCGTCCTGTAGAAAAGCGCCGCCTCTGTTTCTTACTATCTTGGCTCGGGCACGTTGGCAACAACAGTGCTGGACTCCCCCCGCAAAGCTTTCTATTGCCGATGACTGAAATTGCACTTGCATTTTTGAAGATTCCTTCTTGTGGTACTTGGCCCTCAAAATCATTATAAGAAAGATTTAGATATTGCAGGTAAGGAAGCTTTTCAATATACTCTGGAATCTGTCCGGAGAAGTTGTTGCGGGAAATATCCATTTGTAACATACCTTTCAAAGAACTCAAGCGTGGAAATGTTCCTTGAAAGAAGTTACCATTTAAAAAAAGGTTTTCCAAACCAAGACAATTATCTAGGCTTTTGGGAATTTCACCAGACAATTTGTTATTAGAAACTGATAATATCCCTAGGCCATTCAAGTTGCCTACTTCCATTGGCAAGGACCCAACCAAAGAATTTGCTTCTAGATTGAGAACTCGGAGAGCTGTAATACTAAAAATTTGCTTCGGTATGCAACCAACTAGATTATTGAAACCAAGGTATAATTGTGACAGTCGTTGACAGTTCTCTAGAGTTGAAGGTATGCTTCCTTCTAAATTGTTTTCTGCAAGACTCAATACGAACAATTGAGTGTTGTTGCCGATGAAAGAAGGGAATTCCTTGGAAAATTTGTTTCTAGACAAATCTAAAACTTGTAACTTGCTAAGCATTCCAATACCCTCAGGAATCATACCTGTCATAAGGTTGGAAGGCATGCCCAAGTAAATCAAGTTGAACAAATTACCTATCCCTGTAGGAATGCTCCCGGTTATCTGATTCTCTGATAAATAAAGGCCTTCAAGATTAGTTGAGAGATTGGTTATGGATCTGGGCAATGCACCTGTGAGCCGGTTCTTGGCTACTGACAGTATCTGGAGAAAGCTACAATTCGTAAGATAAGAGAGAGAGCTCATGTCATCAGGTTCCCCACTTCCAAGTAAATTTTCTTCCAAATTTAGGTAACTGAGACCTCCCAGCCTTCCTAGGTTTGTAGGAATTGATCCACTGAATTGGTTTGAGGCAAGGTCAAGAACTTCAAGGCTTGAGGCATTGGACAATGAGATTGGGATGGGTCCTGTAAATCGGTTTACTCCTACATAAAACTCAATAAGATTGGGAAGAGTAACACCGAGGTCGGGTGGAAGGCTTCCACTTAGTTGGTTTGCAGGGACAGAAATGACAGCTATAGATGAGAGATTGAAAAGTGTCGGTGGAATAGTGCCAGAAAGCTTATTTTCATATGTTTGAAAATAATATAGGTTCCTAAGCTGGCCAAGCTCTTTTGGTATGTTTCCCTCTAATTGATTAGTCCCTAGAAAGAAATGGGTGAGAGATGAAAGGTTCCCAAGTGAAGTGGGGATGCTTCCTGTAAGATTGTTTGATCCAATGGCGAGCAGCTTGAGCCATGATAAAGAGCCTAGCTCAACAGGAATCTTGCCGGTGAGCTTGTTGAAATTTAAATAAATAATTTTGAGTCTCCAGCACTGGGTCAGATTGGTTGGAATTTCTCCTGTCATTGAGTTATTGCCAAGATTGAGGTACCTGAGCCTCAACAAACGACCAAATTCCTGGGGGATTTGGCCATGGAGCTCGTTGTGGCTAAGGTCGATTATACGAAGGAATGTAAGGTTCGCTATGGAAGGTGACAAAGGACCTACCAACTGAAGCCCAGTTAGATTCATCGCCACGACCCTGTGAGGATGGCGTCGGCCGCATGTGATTCCTTGCCACTGGCAGAAAGGGAGAGAGTCATTCCATGTGCTCAGAGGATGACCATGGCCTCTCCGTATTTGTTGCTTGAAAGCAAGTAGAGCGAGTGCATCTGTTGCATTTGCTGAACCATTTATCATAACCGATTCCACCGCAGGTGAAATGAGTAGGGTTGCATGGATGAGGACCAACCAAAACCACCTTACAAAAACAAGAAGATTACATGAGAGCTCCATCTTCAACTCTCGGTCTATTACAAGTAAGGAAGGGAAAGGGTGTTGTGGATTGTGGAATGAATGCTGAGGCAGAGTCCCATGGGCCTATTTGTACCAGATGTCAAGCATGGCTTGCGTTCATTACCCGTCCAGTTTTCTAAGAATGAACCGGATGCAGTGGGACCCTTGTCCAGAATGAGTTGACTTGGACCTGAAAAATGTTCACCCCGTTCATACAAATACTTTTTTGACCTTCATTTTTTTTTCGCAGTTCACACACAACATCAAAAATATTACACGAGAGTTTCAAGAACGTGTACATAGTTAGTTGCATACAGTCTGAACAAAGGACTTGAAGAGACTTGGAGAAGACTTGGAAGAAGATAGAAAAACAAACAGTGTACTTACTTTTTTTTACTTTTTGTTCTTTGACAAAAAGACCAAACGACTTGAAGAAGACAAGAAAAACAAAACAAACACCCCCACTTTTAGAAGAAACAAAACAAAGACCCCCTGTTAGAAGTCAAGAAACAAAACAAAACAAATTAACAGTGCTGCTTTAGTTGGAACTCTGGGTTTTTCTTCTTAAATATCTCTAGTTAAGAGTTCCTACCAAAACCTCGAGGCGTTAGTAGAGATTACATAAATACTCTTCAATATTTTTCTTTGAGCGGAGGCCACTCCTCAACACTCACTCTCATGTGGAAACCGGTTAGTGCACTTTTAATAACACATTTTTTTATATTCAAACTTGCAGCCTGTTGGCTCAGATTCCATCTTAAATTTCTTTTACTAGCGATTCCTACTAAAACCTCGTAGCGTTAGCTGAGGCTGTATAAATACTTTTTAATACTCTCCCACTCCTCGACAGCACTGCTAAGAATTTTTTTTTCAGATTTTTTTCTTAAAAGGACTCAAGATTCTCTAACTCAAACTCTCACCAACTATTTCTACCAAGAAATAAATAAAATGGCCTTCGGGTGGGGATGATTGGGGTCCTTATTCAAATGAAACCATTCATCAAGTAGGGATGTAAATGGGTCCCCGAATATCTGGAGGTTCCGACCCGTTAAAAACTGGGTCTGGGTCCTTATTTATGCCCCGATAAGTAAATGGGTCCGGATCTAATTCCACCTTGGTTCGGACCCGTAACCCGACATATTACCTTAATTTTAAAAAATCTCTTCTTAAAGCCATGTTTTTTTTTTTAAATATCATTCTCTACCTAAAACCAGACTTGGATCCAGACCTGTCCCATTTATGGTTCTGGTTCCGGTTCCGGGTCTAAATCCGGTTCCACCTTCTCCTTAACGGCTCCGGTTCCGTGTCCACCATGGACCCAGACTGGAGCCGACCCATTTACAACCCTATCCTCAAGGGGGATTTTAGAACAAGCACAAAATATATGGACCTTTTGTGGAGTTGTAATGAAAAAAAAAAAAAAAAAGAAAAAAAAAGACATGAACCCATGGTGCTGGACCTCAGCTCAAATTTAAAAAGGGTCCAAACTCCAAATCCTAGGATCTGTATCTAATTTTACTCATTGAGGAAATTGTCGTGGATGGTTAGAATTCCATACCATCAGAACTATAAAAATGAATGGTTAGCCTCTGCAACTGCAGGCAAAGAAAAATAAGGACTGATGGTGACAATAAGATTGCGGCAGAGTAAAAAAAGGCCCTCAGCTTGTATAAGGATGTTGCTAGTGTTCAGCGAGGCAGGTTTCTGTATGCCACTGCTGGAGAAGGTCCATTTTTATTTAATTTGTAATGGTCCTGCATGCAATCGACGAATGTAAGCCAACAAGAAAAGTCTCATCAGTCATCAGCAATGGACAATCTCATAAATAGTCCATAAATGCACTATCATAATGCATCTGGTCTTATATAAGTAAAGAATGCATAACATTAAGAGAACCCTTTTTATTGGCATATAGCTTGCCTCCCAATATGTACAAGGATTTACAATCCTATTAGATATTTACACATCACTCACATTTACATCCAGGCAATCATTTACCAGGACTGCTTGCTTCACAAGAGAAACCAGAAGCACTTCACAATCTAAATCGATTGGAGCCAATTCAGCAATTAACCAGGATCGATTAAATATAAAAACTCATGAAACTGACTTTCAGGAAGTTCATAAGTAATTAAATGGCATTCTAATAGTGCTAGCTGAACATAGTCACAGGGATAGAGGCAACTCGAACATCTTTGTTTTAGACGACTTGTTAAATGATGTTTAGACTTACCTTAATATGCTAAAGTAATCGTGGTTTAGTCCAAAATAGAGCAGAATATCTTCATGATATAACCATACAGGGGTCTGGCTTACGGTTCTAATTCAGTTATGTAATTACATCACAGAAGTAGGAACCTTCTACCAAGGTGCAACTCATACTTCCGGATCATGCTCCAGCTTCAATCTCCCCTCTAGAACCTACCATGAGAAACTGTTGCCATGTTTCCACTAAACTAATTTTTATATATTAAAGGGAGTGTTTTGCACACAATTTGACCCATTCCTGTCAATTTTGACCAGTTCAATCACTACTTTGATTTTTGTGATGTACTGCATTACATAAGATTTTGAATTAAAAATTACTAGAAAACATCTAAAACAGTATTTATTAAACAAAGAAGAGTGATGACTGGGTCCAACCCAACAACACACACACACACACGGTTGTTTTTCAATTTTTGGGTTTTCTCAAGATATTATTGGTAAATGTTGCCAAAAGATTTAATAAATAAAGATAAAATACTGTTAGAAAAGCAGATTTTATAGGTCTTTTCCAATTTCACCATTCTATTCCACTATTATTGACTTGTTCTCCTGATATTTTTCCTTTTCCCAATATATTAAAATGTTAAGATCTTATTGGGAAAACACCATTTATGGTAAATGCTGTGACATTATTGAGATATTTTCAAAATATCCCCCCTATTTATGACAAGGCCACTATGCATGGCCTGCCCTCCTGCTAGAAATTTATTCTCTTCCATTCCCCTCCCTAGAAATATAATTGGATCCTCTCAATCACCTTAATATTCACTTGGCAACAAAACTTCAACTTTATTTAGCAAGTGGAGATATTAATTGTGGATATAAGCTTTGATCTCGGTGAATCCACCTCTGATTGAGAGCTATCAACTTTTTCAAGACAATTGTTTCATCTCAATCCACTCAGCTAGGATTCACCAGTGATTGAGAGCTATCAACTTTTTCAAGACAATTGTTTCATCTCAATCCACTCAGCTAGCAGATCCTTCAAACTTTATACGCCCGGCCAACCTAATGGGCCAAGCAAATGTATGTCCGAGGGAGAGCTTCGAGCCTTCGACACAGCACATGCCAAAGCAGCAAACTCTTCTGACATTCATAGTGATATTCAAGCCATACCATATGGTTTGTCCAAAATTCTGTCCAAGAAGTTTGTCCAAGTAGCATTACTCGGATGCTTTTTAGTAAAATAACACCCGGGCTTTCTGCAGCATTCCTCTTCTTCTGTTATGTTACTTGATGCTCTTCTTAACTAACCATCTATTGTCTAACATTGACCATGTTGGGAATTTGGGTTATGAATCTCAGATATTCTATTGTCTATCTGATCAACTGTCTTTAATTTGGCATGAGCCACATGCACGCACGGTGTGTATGGTCAAGCTGCTTCAGCAACTGTACACTTGCTGATTTGCCTCTGTAATTCATTGTGCTATAAATTTATTAAAACGGCTACTAAATTCTGTCTCAATGCCCTTGGCATTAGAGGTCTAAATCCTCTCAATCATTCTCAACCTTAAATGGGTACAGTATATGGTGTTTGTCTTCTTGGTCGTTCTTCTCGGGGGTGCAGTCACTGCAGTTACTCCCCAGCTCCAAACAGCGGAAACAATGAAATTGCTTGTGATTTCCATGGAGCTCTAGGCTTAGATCGGAAATAGTACACGGATGTGTTTCTAGATGCCTGTAATCAGAATTGAACAGAGTGATAGATTGGAGGAATTAGAGGATATCAACACAATGAATACCAGAAAAACTGAGTGTGTAACGCCCCAAGATCCAGGTGCCTCGAATCCCGGGATGTTAGTGGGAAAGTACCAAATAATATCATAAATCGAATAGATGAGTAAATAGAGATCTCATGTGAACAGAAATAAGGTAATGGTTTACAATTTTGTTCCACTTTAAGAATTACATAAATGTTTTCATTAAGCTATTACAATCTTGGCCCAACGTGACCCACTAAAAGATAACAAAAGAAAATAACAAACTCTAATGTGAAGGCCTCTCAATGCCTCTCAATTGCCAAGCCCACGAACAAGCAAGGAAAGAGGTCAGGCACCTACAAGCACCAAGAAATGTGTTAGGCTCATGGAGCCAAGCAAATATGCATGTATAGTTAACATCACATGTAACAATAAATGATAATTAAAGTCTTACCTGATTCCAGCTATACCTGTGTGGTTAGTTTCTCAATAATAAGAATAAGAGTCCAGAGTGTGATGTGTGATAGTACAGTGCGAGGTGGACAATGATCCATTGATAATAAGGTACATAGCATAGTATAAACAATCAGTAATTTCAGCATATGATACGAAATGAGATGAAGCCATTAATATCGTCGCCAAGTTACAATCCGAATCAAAGAGATAACAGGTACTATGATCTAATAATAATGTCATCATCAGTATGCCAAAGGTGCTTGTATGTATGTATTGAGGTACTTGATAAACTATTAATTAGCCAAGGTCTGGTTTGGAACTTCAGAAACCGAGTGCGAGTTAGCTGGTTTACACATTTGGACAACCTGAGTTGTGCACTGAGTTGTAGTTTTGTTCTTTGAAATTACCAGTTACAGGTAATCAGAGTTAATTTGTTTACAGGGCAATTGAGTCCCGAGGATCCAAACATGGCAGATGGCTTGGGACCTTGGGACGTCTTAACAAAATTGATCCTGCAAGTTTCCAAATGAGTGGCCCGCAATTTGTTTGCAGGCGTTGTGTATCCTCTTGGCCATGATTCTGCGGGCTCTTGTGCCAGATCGTGGAGGCTACTATGACAGTGATGATGATTATACTCCTGCAAGGCTTCCACTTCTGAAACCCCCTGTTCAGCAGCCTCCCTATGCTGTTGATTCTCATTTTAAATTGAAGAATGATGTGTGGAATGTAAGAATCAATGAGTTCTTCACATTTAATTCAACTGTTATTATCCCATCTTACTTGCCATTTGTTATTCCTCTCTAATGTATCTGATTCATCATCTGTTTTCTTAAACTGACAAACAGGTAAAAGAGAAACTACACCAGTAGAATCGTTGCTGAATACGGATATACAGAAGCGGCTGTTTTGTTGATGGGGCAAATCAGGTTTTGATTCTTGATAAAGAATATAGCAATAGATTTTATGTAATATTTAAAATAATCTCAAATTTTTTGATAGGCAACACAATAGATATTATTTTTATCTGTATGACATGTATAAAAGTCGATGTGTGACCACCCTAATTAGTAGCTTGAATAGGCCAGCATTGCAATGAGCTTGATTTGGAATGCTCAGAACATTCGCCTGACCTGTGTAGCCCGCCTGGGAGCATCAGAATCATGGAATGGTAGGGTGTTTGAAAATTTGGGAACAATCTGGGCATGGGAAGTTGATATTTAGAGCTCCTCAATGTTCTTGAAATCCTAGCCTAGCCATTAGATAAAGTTGGATGAGAGTTTGGGAGAGTGTCAAACTTGGGATGTGGAGAGGGGTTTGTAGGTGACCCAGTTGGGCCCACTGGCCTGGCCTTTCATGCAGAAAAATTTGTGTTACAGTAATTATGCTTTATGGCATCATTAGTATCTTGATATTAGAAGGATGACGAGAGCATCATCATCATTGTCAAAGCCTTATTAGGTCTTCACTGGTTTTGATTTAGTGCGTCAACTTTTTCACTCAATCCTGTTTGGAGTCATGTTTTCTATATCTCCAAAATGTAGCAGTATCAATGCACAGCAGAAAAGGGGGGAAATAGTCTTCCCTCACTGTATTCATGCTTTTCATTGTTGTGTGTTTCTGTGAACCCTAAAAAATGCATTCTATCGACTGTTTGTGGACTTATTTTAGTACCTTTGAAGACAACTCAAGATTGCTAACTCTTTTGTGTGTGCACATATGTTTGTATGTATTATGCATGTACTATATACATGTGTATAACTTTTGTGTAAAACTGCTCACTTCTTTCCTAGGAAAGTGGCTGGAAAGGTATCCGTATATGCAAGTATCTCCTTATCATCCAAACCCTTGACTTGGCGGCCTCAATGCTTGATAATTTGAAACCTTTAGAGTTTAGACAAAATTCAATTCTAATAAGAAGAATTCAAATAATGAAATTACTCATGTCAAGATCACATCTTATCCAATGCCATTTTATTGTTAGGGGTTGGATTGATAAAAGGTGGACCTCACAAATGAGTTTCCATTTCAAGTCCTTTTTTTTTGTAAGACTTATATATCATAATTAAAAAAAAAAAAAAAAAAAAAAAAAAAAAAAAAAAAAAACAACTTTCAATGGACCTGTAAGAGTGGCAAACCTAGTTGCCAAATTTGGATCCAGCTTGTTTATCTACTTGAGTGGGATCCAAGCCTGGCAAATCCAATCTAAGATAAAAAAAAAAAAAGTCCAACTAAGGTCAAACTCATTTTTGTTGATAGCCCTTGTTCACTACCTTATTTATACAAAACTTGAGATTTTTCAACCACTTGATCTTCTACTAGAATATTCTTAGGAACACTTGTAAACAATTTATCAATAATTACTAGGGTAAGATATACCTCCGGCCAATGTAGGCTTCAGTTATTCCTCCCACCTCCAAGATATAAATCTCTGATACCCCGCATCTCCACCATAGCATCTCCAATCTCCATTCGATCCTTTATAGATATCCTAGAACAGGCTACACCAACATTGATGATAGATACCAAGCACATTTCAAGTCTGCCTCTTGCATTTGTGTGAGTTTGGCTTTCATTAAGACCTTCAAATTCTACTAAGAGCAAGCTTTGATCAACAATCTCCATCGCACGCTCAGGTAAAGCCAGCTCAGCAAATTGATGAAGGCTTAGACTTCCATTAAAGATCTCATCAGTTGGTTTCTTTCCTGTGAATATCTCCAAAAGAAGGATCCCATAACTGTAGATGTCTCCAAATGTAGATACTTCGCCGCCCATTCCATACTCTGTCATTATTTGACCCCAGATATTTCAATGGTTATTCAATTCAAGAAAGAATGAAGACTCAATATCTATGAACTGAAAGGGAACAATTTTTCAATGGGTATAATATCTAAAGGAGGGAAGTTCCATAGATTAGACTAAACATAAACCATAAAACCAACAAAAGAGACTCCCTCAATCACCACCAACACATTTCATTTAGTAGGTATCAGCAACTTCACATTTGTAGACAAATGAAAAAAATCTTTTAATTGTCAATGAAGACAGACTATAATAACTTTTGTAAAATAACGTACAGGTCAATTTTTTGAAAACAAAAGGGGTAACAACATTTATTTTTGGATGGATAAATCTTAACATTTATTGATAGTCTTATTTTGTCTTTGAATTTACTCCCTCGAAAAAAATTCTTTTTTTTTTTATTGTAGAAAACTATTCGATATTTAATGCTGGAGATCTCAAAAGATGTAATGTTAATATTATTATCACCAAAAAAGAATAATATTCAATAATCATCCAACAGGTGAGTGGATGGATATGATTTAATGAATTTAAGTAAAATTTCTTTGCTAAAGTATAAAATCAATTAATTACATGAAATAAATAACGTCAGCATTTTCAATAATTTTACTCCATTATTGTAGTTTTCCTTATTATCCTTGTCATTTTAGATGATAGAAAGATACAAGGATTTGTTGATAAATATACAATTGTTGACTAGAAGTATTTTATTTACATATATAAAATTCATGATAGATATTGAAGTTAGGGAGATTTATCATTGAACTAAAGCATGCTAGTAACAAAAGAGTGGAAGATGATATCACTTCACCTGGAGCAACATATCCAATAGTTCCTTTTATGCTACGTGAGCTGGTATGATTTTGAGAGCAACTGCTGATAACTTCAGAAATGAATCTCGCCAATCCAAAATCTCCAACATGGGCATTCATATCGTCATCGAGAAGAATATTACTTGGCTTTAGATCGCAGTGAACTATGGGCTTTTCGCAAGAATTATGAAGATAATTCAACGCAGAAGCCACATCAACAGCTATATTCAACCTTTGAATAAGGCTTAAATTCTTGGATTGGTGTTGCTCACCACTGCCTGGATGCAACCACTGTTCCAGATTCCCATTAGCCATGTAGTCAAGAACCAGGGCTTTGAAATCATCACCTTTAGAATCAATGCTTGAGCAAACAGTATGAATTTTTAAAAGATTCCGGTGCTGGACATTTCTCAAAGCTTTACATTCGGCTATGAAACTCTTAGAAGCTCCTCCCCGTTGAAGATTAAGCACCTTCACTGCCACAGTATTCCCAATGCGATCCAAAAATCCTTTATAGATAGTCTTTCCAATGCGATCCAAAGATCCTTTATAGACAGAGCCATAACTCCCCACCCCAATCAAATTAGCTGAAGAAAACCCATCAGTTGCTTTACAAAGATCCCTATAAGAAATTTTCAACAATTGTTCCTCCAAGGGGTCGGTTACTGGATGAGGATGTGGATGCTTCTTTGATTTTCTTACACAATAGAAAACAATGGACAATAGTAAAATTAAACAGAGTACTGAGCCGATGATTAGTGCAATCATTCGTCCTGGAGAAAAGCGCCGCCTCTGTTTCTTACTATCTTGGCTCGGGCACGTTGGCAACAACAGTGCTGGACTCCCCCCGCAAAGCTTTCTATTGCCGATGACTGAAATTGCACTTGCATTCTTGAAGATTCCTTCTTGTGGTACTTGGCCCTCAAAATCATTATAAGAAAGATTTAGATATTGCAAGTAAGGAAGCTTTTCAATATACTCTGGAATTTGTCCCGAGAAGTTGTTGCGGGAAATATCCATTCGTAGCATACCTTTCAAAGAACTCAAGCGTGGAAATGTTCCTTGAAAGAAGTTACCATCTAAAAAAAGGTTTTCCAAACCAAGACAATTATCTAGGCTTTTGGGAATTTCACCAGACAATTTGTTATTAGAAACTGATAATATCCCTAGGCCATTCAAGTTGTCTACTTCCATTGGCAAGGACCCGACCAAAGAATTCGCATCTAGAATGAGAACTCGGAGAGCTGTATTACTAAAAATTTGCTTCGGTATGGAACCAACTAGATTATTGAAATGAAGGTATAATAGTGACAGTCGTTGACAGTTCTCTAGAGTTGAAGGTATGCTTCCTTCTAAATTGTTTTTTTCAAGACTCAATTCGAACAATTGAGTGTTGTTGCCGATGAAAGAAGGGAATTCCTTGGAAAATTTGTTTCCAGACAAATTTAAAACTTGTAACTTGCTAAGCGTTCCAATACCCTCAGGAATCATACCTGTCATAAGGTTGGAAGACATGCCCAAGTAAATCAAGTTGAACAAATTACCTATCCCTGTAGGAATGCTCCCGGTTATCTGATTTTCTGATAAATAAAGGCCTTCAAGATTAGTTGAGAGATTGGTTATGGATCTGGGCAATGCACCTGTGAGCTGGTTCACGGCTACTGACAATATCTCGAGAAAGCTACAATTCGTAAGAGAAGAGAGAGAGCTCATGTCGTCAGGTTCCCCACTTCCAAGTAAATTGTCTTCCAAATTTAGCCTATGGAGACCTCCCAGCCTTCCTAGGTTTCTAGGAATTGATCCACTGAATTGGTTTGAGCTAAGGTCAAGAACTTCAAGGCTTGAGGCATTGGACAATGAGATTGGGATGGGTCCTGTAAATCGGTTTACTCCTACAAAAAACGCAACAAGATTGGGAAGAGTAACACCGAGGTCGGGTGGAAGGCTTCCACTCAAATGGTTTGCAGAGACAGCAATGGATGCTATTGATGAGAGATTGAAAAGTGTAGGTGGAATAGTGCCAGAAAGCTTATTTTCATGTGTTTCAAAATAATATAGGTTCCTAAGCTGGCCAAGCTCTTTTGGTATGTTTCCCTCTAATTGATTAGTCCCTAGAGAGAGATAGGTGAGAGATGAAAGGTTCCCAAGTGAAGTGGGGATGCTTCCTGTGAGATTGTTTGATCTAATGAAGAGCATTTCGAGCCTTGATAAAGAGCCTAGCTCAATAGGAATCTTGCCGGTGAGCTTGTTGAAATTTAAATTAATAATTCTGAGTCTCCAGCAATGGGTCAGATTGGCTGGAATTTCTCCTGTCATTGAGTTATTTTCAATCTTGAGGTACCTGAGCCTGAACAAACGACCAAATTCCTGGGGGATTTGGCCATGGAGCTCATTGTGGCTAAGGTCGATTACACGAAGGAATGTAAGGTTCGCTATAAAAGGTGACAAAGGACCTACCAACTGAACCCCAGTCAGATTCATGGCCACGACCCTGTGAGGATGGCGTCGGCCGCATGTGATTCCTTGCCACTGGCAGAAAGGGAGAGAGTCATTCCATGTGCTCAGAGGATGACCATGGCCTCTCCGTATCTGTTGCTTGAAAGCAAGTAGAGCGAGTGCATCTGTTGCATTTGCTGAACCATTTATCATAACCGATTCCACCGCAGGCGAAATGAGTAGGGTTGCATGGATGAGGAACAACCAAAACCACCTTACAAAAAAGAGAATGTTACATGAGAGCTCCATCATCAACTCTCGGTCTATTACAAGTAGGAAAGGGAAAGGGTGTTGTGGATTGTGGAATGAATGCTGGGGCAGTGTCCCATGGGCCTATTTGTACCAGATGCCAAGCATGGCTTGCGTTCATGACCCGTCCAGTTTTGAAAGTGAGGAGTAAAAATCAATGAACTGGCTGTAGTGCGTTCATGCCAAGCGGCCCTTGTGCAGAATGAGTTGACTCGGACCTGAAAAATGTTCACCCCGTTCATACAACTGCTGGGGCGGACCCACATTATGATGACTTGGGGGTGGTCGCCCCAGATCAGATTCAAAAGCTCCTAAGAGTCATATAGCCCCTCTGCTCATGTTCCCATTTATATCAAATCAATCGCCCCAGTTCAAGCCCTCTAGAAGCTTATTCTCATTTATAATCCTTAAAGAGTTTTTAAGGATTATGTTTGGAGATTCTTCAAATCCTTTTTAGATTTTTGTTGATTTATATATAGGAAATTTTCCATAAAACAACCAAATATCCTTACTATAATATTTATTTCAAATCACTTTGCATTTATTTACTTTCTTTATTTATAATTGTTTCTATCTTATCAGATTTGTTCAAAGGAAAATTTTTTAAACCAGGATATTAAAATTTTTTGTTTTTAGCGTTTCTTTTATTTCTTCATCATTTTTAGCAACTCAAACGAAAATCCTGGATCCGCCACTGCATACAAGTACTTTTATTACCTTCATTTTTTTCCCACATTGAGGACTCAAACTCACACACCCTAAGATGAATAACCAAAACCCCCTTAACATCAAAAATATTACATGAGAGTTTCATGAACGTGTGCATAGTTAGTTGCATGCAGTCTGAACAAACGACTTTAAAGAAGAGACTTGGAGAAGACTTGTAAAGTAGACGCTTGGAGAAGACTTGGAAGAAGATTGAAAAACAAACAGTGTTCCTACTTGTTTTACTGTTTGTTCTTTGACAAAAAAAACCAAACGACTTGAAGAAGACTAGAAAAACAAAACAAACACCCCCCCCTGTTAGAAGTCAAGAAACAAAACAGCTTTAACCCCCTCTTAGAAGTCAAGAAACAAAACAAAACAAATTAACAGTCCTGCTTTAGTTGGAACTCTGGGTTTTTCTTCCTAAATATCTTTAGCTAAGCGTTCCTATCAAAACTTCGAGGCGTTAGTAGAAGCTGCATAAATACTTTTCAAATACTCTTCTTCGGGCGGAGGCCACTCCTCAACACTCACTCTCAGGTAGAAACCGGTCGGTGCACTTTTAATGACACATTTTTTTATATTCAAACTTGCAGTCAGTTGGCATAGGTACCATCTTAAATTTCTTTTACTAGCCATTCATACCAAAACCTTGTGGCGTTAGCAGAGGCTGAGGCATAAATACTTTTTAACACCCCACCTCAAGTGAAACCCACTCCTCAACATTTCTATTCTTGGGTTTCTTGGCAGTGTAAGGCTACTTCTGTATGTTCTGCATTATTGGACTTTCCAAATTTTTTTCTTAAAAAAACTCAAGAATATCAAACTCAAACTCTCACCAACTATTTTTACCAATAAATAAATAAAATGGCCTTCGGGTGGGGATGATTGGGGTCTTTAATCAAATGAAACAGTTCGTCAAGTAGAGATGTAAATAGGTCTCCGATTATCCGGAGGTTACGACCCGTTAAAAATCGGGTCTGGATCCTTATTTAAGCTCCGATAAGTAAATGGGTCCAGATCTAATTTCACCTTGGTTCGGACCCGTGACCAGACAGATTATTTTAATTTTAAAAAATCTCTTCTAAAAGCCATGTTTTTTTTTTTTTAAATATCATTCTCTACCTAGACCCGAACCTGGATCCAGACCTGTCCCATTTATGATTCTGGTTCCGGGTATAAATCTGGTTCCACCTTCTCCTTAACGGCTCCGGTTCCCTATCCACCATGGACCCAGACTGAAGCCGACGCGTTTACAACCCTATCCTCAAGGGGGATTTTAGAACAAGCACAAAATAGATGGACCTTCTGTGGAGTTGTAATGATTAAAAAAAAAAAAAAAAAAAGATATGAACCCATGGTGCTGGACCTCAGCCCAAATTTAAAAAGGGTCCAAACTCCAAATGCTAGGATCTGTATCTAATTTACTCATTGAGGAAATTGTCGTGGATGGTTAGAATTCCATACCATCAGAACTATAAAAATGAATGGTTAGCCTCTGCAACTGCAGGCAAAGAAAAATAAGGACTGATGGTGACAATAAGATTGCGGCAGAGTAAAAAAAGGCCCTCAGCTTGTATAAGGATGTTGCTAGTGTTCAGCGAGGCAGGTTTCTGTATGCCACTGCTGGAGAAGGTCCATTTTTATTTAATTTGTAATGGTCCTGCATGCAATCGACGAATGTAAGCCAACAAGAAAAGTCTCATCAGTCATCAGCAATGGACAATCTCATAAATAGTCCATAAATACACTATCATAATGCATCTGGTCTTATATAAGTAAAGAATGCATAACATTAAGAGAACCCTTTTTATTGGCATATAGCTTGCCTCCCAATATGTACAAGGATTTACAATCCTATTAGATATTTACACATCACTCACATTTACATCCAGGCAATCATTTGCCAGGACTGCTTGCTTCACAAGAGAAACCAGAAGCACTTCACAATCTAAATCGATTGGAGCCAATTCAGCAATTAACCAGGATCGATTAAATATAAAAACTCATGAAACTGACTTTCAGGAAGTTCATAAGTAATTAAATGGCATTCTAATAGTGCTAGCTGAACATAGTCACAGGGATAGAGGCAACTTGTTAAATGATGTTTAGACTTACCTTAATATGCTAAAGTAATCGTGGTTTAGTCCAAAATAGAGCAGAATATCTTCATGATATATCCATACAGGGGTCTGGCATACGGTTCTAATTCAGTTATGTAATTACATCATAGAAGTGGGAACCTTCTACAAGGTGCAACTCAAACTTCCGGATCATGCTCCAGCTTCAATCTCCCCTCTAGAACCTACCATGAAAAACTGTTGCCATGTTTCCACCAAACTAATTATTATATATTAAAGGGAGTGTTTTGCACACAATTTGACCCATTCCTGTCAATTTTGACCAGTTCAATCACTACTTTGAATTTTGTGATGTACTGCATTACATAAGATTTTGAATTAAAAATTACTAGAAAACATCTAAAACAGTATTTATTAAACAAAGAAGATTTTATTGGTAAATGTTGCCAAAAGATTTAATAAATAAAGATAAAATACTGTTAGAAAAGCAGATTTTATAGGTCTTGCCCAATTTCACCATTCTATTCCACTATTATTGACTTGTTCTCCTGATATTTTTCCTTTTCCAATATATTAAAATGTTAAGATCTTATTGGGAAAACACCATTTATGGTAAATGCTGTGACATTATTGAGATATTTTCAAAATATCGCCCCTATTTATAACAAGGCCACTGTGCATGGCCTGCCCTCCTGCTAGAAATTTATTGTCTTCCATTCCCCTCCCTAGAAATATAATTGGATCCTCTCAATCACCTTAATATTCACTTGGCAATAAAACTTCAACTTTATTTAGCAAGTGGAGATATTAATTGTGGATATAAGCTTTGATCTCGGTGAATCCACCTCTGATTGAGAGCTATCAACTTTTTCAAGACAATTGTTTCATCTCAATCCACTCAGCTAGGATCCACCAGTGATTGAGAGCTAGCAACTTTTTCAAGACAATTGTTTCATCTCAATCCACTCAGCTAGGATTCACCAGTGATTGAGAGCTATCAACTTTTTCAAGACAATTGTTTCATCTCAATCCACTCAGCTAG